>VZTD01004462.1:0-177115 GCA_013397725.1 Rhagologus leucostigma
TAGGTAGGGTGTTTACTATGGCTACTGTTAACCCGTCCGCTGTGGAGTTGCCTTCTGTCAGAAATCCTGGAAGCGATGAGTGAGCTCTAATTTGGGACACAAATATTGATTAGTTCTGCTTTGCGCATTAGTATAAAGACATGTAAGATAATGACACAGAGCATCATTACTAGCATCTTTCAAAACTGATCCTTCTATTCTTTTAACTATATTAGCAACATAAGCAAAGCCTGTAATCAAATTAAAAGGTTCCTGAAAAAGCTGAAATGCTCTGACTACTGCTGCAAGCTCAACCACTTGTGTTGAACCTTCTATTGTTTGGGTATATGATTTCCATGCTTTAGTTTCGGGGTCTTGCGATGCTACTACTGACTTATGTGTTTTTCCTGACCCTTCAGTAAATAGTGTTACAGCATTTAAAGGCACTTCACTTAACAGAGGGTTTTTTCTAAACCTTAACTTTGCATGTAATAATTTATGGCTAGGAAAATAAATAGAACAGGTGCCTGAATAATTCAATGATGCAATTTGCAGATCTTCTGATTTTTGTAATGCCCAATCAAAATACTGCTTCTTCAAAGGTAAATAAATTACTGCAAAATCTTTGCCTGCCATAGCCAACAGCCTTGCTCTACCCCTGATTATAATTTGTGCTAACATCTCCGTTGTCGTGAAGATTGTTTTTGGAGACCTGTAAGGTAAAAAGACCCATTCTATTATTAGCAAAGAATCTTTTGCAGAAGCATCCCATTGAAATATAAGAACATACAACTGCATTTTTTTCTCCTAATACTGCAAGCAAAAATGGTTGTGAAGCAATACAACTATGTGCTTGTCTTTCCTGAAAAGCTTCTGCTACTCTGTCAAGAGCTTTTTGAGCCCCAGGTGTCAGAGTCCTTGGAGACGTGATGTCACAGTCTCCTCTTAGCAAGTCAAAAACTGGAGCAAGTTCATCATTGGTGATCCCTAACAAAGATCTGATCCAATTTATTTCTCCCAAAAGCTGTTGCAAATCCTGTAGGGTATTAATTTTAATTCAAAGCTGTGTTTTCTGTGGCTTTATTGCTTGTTCTTTCATTTTCCATCCCAAATATCTTCACAGTGGAGTTTCCTGTATTTTTGGTGTAGAAATCTCAAGTCCAGCATTTTTAATTCCTGTAACAGCGCTGTCATGAGCTTCCTCCATCTCCTTTTGTGTGGGTGCTGAAATCAGTAGATCATCCATGTAGCGTAGAACCTTTGCTTGAGGATGTTTTTGTCTAGCTGGAGATAAAGCTTTTGCCACAAACCATTGACATATAGGAGGTGAATTTTTCGTTCCCTGAGGAAGCACAACCCAGTGATACCTTAATAGTGGTTCCTGTCTATTGATACTTGGGACAGAGAATGCAGAACGTGGGGCATCATCTGGGTGAAGTGCAATATTGAAAAAGCAGTCTTTTAAATCAATGATAACTAAAGGCCTATCTCTTGGGATCATAGAGAGAGAAGGAAGTCCAGGCTGGAGAGGTCCCATATCTTCAATCACTTCATTAATCTTTCTGAGATCATGAAGCAGCCTCCAGGTGTCTGAGGCCTTTTTATGTATAACAAACACTGGTGCTCTAAAGCCTGAGTCAAGTCTATCTATAAAAGAAGAGTAAGACTCAGTCAGACCTTGCTTTATTTGTGTTTAGGCACCTTGTGGACTACCCACAGGTTCAACCTGCAAAAGTGCCTTTCTGGCTGCATCTTTGATATCACCAAGGACCCCTCTTGCCAGGTCTGCTTGATCTTCTGCCCTGTTATGAGGTGGGTCCCCTGCCAAGTGTGCAAGCATAAGGCCTGCGTTGGGACCTCCTTCATAACTCTCTATGAGTTTTTCGAGGAGTCTGCGCCATCTTAAGTCCCACAACATGTACTGTGAATCAGTCAGAATCATGGAAGAAATATTTTTGCAGTCAAAAGGTGTCAAGTCCAAATGGTTGAAAATCCCCTCTAACAACTGCTTGAAATAGGGAGAACCACACTCCTTTATTGCCTTCCTTAAGTCCTTTATGTCATCATGTGAGATAGCCTTGCGTCTGGGGTTAGCTCCTGCTCTCCTGTATCTCACTGGCACTGCTAAAAGCGGCTTATGAGCTAAAGTGAGATCACCCTCCTTAATTACTTTATGATGTATAGCATTCCAATCTGCCAGAGAAGGCTTCTTTCCAGGATTCTTTTCTTTGTGAGAAGAAAAGGAATTCCGCATTTCGGCAGAAGAAAGCCGATTTATATCTTGACAGTCTAAATCAAATTCATCTTCTGATGTAGAACATTCATCCTGAATTTGCATATCTGGCCTCAGATTAAGGTTTTCAGTACTTAATTCCACAGCGTCAATTTTTATTTCTGTCATTTCCGGGGTGTCCCCCATTCCTGCTTGTGGGGAGACTTGCCCCCCCACTTTGGGTGCAATATTACAATCAGCCGAAGGAGGCGTCCGAATGGCAGAGAGCCCATAAGTGGTAAAAGATGGCTGTGCCTGTTGTGCAGTTAAAATTTCAGAGATAAAGGCATCAGTAGAAGGATCGTTAAATATCTATTAGCACTCGACATGTAGGAAGCAGAGAAGCTGCAATTTTATCTCTTTTAGTAGCAAGGTCAAAAAACCGAATTCCAACAGAGTCCCACAACGATTTACAAAGAGGAGCTATCAGGTCAGCTTCCAGAAAGTTTTTAAGCACCCAAAGTAATAAATCTTTCAGTTCCTGCTTCGGAACTGACCTGGAATGTAACCTTATTAAAGTCTTTAGCTTAGTATAAACATCTCTTTGTTCTTTTGAGATATTTTGACCCATCTCGCATTCCCTCGGTTCTCACCTGCCTCTCTTCGCAAGGTGATTCTTCTACCAGTCCTCAGTGGGATGTCAAACCAGAGATATCCGTTAAGCTTCCTTCCAGCTTTAATTAGGTCCTGGATCGCCCTTCATTTCAGGGTATGAGTAATACTTTTCTCATGTCAACTGGCGCGGCTGCCGACCTTTCTTCCGTAAATTCGCCTCACAGAGGCACCAATTGTCAGAGCCTGATCCGAAGAGATGGGACCATCACAGCTATTCATGATTTATTACTTGAAAAATCAAATAAGGCATCAGTCTCAGAGGCTGTAGATTTAGTAACAAGTCGCCATAACTGAAGACAGTCACGAGTTCCAAAGTTACCTGGCAATTTATAACTTTTTGCTCCAATAAGCAATTAACACGAAACTTTGTTTTGACTTTATAACCTATCACCTTTGGTATTTTTTACTGCATTGCATCTGTTTCTCAACCAATAACTTGCTGGCTCACGTACTCACATGTACTTCTATTATAACATCTAAATCCTTAACTTAAACTATAAAATCACATTACTATACTTAAAAACCCTTCACCATATCACCCAATACATATTCTTACTTACAGCAATAGAAACATAGGTTTATAATTCTTCTGCTTAAGGTCTGTATACCTTTATCATTACATCAACCCAAGCTCTTTCCAGGACTGTAAATTAAACTCATTAGTACCTGTGGAAGTTTCTACTCCTCTGTTTCCCACAAAATCCTGTATTATGGAGATGTCTACTTGGCCATTTCACGGACTCTCATTTTAATTTTTATTAGATGATTATAATACATATGCAGTAACAAACTGAATTATATTAATATGGCAGCCTTAATTCTGTTTGATTGTGCAACTGTAACATTTAAATAAGATTTAAAATGTATACTTTTATATACAATACCAACTCTAAGAACAGGTGAAATACCTGACCGCTAGCTCCAGAGAAGAGCTAGGTAGTAAAAATGCAGATTCGTAAATGTGGAATATTTGTTTAACTTTGCAGTGGAGCCAGTACTGAGAGAATTGATGAATTAGCAAGAATGATGCATTGAATTATTTCAGCATTTTTCTGAAGAGTCTCGAAATTTGCCAGGAAAAAAAAGAAAACATCAATTCCTGCATAAAAAAATAGCCTAAAAATGTCTTTGCTTATGAAATTGCAACTTCAGGTTCATTGTGTGCTGCAAATGTAATAGAAAACACAAGCTTTACTTGAAAGGTTGGACATAAATTATGTGGAGGCCCAGAGCTGGCTGTCATTTTCTAGCGGAGCTTTTTGAAATTAAAAACCATTGTTTCCAAAATGAACTTCTCAGGTTTGAGATTTTGGTTTTGTCTTCTGATTTTTATGTTAAAATACCAATTAATGTAGACAGTTATTATTCTATAGAAAGCCAAAGCAAGTGTTTAGAGTCCATAGTAATAGAATACAAGACTCTCCAAGCCAGTGTATTTTGTACTGTAGAGTAATGTGCTGCATACTGATGGAGGTGCCCTTGGTAAGAGTGTATTGTGTCTGAGATATTAGACTATTGGAATTCAATTCTTATTCCATCCACAGATTAATTTTCTTTTAAATTGACCTCATCTCACTAATAAAAAAAATTATTGTTTTAATGTGCTGAGCCTTTCCATTACAAGTATAACATTTATTACAGAATATTAAGTGGCTTTAAATATAATTAACTTAAAGTGAATTTGATAATTAGGATAAGTTTAAATTCAAGTTACATTTTACAAGTAGGTTGATTTCAGCACTAGAAACCAACCCATTTTCAAGGTTTTTTACTTAATTTTTGTACTAACACCACACTAGACTGCAAAATTCTTTGTTTTGTCTCTTTGCTTAGTGAAACCATTTGAGTTGCTTCAGAATTGAATATGATCCAAAAATTTTAATGGAATAATATTTATGGGCTAATAAAGTCACAGTATCATAACAGTCATGTCAGGCAGAGACATCATCATTGTCTATCAAGGCGTGTTCAGCATTGCATGTTCATAAACACGAACTAAAGTGCAGTAAGCTGTAATAAAGCATGCTTGGTTAAAATACACTCAGTAGAGAATTCAATCAATCAGCTCTTATCTCTTCTGAGAGTAAGTTCTTTCCCAAACAGCATGACTGTGTATACAGAATGTTTTCTGAAGTGGTGATTGTGAAATGCAGGATGGCTGCTGTAATTGCCTCATTGTTCAGCCTATGTCACAAAATTATGCTCATCATGCACCATAGATGCCTCTGTGCATATCATGTGTGCACAACAGCGGGCTTCATTCTTCCCTTTGACATGTGACATTGAATATATTTCTGTGCTGGCACTCTTAGAGCTGTTCAGATAGGGGACTAGCAATGTGTTGCATAAAGGTAGACCGATGAAACTTTTCCTTTATGCAAAAGTCATGTGAAATAACACAAGAACACAATGACTGGAAGCACTGCCGAAATGATGATAGGCGTGTTTGGGCTTAGGGCCAGGTTAATGATTTTGTGATGCTGTTTCATATCAGTTTGTCCCACTGATTTTCTCAGAAAAGGAAGGTATATAGGCAATTTCTGGCTGTGCTTTGAGAATTTCTAGCAGCTACAACACTGTCTGCAGGATTATTATTGGGTGCTGTAAATCGGAAGACTTGTCGCTGCTCAAATTAGTGCTGGGGTGAGCTGCCTTCAGGTAGCCTCAGAATCTATGGGAGCATAAACCTACCTCATACCTATTTATTCCCTCAGCCATGCCAAATGGAATAAGTCACTTTTGCTTTTCTGGTACCCACCATATCATTCTCCACATCATGGCACAATAGAAGCAAGGTTACATGGGGTGCAGCAGATGAGAATGTAGCAAAGAAGTGAGGTGATACTGCCTGTTGTCTCAGTTATTAAGGAGAACAATCCAGACAGGGATTATTCAGGGCATCTTCCTGTGCATGTATTTTGGAAATTCTGGTCTTTTGTGCTTAAGGTTTTGCTGTGTGTCATTTGTGGAGCACAGGGAAAGACTAGATACTCCTGTGGCACATTCTGGATTTAAAATCTCTCCGGCATTCTCGCACCTTTGAGTGTCTTTTGTTCAGGATAGACTCAGCTCAGACATAAACAGATGCAGCTGTACAACCATGTGGCTGTGCTTAGGACAGGTGATTTGGCACCACAACAGCAAGTGCTTATGAACTGTAAGGTTTTCAACCCCAAATTTTGCCAGTAAGGGTGTATTTGGTGCCTTCTTGTCTTACCTTTCTAAGCAAAAACAGAGCAAGATTCTTGTCCACTAAGTTTAGCAGCTCATTTTGTGACATGGAATCCTGTATTTTATGGTGAAGACTTGAAATTAGGTGTACGCACTCTACTCTGGAACAATGTGTCTCTTGCACCATTTATTTCTACTGATCCAAGTACGTGTAGAGAAGTTGGTTATGTTCCTGAATATTTGGATTATTTAAATTACTGAAATACTATGATATTATTAGCAATTCTTAATGCAGAACAGATCTATGCTAGGCAATGCTGATAAAGAAAATATTTTCTCATGAGTTGTTTCACTAACTTACTGATAGTTGTCTCTCAACTGCTCCTGAGAGTTCTATCAACATTTCACCTCTTCGCTTTCCTTTCACACTGCCTTACTTTTCCATGCACTCTTTGCTTTTCTGTCCAACACAAGGAGAAAATGAAGGCCCCTTTTTTATAATCAAGTTGCTTATGGTTTTGCAGATATAGGCAAAAATAATCAATAAAACAAATGTGTTTAAGTCTCTTTTTTGCCCTTTTATGACTTGACTCCCTGCTATTTCTCACTTCTACCTGAAATCGATGATACATTTTCTATTGATTTGCTATAACAGGGAAAAGATCTAGCTGCCTGTTAACAAAGTGTAGCATATTGAAGCTCAGGGAGGTAAAAGCATTGGTTTAAGAGATGCTATCAAAAAAACCTCTTTATTTTCCTGTAAGATTTTGAAAGGAAAATTAGTTGTATTTTCATAGTTATATGCTTGTAGAATAGTTTTAATCAAAATTTTATTTATTTTTTTCATGTTGCTGAATTTAGAAACAACACTTGGGGAAAAGATCTTACTGTTCTTATCCAGAGTCTGATTTAAGTTCAATGAGGTGAGTAAGTTTTTCCTGTGGACTTGAATGGTTTCAGATCCATTAGATTTATGGACTTTCTGGAGATTATTAAGAATCTTGTGAAAACCAGAAAAACTGTATGAAGATGGTGATAATTTTAAAATTTTAATTTTGATTTCCCTAAATTAAGACAGTCCCAGGTTAACACTCACTGCAAACCCAAGTGTATCTAATAGTCCTCAATCAGGTGAGCCTAAAATCAAATGGCAATGACATGATTAAGTAGTGTCTAGTTGAAAGGTGTAACTGTTTGCCTTACAGAGAAACAATTGAGGTTAGGTTTGCATTATTAAAAAAATACTATATTCTTTGAAAAGTAAAAAGGGAATAATTAGTGGATAAAGTGGTTGAGCACAATGTGCAGTGAATAAAATATTACATTGCTTAACATAAATATTGCAGTGCTTAATTGGGCTGATTTTTCACTTTCATCAATAAAGAAACTGGAAAATTAATAGCTTACAATACCACTATTAATTTTTGAACATTTGTTTAAAAAAAAGTTGAAAACTGCCTTGAAAAAGCATAGAGGTTTTACAAATGCTTTCACATTATGTCTATTGAAAGTGCATATTCCCTTTTTCAGTAAACATTACAAGAAAATGTTACTGAGCTGTCGATGAAGATTTGTATGTCCTTGTAGCGCAGTGGTCTTGACCATTTACTTAAAGGTAACGAGACTTCCTTTGAGAATGTATATTTGTTATTGAATGACCATGTCTTAGTCTTCATCCACATCCAATACAATAAAGAAATTGTCCACAAGTATGGATAATTTACTACACATCCCATTTTTATGGATCTGTGATGTTTTTTCTCCCCATGATTGTTCTACCAAGCTTTCCCCCACACCTCTGGAAAACAAAAAAAAAAATTAAAAAAAAAAAAGGGGAAGAGAATAATGGCTTGGGCTTTTTAATATGTGAAGAATAAAATATTGTACATTCATTTTTAATGCCTTTAATTTTGTTTTACTCATCAACTTGCTTGAGCTTCTGACTACTGCTGACTACTGCTGAAAGCTGGGTAGGCTTTGAGGTGATGGAATCTAGATCCTATCTGTCAAAAGCAGGAATTTCTTTATCTCTGATAAAGGTTTGGATTGAAAAGAGAGAAAGATGGGGGAGAAAATCAAAGGAAAACAAAAAAATAAAAAACTTGGGTAAGAGAGGAAATTAACAGGTTCCCAAAAAAAACAAATTAAAAACTGAGAGACACAGAGTGGGCTATGTTTAATATGCATCTCTGTTGCCCTAGAGGCAATTGCGATTGATTTTAATCTAGTGCGTGATACAGAAAGAACTCCGTTTTCCTTAGTCTGACTTCATGCTAAAGAAATACAGGCATAGCAGAGAGACAGGAAAGAGATGAGGACAGAGAGAGATATCTGACTATGTGAGGCTTTACCTCTTGTTCTCTGTTCTGTGTTGGACCACTCAGTTCAAAAAGGACACTGAGGTTCTGCAGTGTGTCCAAAGAAGGGCTGCAAAGCTGGTGAACGGTCAGAAAACATCCTGTGAAGAGTGGTAGAGGGAGCTGGGGTTGCTTTGTCTGGAGAAAAGGAAGCCCAGAGAGGGGACCTCACTGCTCTCTACAACTTCCTGTCAGGAAATTTTAGGGAGGTGGGGGCTGGTCTCTTCTGCCCTGTCCCAGGTGAAAGGATGAGAGGACATGGCCTGAAGTTGCACCAGGGGAAGTTCTGATTGGATATTAGAATTTTTTTTTCACTGAAAGACTCTTAGGCATTGGAATTAGTTGCCCAGGTATGTGGGGGAGTCACCATCTATGGAAATGTTCAAGAGGCATCTGAATGTAGCACTTGGGGATATGGTTAGGGGTGATTATGGTGGTGCTAAGCTGGCAGTTCAACTCTGTGATCTTGTAGGTAGCCCCAGGATATGTTCATGGAAATAAAAACTGAAAATACAAGAATTGGCACATTTTTTTGCATTTATGGAAGAGAAAAGTACCATGCAGGATACATGAAAGGCACTGAATAGCTTGCAGATGAATAGGTCTATATGGTAGGTACGGTATCAAGCCAAGGATAATTCCTGGTCCTGGAGAGTCGTACACAGTTATAGAGGAGTTTAGCAATGCTTAGTATGGGAACAGTCTGTAACAACTGAGCTGCAGAAAAAAGAAATGTGTCTATAGAGGTTCTAAGGAAAATACAGATAAAGCCAAAGAAGCTAAAAATCTGTGCAAACCAAAATGAAAATTAGTATTTATTCAAGATAAGTGGATTTAATAAAAACTGCTGAAGTTCTAAACCTAGTACTTCAACTGGAGGGAATTGGTTTTTTGCACATGAAGTTGTGTACAGACCATAAGAGTGTCAAGAAGACTACACAGATTTATTCTGTAAATTTAAATGCTGTTCTTCAGTGTTGAATGAGTTGAAGAACTGGACTTGTTTGATATTTAAGAGTAATATGAAGTTGTGAAAAATGTGCCATGTGAAATTAATGTTCAACATGTTAGACTGAGAACATGCTTGGAACTCTGTCACTCCATGATGACTTACTTTTTTTTTCCAGAAATTTCTTGGTCAGAATACTGAGGTGTGGACTGTAGGGGGGGCGATTACACCATGCCACAACTTAATATAGTGTTCAGTAGACTTGCTTTGCCAGTTATTTATGAAAGATTGTAAAAGTTGTATTTACATTTTATCTAAAAATAGGAAAAAAAAAGAAAGCCAACTTCATGTACACAATATGAACAAGCCTTTCTGCTTTTATAAATAGCTGTTGGTGGTAAAGGGAAAATTGAAAATATTATCTGTCCTGCTGTTATGAGTTACTGTATTCTCATAAAGAACCTTCACAGATCAGTTTCTCAATTCTATTAAAAAAAAGGTTTCAATTTCCTTTTGAGGCAAATGGATCCATTATGCAAGACGCTTCACCACTTGTTCATTGTGAAACAAATTACAGTATTCTACGTGAGATCTGCAGGAATAAACAGAACCTTTTGCAATGTACATGATAGCAGCTTTTTGCAGGTTTATGTCATATCAGTACATTTGTCCTCATGTAATTCACAGATTCTAAAAACAAAACGGTGCTTTATGATTTCTAAATATTCACTTTAAAAAAATTAAAAAATTAACTGAACCCAAAACGTACTCTGAGAGAAAGCATGTAATGGCAAAGATCACTTCATTGATCTCTACATAAGTTACTTAGACTGCACTTTTTCCCCCAAAGCTTTTTTGGTCAAATCTTGTTCTGAATGAAAGAGAAATTTGGTATGTACTTGAATGAAACTACAGTAAGGCATGTAGTGAGGGTGAGAAACAAGCAAGCTAAACATTTGTCTAAATGAGCATAAAGATCTAATTTAGGATTTAGAGGAATCCTAAGGAGAGGTAAATTAGAACCTTCCTCCTGCACAGACTTTGCTGCAGAGAACCACTGCTTGATAGTCAGCATATATTTATTTCTCTAGAGTTGATAGTGTTTCTCCTTATTTTTTCTCCTTGTTTCTGCACACTTCATTGTCTACCTTCCCCGTAGTTCTAGGCAAACTCTAGTTTATCTAGGTGTTTTGTTATAATCAGGAAGGTTTTCACTTGAATGCACAACCTTTATTTCCTGTTCCTACCTCACTTAGTCCTGGGCAAGGAATTCCCAAAATCACTGCAGTATTAACTCTCTAGCAAATAAATAATGTCTGGCAACTACAAAGCACTTAAAGTTTTGTTTTTCTAGCAGCAAATGGTGAAAATATAGATTTTTCATGTTTGCAGTTTATTTTTTTTATGAAAGGAAATAGGAAAAAGAAGGAAGCAGAGGCCAAAACACCCTTCTCCCCTAAGAAAAAACAAAAAGCTCCACAATACTATCACACAGGAATTTTTTCCTGACTCTCAATACACAACTAAACCAGTTTCCTTGCTGAGACATCCGCATAAGAAATTTTAATAACTTATTGCTTTGTTTGAATAGATGATTCAGAGATTTTAGGATGACAAAAGAATGATTTAATGTAAGCTTTTTAATTTTATGCCATGCAAGGCTGAAATGAAAGGTAGATTGTTTAATAAATATCTCTAAAACTGGAGTGCTTTATTCTAGGGAAATCTAATTTTGCCTTGAATGATAATTATGCATATAAATATATACACCCTTATAAATGATCATACATGCCCACATAAACATGAGTGGATATTAGAATACGTATATGTATAATTCTTGTCTGAAAAGACATATATATATATATATATAAAAGCTGTGCTAAATTGGTAATGATTTCACTGCCATCCGTCAAGTATTTTTAGATCATATCACATGTACATTTTTCTTGGGTTTGTTTGGTTTTGGTTGGGTTTTTTTGGTTGGATGTGCATTGGTTTTTTTTAATGAAATTGATGTGGAACTAACAGACCTATACTTACCTTGGTCCACCAATCTCATAATGTTGGGGAGAACATTAGCTGGTCCAAATTCCCCAGGCCTTACACTGTAGTCTACCATTTATTAAAGTATCAACACCAGTCATCCAGACTGGCCTTTGAGCCATAATTTCAGGGTTCTTCCCTGAAAGTTAGTTTGATTAGCTTGCATATGTGTTCTGACTTGTCTGCTACAGACCTTCAGTTTGCAACATAGTGAAATTCAAACCCCAAATTTTACTGTTTTAAAAATAGGATCTAAACTGCATTTAAAATATTTATCAGGTGTCACTTAAAATAATTTTGTTTACTGATGTGATAGAAAGTATTTTCTTTTCACTTACAGTGGGATATTTCACCTGGCTTTGCTCATAGCACAGAAATATTCTTATACTCTTTTGACATGCTATATTATGAGTGATTGATGAATTGGCCGTCTGTGTCAAATTCAAGTCAAATATCTGTGTTAGAATATTTTGTTTCCAGTATAGGGTACAATATTAGCTTTAATATTGGCCTCAGAACTTTCATGAATACGTTTAGTTTCCTTTAGCAATTTCTTGTATTTCCCAGTTGACAATGTATACACATGGCTGTCAGCTTCTTCATTTTTCCATTGGTGATATATGTTGGTGGTGGTTCCTTGTCATTAAGACTGAACAGAATGCAGCCTCTGTAAAAGTGTTCATTGCACATTTCTCTGGTCGTGTTTTCCCTACAGAAATCCTGGAGAGCAAATATTTGTTTCTATTGATAGTTTGAAATCTCTTACCAGGCTTCTGCAAAGGCAGAGTATTGGAATGCATGGGTAACTGATATGCCAAAGGACCCTGCAGAATGGATGGATGTAGGATCAGTGTTAAAAAGCATGTGTTTAGAAAGCATGGTAACAATTCATCTTCCCCAATCTACTCAGCTATCACTATTCCACATTTTTGTGCTTTTCAGCTTTAATGCCCTGATAAGTTTTGTAGAAACAGGTAAGATAAAATCAAACATCGTTGTTATTATTACTTATTAAATTTTAAATTATTGTGGCTGTGGAAAGTGTATACAATCAATAGTAAACGATAAACAAAAATTAATCATTATCTCATAACCAATGATAAATTGTATTTCCAATATAGACAAATGTGTATATTCCCAAGTAAGTCTGCACCCAATTTTAATAAGAGTTGATAAAATTACTTATTCCAGATAGCACTTGACTCCATAAGAAGAAGAAGGACAAATGTACACAGAAGGTTTCTACTCAGTTGTGATAACACATACCATAATCTTGCTTTCAGTTTTTGATTTGCTCATTTTTCTGAAAAATACTGTTAAAATACTCTTATGTGAAACTTCTGAAAATATTGAAAGAATTTTTTGGGATTTAACTGTAACATAACACAATGCAGTCATTCCATATAAATACACAAGCATATATTTTTATATGCAAGAAAATTTAAAGTCAATGTAGTAAGTAGACATGAATCATAGATATTAAAGTTATGATTTAATTTAATTGACTATCCAATATTTCTGATTAGGAAAAAGTAAAAGCAAAAAATTCAGGGTCTAGTCATGTTAGCCCTTTGTGCATAATGTGAAATAAAGGGAAGCCTAGCATGAGAGTTTGAGAAATCACCAGAAGTTCTAGCTGTTAAGAACAGCAGACACTGTTATTACAGCTTTATTTGAGTGTTTATCCCATTGATTAGTGATGTATTCCTGCAATTTGGTTAGCTGTATTATTTTTAACAAGTAAAATACCAGGCATATTTGTTATATTATTAGTACAATAACCAGAGAGCATTATATTGTGCAAGAATTAGGTTGTTATTGTTTCTGGTTGAAATCATAGGTGTGCCATAAATGATGGAGAACAAAGCAGTTTTAAGCAGGTTAGCAAAAAAAACGGGAAATGGACAGGACAAGTAAAGATCTTAAAATGATTTTTTTTAATATTACCAACTGCATTTTAGACAACGTGAAGCACATTAGCAGAGAGGGAAAAAGAGAAATTCCAGAAACAGCAGTGGGTATAAAACAGAGAGGAAATAACTTTTAATGTATTTTCTTGTAAATGAAGTCTTACATTCTGCACAGTGATGTCTTCCACTGGGATTTATCTGGTTAACTTAGTATAAAACATCCAGTGTCAACTGAGATTTTTGGCTGGCTTCCATCTCATCCTACAATAGGTTTCATTTTCTTCCTGTGTCATAGCTTTCATCTCAATTTGCGTGTCTTGGGTACTCTGGGACTTCTTAAATAATACAGGACACTTAGTTTAGATAGTTGAGCCCAAACCACTGGACTCAACGACACTACTGTTTTATGCCTTTTTAGATATATTTTGTAAAAGAATTTATTCTGACAACACCAAGAAAAAAATCATCAAGAACGTGGAGCAGCCCATTATATAGAAAGAATACTGGGAGCTGTTCACAAGACAGTACCGACCTGCAAAAAATTTATTTTATGGATTACAAAACAGTCTTTAGCTTGGGAGGTTGGTGTAGGACAGAGTAAATATAGAAGTGAAAGCCTAGGCAAAGAGAGCAAGACATAGAAATATGCTGTATTTTCTTTACTAGTGTCAGGAAATATATTAATTCAGTTCAAAAGGACTGTTTTTTTAAGGTGGATTGGAAGGATTTGATTTTATTTCCAAGTTTATTTTCTTAAGATGACAAAAGAGAATATATAGAAAGCTGACAAGAGAAAAAAATTAAAAGACATTTTTCACTGTTGTTAGTGAAAAAAAAGGTAGTCATTAGGTCTGTATATATACCTGAGATCAAAATGTTCTGCAATGAGTGATATCAGAGCTACCAAAGTCAGATATCAATATGGAAAATTTCCTATTGCCCATTTTTTTTCCCTCTCTCTGTCTATTGATACTACCGTTTGTTTTTATTCTTGAGGTCAGAGATCAAGGTGGAAAAATGGACTGTGAGGAATGTCATACACTTCAGGAAGGGGAAGTGCAAAGATCTACGCTTGAGGAGAAACAACTCCAGGCACAGTACTTGTGGAAAGCAGCTTGGTAGAAAAGGACCTGTGGGTCCTGGTGGACATCAAATTGAATATAAGCCAGCAATGTGTCCTTGTTGCAAAGCAGGTATCCTGGTATCCAGTGGTATCCTGGGCTGTATTAGGATGATTTTACCAGCAGGTCAAGGGATGTGATTCTTTCCCTCTACTCAGAAGTGAGGCCACCCCTGGAGTCCTGTGTCCAGTTCTGGGCTCCCCAGTACAAGAGAGACATGGATATATAATAGCTGACAGCTAGTTTGGCCAAGATGCTGAAAAATACTATTTCATTGAAGTATTCATTCTATTCTTTAAAGTCTTTCCAGTGTAATTTAGATAAACGTAAAACAGTAGTTTAATTTGAAGCAAATAAAATGTTATATATATATATATATATACAGAACAAGTTAGCGCAGGATTTTTTCCATGTCAGTATATTTTGCTGAATCCACAAATTACTTCAACTATATCCATAAATTCCAACTGTTAGCCCAAGTCATAACAGCACAAGTACTGTGCAGGGCTACTCTATACATAAAGCCTCTCTGTGCTACTTCTGCTCAGTCAGTACCACAAGTAGGATCTGCTCACTGTGTTTTCACTTATCCCTTCTTCAGCCACAGTTCATCCTCTTTCGTCAGGGCCAGTTCTGCTTGCAGTTCTAAAGACTGAGAGGAGGATTTTTTTTTTTCCTGAAGTGAACAGCAAATCTCTGCAGTTTTGTTTCAGGATCTCTGAGTTAGACGATAAGGCTGTTAGCAAAGCACTGTGCAAATTCCTCTAAGAAGCTGTAGTCTAGGTCACCAAATCAGAGTTGGTAATAGCTTTCTTCCTAATACTAATATTGGCAGCTAATTGCATGCAAAGTAACTTGAGTCTGCAAAGCTTATACATTAACGAAAAATATCATAGATAGATCCAGGGTGACATTTTTAGTCTATAAATCTATTCCGATGTATAAATTTATTTTCTCTATAAATTTATTTAGATTCATTTTTGGAGGAGCTTGTTCCAGTAGGAATTTTGAGAGCAAGGAATGGTAAGAAATTATGTCAGTAAAAGCGCGTGTATCCATCCCAAACACATGCATTGGATCAGAAAGGTAGAAAAAGTTCTGCCGCCCAGAAGTTTAATAATTTATGTAGCCAACATGAAAATCAACATCTCCCTTCCGGGTGAGAAAGGGAACACCAAACAGAAAGGAAAGAGAGCTTAGTGACTTTGTGACTGGGGTGTTTTACCGAAGATAGAAAATGCTGAGTTTGATTCAAATGAAACCGGCCATATCAAACCAAGGATTTTGAAAGCAAAGATTCATTTCCTTGTGGTTTGGAAGGGGAATTTTGAGCTGATGCTGCAACTCCTAAATTTTATGTCATTGGACCTTAAGCAAAATATATATCCTGTGAATACTTACGTGCCTCAGGATAAGATCTATTATATGCAGCACAGAGACTAAAGTGCCTCAAACTACCTAGAGCAGAATATGTATGCTGACAGTACTGTGGTTTCAGTCTAGTTTTTCTCACAGCCTAGGGAACCACATTTATGGGTTGTAAGTCTGCCCTGGAGGTAATGCTTACCCTGTCTTTCAAGTCAAGAAAGAGAAATGATCCTTTCTTTCTTCTAAAAGACAACTCAGCCTCTGTGGAGGTCTCCTGTGGGACATGTAGGCAAAGTTATTATTTAATCCTCTGGTTTACAAAACACATTGCAACCTGTAAACATGAAAAGGTACATTTAGCCTATCTGCATTTTAATCACATACACTTCAATAGAATTACTCATCTTTGCATACTCTGGCATGCAAACTCAAGAAAGTGACTATGCTTCTACAGTCATAAATATTAATTCTTTTGTCCAGAGAAATGTGTATTCTTTTCAGAGCTAGCAGTTAAAAAATAATTCACAAAGCTTCTTTATGTCTTGAGCTCTAGGTTTTTTTTTTGAGGACTTCATGAAAAAGAAACTCCTGAAATGGGAAGGTCTTGAGAATACTCTTTGTACAGCTCTGTACAGCTAGGTTTGCAACAAGTTGGTAGCATAAGTTCCTGAAAAGTAATTAGACTGTACATGAACTACCAAAAAATCATGACACCTCAGCATTTATTTTTTTTAGACTTTTCTGCAGTAACTGTCAAGCACTGTGGGAAGTAAGATCCCTAAACAAAAGTAAATGCATATATGCCTGACTAGAAAATGAATGATGATGGATGTCAGTACATGGCTGTAACTATAACTGATATATGCTATGACTGGCAGTAGGAATTTCGCTTTTCTGATATAAACCAGTTAACTCACTGACATTTCACAAGAATGAACATTGTACTGTGAGCAATATTTTTCCATAAATCTTGTCTGCATTCTGCTAAGTAGCCATTGGATAACTTCCAGCCATCTGGCGGGCACCTCAGTGCCCATGAAGGCACAATTCAACATGATTGTGCAAGAATAATTACTCAAGAATTACAGTCATTAAAATATTAAATATTTTGTATATTGGGGGAGGGGGGAAGTTCAGAAACTTTTAAGAAAGCAAATATTTTTCTGTGAACAAAAGGACACTTTGGTATCAAAGAAACTTACCAAGCCTTTCTGTTTTCCTCTGGATTTTTGGAATCCCATGGATGTTCTTGAAATGGATCCTTTTTTTTCAAGTTCATAACTGTGGAAGAACTAATTATATAAAGAGCATTAAAGAGGGTCTGCAGTATTCTCATTACATACTAGGGTTAGATATTAAAGTAATGTGAGTCTTCTAATTTTTTTAAAGAGGTCTAGTATTTTAAAACTACCTGATGGGAGGAAGTTAGAGCTTAGCCTAATGCAGAAGGAGATGTAATTTGCAGACAACATCAAGAGTATTCTTTTAAAAAACATTAAAATGCATTCAGTCTTGCTACTAACTTGGTTTGTTGAAACCATTATCAGAAGTATTAACTTGAAAGACAGTGAAGGGGCATTGCCCTTCAGTATTGCAGTTGCTAAGGAAAATAATCATTCATGTTAATACAAGATAAAGAAGAAAGTGTGCTTTGCAGTTTGCTTTCTCACTTGGTAGACTTTGATTTTTGCATACCGTTTTCCATGTCATCTATGAAAAAAAAAAATTTCTTCATTTTTGCTAGCATATATAGTGCTAGCACTAAAAAATGCTTTCCTAGTACATTTTAATCCTAAATTCTGAATCTATCCCCCCCCAAAAAAGCACTTCCAGAAATGGAATGTTTTATTAGTAAACAAGACCAAAAAGAACAATGACTGCCTTGAGGGTTCAGTTTCTAGGCACTGCAAGAAACTGAGCCTGGTAACAGCAGGAGTGGGAGGCTGGAATAAGAGATATGCCATCACTAAGGCAAAGACAATTTTTAGCCAGTCTAGCAAAAGTGTTGTTGTAATTCTCTTTCTCTCTGTGCATGCCACAGTCAGTACAGTCCTCATTCTTCCAATGCATATAGAGTCTTCATTTGGAACAGCACAGTAGGCACAGAAATGAAACATTGGGGCTGTATTTGGTTCTGCTCTGATTCAATGAAAAGTGCTCCACTGAGACAGTGTTTAGGTCTGATCATCTGTTTTAAGAAACTCTTTTCAGCTGTAGAATATGTCTTGATTGTAATCTGTTGCTTTGGGGTTTTGTTTGTTTCATTTAAATATCTGCATTAACACTTTAACTGCTTTATTGCCTTTTTATTTAAAGAATGACAAGTAGCTGAGGTTGGAAGGAGTCACTGGAATCATCTAGTCTGACATGCCTGCTCAAAGCAGAGCCAACTAGAACAGGTTGCCCACAATTTTGTCTAGTTGGATTTAAAATATCTACAAGGATAGGTTCTCCAAACCTGTCTGCGCAACCTCGTCCAGCCTGTGATCACTGTCACTATTAAATGTTTTCTTCTTATACTTAGATGGAAGTTACTGAGTTTCACTTTGTGCTTACTGCCCCTCATCTGTCACTGGGTGGTACCAAGAAATGTCTGGCAACATCTTTTTTATTCATCCCCATCAGGTACTTGCATACTTTGAAAAGTTACCTTTGAGGCTGAGAAAAATATGCTTTAAACATGGTAAGAATATTTCTGTGTTTTCTATGCTATAGGGATTGCTGAGGTAATAACAATTTCGTAAGCTCATCTGGGCAACATTTTGATCACTTTATCAAAATCTCATGAAAAAATAATTTAAGAAATACAGATGATACAAGTTAAAATTTTTATAATATTTTCAAAATTAAACACATTACCTTAAGATTTTTTAAAAGTAAAGTTTCTGAAGTTTTAAAAAAGAACTTTTTGGGCTTTTCTGAAATGAATTGCTCCTCTTCATTACAGTTTTAAGAATTCTGAACATAGAAAAATTCAGTTAATATATTCTCTCTACTGCATTAGAGGCAAAATATACAAAAATTATTAGAATCTGAATCACTTTTTGCTTTATTAAAGCAAAATCATATCATGATCCTCACATTCCTGTAAATCAGAAGAAAAGGACAAACTTAACCAATGGTTGGGTTTTTGTATACCAGTATGGAAACACATTGCAAGTACAGGAAATTTATAATCATTATTACTATTGTGAGGGTTTGTTTGGCGTTTTTTCTTTTACAGTTCCATTTACTGGAACTTTTTTTCCCCACAATTATTATTTTACCAGACTGTTTCAATATTCTGACAAGGCCTCTACTCTAAGTTTCTATTTTAATTTGTTTTATACTTACAAAAGATTTGATTCAAAAAGAACTTCAACATCAAAACACCCAACCTTTATCCATATGGCTTCTGGAAATTTCAGGTTAGCGATGGCAGATCTACAAAGTACAGGATGTATAGGTAAGAAATATAAGTAGGAAAGATATGCATCTTGAATGGGAGCTGTTGAATCAGCTCTGTAGTTGAAACCGTATAGCTGTGTATACTGACTTAAAGCTAGCCGTATGAGTGTCTTGGTTTGAAAGACAGGTGTCTACTAAGGAAGGCAGGAGCCTCCCTTGGAATGGAAAAATACAAATCCTTTCCCACTGAATTATTATAAATTTGAAATTGAGGGGCTTTCAGGCAAAGATATGAGGAATAGGAATAACAGTTCTTTTACTAATACATATATATAACAAAGCAATAATACAGAAACACTGGTTTAACCTGACAGAGACAGGGTACAACCTGACACCCTGCTGGGCAGGGTAGTGGTAGCAGTCCAATAAGGTGATAGCTGCAGGTCTCTTTGAAGTGATTCTGTTGAAGCAGTGATCTTGTAGAAAAAAAGTCTGGTCCTCCTCAGAAAGTCCAGTGCTGGTTGTGTAGCTCTTATACTCTGGGAATCCAGTGGAAGAAGGCCACCTGTGCTGTTTCAAACCTCAGATTATATCCAGGTGGGAATGCTTGTCTTGTTCCGCCTGGGCGGAGCATCTCACAATGGGGTGGTGAGTCACGAGGCAAGGTATTGAATGGCCCATTAACAGGAGATAGTCTGGAAGGAGGAGGCAGGGAACATTGCTACTCTACACCTGGTTTCAACAGCTTATGAAGATGGTAACAGAATACACTGTAACCCAGGACAATGGGAATCTGTTGAAGACTAGCTAGTTTAAATTGTAATAAATTCTGTGTAGTGTATTTTGTTTGCAGTTCCAAACAAATCCCATCTCTGTCCATCTTTTATGCTAGGCTCAAACTTATAGTCTCTCTGTACTGCTGCCATATCTTACATATCTTACAGCATCAATTAAAGATCATCCACAGACACTTTCAATTAGGTCTAACTTATGTTGACTGCAACAAGCAATACAGTAATGTCCATCATTAGTGTTGGTAAGAACCTGGGACATAATTCCTCCCAGTTAGCATTAAAAACTTAAACATTAGTCATCCAAGTTTTCTTTACAATACCTATTAAAAAATGAGTCTTTTTGAGGTATAGATAACATTTAAGTCACACAAATCCCATTTTCAGGTACCCCTTAAGCTTAAGGAACAATTCAGCAAGGTGTTCAGCTAGAACCCAATGCTAGGTTTCTAAGGGAACAGCTGGATTTTTTTGTTCTTGCAGACATCCAAACCCACAAAATCAACTTCTCCCTTTTAAAATCCGTTGTTTTCCTTCGTATTTTTAAAGCATATGTTTGATATAATTCAACAGCTCTTTATCTTTTTAGCTGCTGACTGGTTTCTAAAAGTCCATTTATGTGGTCATCCAATGTTTTCTCAGACCATTTTTCCAAATAATTACTTCCTAAGTTGACTGTTTACACACTGCTCTCTCCTAAAGACACTGTCTTTCTGACAGTTTAGGGCAGTAACGAAACAAACATCATAATATGCTAATTTGTTCTTTATACACATGCACACATTTGTCATAATCTACAAAAAAGAGTATGGACATGAGCTTTCATGAGTCCACTGTGACCAGCACTCACCCTGTGCCATTACTTGTACATACTCTTTCTCCTGAGTTGCTGAAGTCTTAAGTAGGAAATATTTAAAACATTTTTCTTCTCTGGGTAGAGGTATCGAAAGCTTATGCTTAAGAGCTTTAATGCCATCCCAAAACATCATTTGCTGTATTCTCCTGGGCATAATTCACACTGTAGTATTCAACAAGGACCTCCACTAATTCTACAGTAGTGCCATGTTTCTGCACATAAAAAAAAAAGTTTTCGGCATTTATTTAAACAGTTTAAAGCTGAAAATGTCTAGGCTCATATTATATTGCAAGTGCATGATTTGGTATTGAATTCTTACCTTACTTCATAAGATTTAACCTTATACCTTTTGCATTTATTATGAATTTGCTGCAACAGAAATTAGTGTCTTTTTACATTTGATGTCTGTGTGTGTAAAAAGTACAACTGCACACTTTAGCATTTAATTTCCTCCAAATGTCTACCAGTTAAAGATCCCTGAGGATTTTGTGTAATTTGTAAGTGAAAGCTGGAAATTCTCTGTGTCTGTTCTCCACATCAGAATTCAATTAAACATCTCCCCCATGGTTTCCTTCACCTGCAAAAACAAAGCAAATATACCAAGAGAAAAGCATCCAGCATCTGAAATAGGTGCATGTTGGTTAGGTGGATATATATATAGGTGCGTAGCCAGGCTGTCATTCGTCATCCTTGCCTCCCGTGAAAATAAATCTCCTCTGTTTACTTTCACTCATTGAATCATCCAGAAAAGCATTTTCTTCTGTTGATTAAAACAGTTACATCTTTCTTCTTTGAGTGTTGGAAGGTCATGGGCAATTTGTTTTTCTTTTGTATTTGTCATATGCTTTTTTTAATCAACAGAAAAACATGAAATGCATTTTCAGCATGGAAGTACAGCACTTTCACAGATTAGCTTTATAACTTCAGATGCTGAAACACAAGTCAAAGTTGTGAAATGAAAATTGATCAAGAAAAGATAAATGTATTTTAATTTAAGAAAACTGTAGTATGTGACAAGAAATTAAAATTTTTCAGGTAAGAAAGCTTATTCATCTAAAAAAAATCTGATTCAGCCAATAAGAAATAAAAAAAAACTTTTAAGATGATCAAATATATGTCTATATGAACTATATGAACTGGGGTGATTGCCATGTAGCATTGGCAATCGCCCAAGCCACAAAATGATAGAGAATTGTTTACTATTTTGTTTTGTGCTCTGGTGGCATGACTATTATATACAGCATTTTGAAGTTTGAGTTCAAATGCTCTGTATATTTGTACAAGTGCAGAATTGTGTGTATAAATATATGAAAAGAATAAAAAGAAGAAATTAATGTAAATCATAGGTATTAGTGAGTTTAAAGATAGCCTTCAGAAAAATGTAGTGAATATGATGAGGGTGGGAACACTGAAGCTGTGAGTGGAAAAAAGAGAATTATATTACAAGCATATTTTTGTATTGAAAGAAGAGGGTAAATTTGTAACATTGCACCAGTACTTTTCAAAAACATAAATTACGTGCTGTAGGGGACTGTCCTGATACTGAGTCTGGACGAAGACTTGAAATACTGAAATCAGATATAAAAAATGGAAAAAAAAAAAAAAATTCTAGATTGAATATTTTTTAAATGAGTTGGGTTTGACTTAAAAAAAGGTCTTCAAAAGGATCTTGGCATAATTTCGGAGATTAGTCTGCGTACTGGAGAAGGTTATTATGTTACACATGCCAAACACTGGATTTAGGTCCTGAGGTACAGTGGTGTTTTCTTTCAAAAAAGTAGTCAGAGAAGTGGCTTGAACAATGCCTGTTTCCCACATTCTCTGAGATGACATGGTGTCGGAAGGTATGTTGAGGCAAAATACCAGGAATCAAAGGCTAGGAGCAAATTTTTGTTCTGCTGGTTGATCACTGCACGTTGCTCAATGGAAACTTTACAGTACGGAGTCTTACTGTTCCCAAATCTTCCTTAGACACAGTTGCTTTTTTTTTGGATATTATAATCTTCAGATTATGATATCAAATTGTTATAATACTAAATCCTTATTTGGTTAAAAAAGAGAAAAAGATGCCATTCCTGTTCACTGGGTTTTTTTGTTATATCCCTGCAGAGCCAAATAACCCAGTGCCATGTGATTTGGTTTCCCTACCAGTTTTGCTTGACATCTGTGTGTCTGATGGAGATTTATCAGTGTGTTTACTAACCATTCTTGAGTAAGAGATGCTTGAGCTCTTTCTTCACCTCAGGTCTTAAGGATGAAAGGATCTCATGTAGAGCCTTTTGCTGCTTCTTTTGTGATCTTTTCTACAGAACAGTTCAGAGCTTAGTGTAACCAGCTCTAGCATTAACATTCCCTCTGCCCTCCATGTGAGTATTTTTCAGTATTGTGTTCCTTCCTCCTTAACAATGTCTGTGACAACTTCCTGGATTTTATACATTATAATCATCCTTGGCAGTTGAGGTAAATGGTAGAAATCAGCATTTGATACATCTCCAAAGCCCATCCTGTTTGTTTCAAGGAATGGAATGAGACTTTCAGACAAATTATATATGTCCTCAATAAACATAGAAGAAAGTGGCACAAATTCACCTGCTTATATACCTTACTTGTTGCTTTGCAGCATAGTTATTTTTGAAAAAGAAAACAAATCCAGCTCCATTTGCCATTTCCTGGAAACCACCTCAGATTAATAATATTGTATTCTCTATGTCTACTTTTAGCCTCTCATGCAGTGAGCTACATACGTGACAGAAATAGATGGTAGGCCCTCTCCAAATGCTTATAAGACTTAAGTTTTCCAGAATGGTTTCAAAGTTAATGAGCGAGCTGTGAAGCAGAGGAATAGAGAGGAATAGTTATAGAGAGGAATCCTGGTTTGAGTTGAGATTTAAGAAGGGGAAGCAGGTCTCTGCTTCACACAACAGTAGTGTGAGAAAAGGAAGCTGTGCAGTTGAGTGGCTGCAAGAACATTGCAGGACTGAGAACAAATGCCTTGTATCAGGTGAAACAAAGGCCACAGATGCTCTCACTCCCTTTTCACTCACGGCAGTCTGTACCAAGAAGTTATCAGGGCCTCAAATTACTTTAGTCATCAAATCACAGCAGATCTTAGAAATCTGAACAAGGCCTCAAAACTGTCAAGAGGTAAACACTCTTTGAACCTCCTTTTTTTTTTTTAATCTCCCTTCATAGAAAAGAGGAGATAACCTATAGAGTGAAACTCATCTTTTAGGAACCATGCAGGTTTTTTGACAAGAAATATGAAGTCAAAGTGCTGAAATGGAGCAGTAGGGTTCTTTTCCATTTTTCCGTCTTATGAAAAATGATCCAGACACATTATGTTCTTTCCTTGCCAGCTTCCTTTTTTCTGTCCTTACACACCAAGCTGTCGTTTATACAATGGGAAATGAGAACATCCCCAGCTGTGGAAAGATGGGAAGCCTAAAGAAAGGCCAGGAGAAGGTGTGATGTTGTACAAAGTGTAGCATTTTCTTTATCAGTGAAGAACCTACAAATTTTTTTTTTGGCAGAGAAACTGAAAATTAGAAGGCAGTTAAGTATTCATGATTTAAATTTTAAAATACCTGATGATTTATAAGACTTACTGTGATTGATATTGGGCATTTTTTTATCATTTACATTGGCAATATTGATTGCAGTCTGCAGACTTTTAGTCTGAAGGATTAACATTTGCCAAAGTTATTAACACTAGAAAACCATCATATAAAATCAAACACAATGTGTAAGAGATGATAAGGCCAAAAGTCACTTTGATTATATTTGAGTAGTTGTAATCCACATACCTAAACAGAAAAAATTGTTTGCTCTGTAGACTGCAATGAATACTATTTATGCCAATGGCACATTTTCCTTCTCTCTTGAAGATCATTTTTCTGTCCAGCTAAATGACAATCTCAAGTTTTATGCTGTGTTTCTGCTGCCATCCAGGAGGACCTCAACAGTCTGGAGAAATGGACTGACAGAACCCTAACAAGGGGAAAGTCATATTCCTTTACCTGGCAAAGAATAGCCCCATACACCAATGCATGCTGAGGGAAGGCCATATGAAAAGCAGATAGCCAGGAAAAGAATTCAGGGTTGTCATGTGAAGAAAGGGGGATATCCTCAGCTCTTAGTGTGGGGAGATTTCTTTGACCCTTACTATTCAATTTGTCTGTCAGGTCTCCAGGAAAGCCAAGAGCCTTGTGTACGACTGGTCTGCCAGATTTCCTTCACTGAGTAGTCCTTCTGGATCAGAGGGCAGTTCGACTTGGGGACACACACCACCTTACACATCACTTCATGGCCCCTCAGTGGGTCTTCCCAATTTATTCAAGCATATCACCCACTGCCAGTGACTGCCAGTGCCCTTGAAGGACTCACACTAAAAGTTTATAGAATAACACTCTTTATTATTATAAAAGTGTGACAGGTTAAGGTTTGAGGATTGTCGGTGATAGCATCTGACTGCAAAGACGTATTCAAAGATTCAAAGCAATAGGCAGACAAGGTCTAATCCCCAATAAAAGCACTCAGCATGCACAGAGTATGGTTCTTACTCAATAGGCACCCCTGTGGGGGAGAGGACAGATTCAGCCCATTGACTGATCCCAGCAGTTATGATGGAGTCTCCCCTAACTTTCCCCCCATTCTTGACTTACTTTTATGTTATTTCTTTGGTTTTAGGCGGAGCTTGAGTGACTCTAGTCATGCATACCTTTGTTAGTGATTGGCGTAAAATTCTCTTGCTTTACTTTTAAGGATAGAATCAAAAACAATAAAGAGGGCATGCCCAGTGAAGGGTGGTCACACCTCGTTACACACCTTGGAGGTGGGTAACTTTGGGAGGAAGGTGTGCATAAATATTAAAAACTAGGCTATAATGTACCAAGTTTATCTGAGGACAACGACTTCACTTCAGCTGTTGACTCAGCAGCAAGACATCTATCTCCCCTGGTTGACAGGTGCTATGTGGTTTCTCTGCTGCAAAGTACCTTTGAGTTCCCGTCTCCGCAAGGACTTCAACAGATCCCTGGCCGTGGTGTTTCTACTTTGCTCTGCCTTCCATTCCATTCCCCTTAGCAAATGCTTATTGTATGGTTGTGTGGGGAATCATCATGGAACATGCCAACTGCATTCCATCCAAAGAGCAACAACTGTATTTTACTCTATAATTTCCATATGATTATAAATTCTGTTATGATATGAATATAACTTCTCAGTTGTCTCTAGTTTTACCCCCCACCATCTGGGGGACATAGGAGTTTCCCTCTTAAAATCAGGAGACTCTTTTGTACTGTGAGGATGACCGAGCACTGGCAGAGGTTATCCGGGAAGTGAGAGTTCCCATCCTTAAAAGTATTAAAAATTTGTCTCAACATGATCCTGGGAAACATATTCTAGGTCACCTGCTTGAGCAGAGAGATAGATCAGTTGAATTCCAGTGCTCCTTTTTAACCACAACCATTCCATGATTGTTTAATTATTGAACAATGTTTTTTCCTAGTAATTTCCTAATAATTCCATCATCCTGTTCGTCTTCTTCAGTTCAAGAATCAGTCTATCCATAATTACTCTACCATCACTTTTCTGTGTGTTGCATGCTAACATAGATCCCAACGTGGCTTAGGAGCAGCTTGCTTTTATTTTTTTTACTTGATATTTTTCAACATTTCCATTAGACTTTTAATTCCCCTGCTCAGCCACCGTCTTCAACACACCTGAAATTCTTCATAGGGAGTGTTTTGGCCTTGACTAGTTGATGAAGAGTTGAAGAAATATGTGACTACTGAATATTTTAATACTTAACATTTTGCCATTTCTTAGCTTAGTATACTTAAACACGCAATACTTTAAAAGTTGTATGTCCTTCCTATGTTAATCAAATTAACCCACTCCAGTTTTCAATACATTTTTCGAACGATGATAATATTCTTTGTGTTTTTAAATGAAAATTTGATGTATTTCCAAATTTTAAAGGTGACACATACTTCTAATCCTATATTAAGTTTTATAAAAATGAATTGCTCTTCTGTGTGCTAACAATTATTTTTATAACTTATGAGTGTAGTATGCATTGTTGAAAAGAAAATGTGCTTGCACATAGAAAGACAATTTTTAACCATTATTAATAACGCTAAATAATACTAAGTGGCCTTCTGTCTCTATACATGTTTAGCCAAAGAACAGCTGCATAATTTAACCATAATTAAAAAAAAAAAGAAATCTTGAAGAAAGATTATTGTTTTCTTTAGGAGTAAACATTGAATTTTAAAAAGTTCAGACATCCTTGTACCTGAAAGAAGGAAAATTCAGTTTATCTTCCAGGTACAAAGAGAGAATCAGCTGAATCTTGGATGTCTTGGCAATACACACTTGCTCTACCTTTGAATATGAAGAATTAATCACTGCTGGTTTTCTGTTTGTTTGTTTTTGTTTTTTTTTCCTTTCATAGTTGAATAATAGTTCAAAATTGCTAATGAGATCTGCCACTATCTAATTAAAAGCAACGCAGTCAAATAATTTCTTCATACTTATTTTGATTTCTCTTCCAAGTGCACAGGGAATTTATTCCCAGCAATTGCATTTAAGAATAATAAATTCTATGGAGTAATAAACTGGGGGCAGGGGTGAGAAATGTTTGTTTGTTTGTTTCTTCAGATATAGTTCTTATTTGAGCATAGTATGAGAGGAAGAGATAAACTAATGAGGTAAACAGCACACAGAGTAATTTGGGTAATCCCTAAATATTGCTTTATTTTATGAAGTGGAATTTTTACACAAATTTAAAAAAAAATTCTTTCATTTTTCCCCTGGACAGCAAGAAAACATACAGCCATTAGTAAAATATTGCAGATGAAGACGTGTTCAGCCCAATGCAGTTGTTAAAACTATAATTTTATGGTAATTTTTTACAAAATACAAGCCATCATCTGATATTGCCACCTCTGTTGTGTGCTTGGCTTTGGGATGCTGTGGGTTTTATGCCTGCTCTGTGGTCTACTGCAAGTTTTCTATAGCTGCCTTATTTATCATTCTGAATACACTTGGTGATCCTACAGACCTGTGGCTTGGTTCTGACTGGTTCTTTATGACTAGATCTGAGGGGAGGAAAACATTCTTGTAAAAGAAGATTTAATGGCCATGCTAAAAGTACCAATGTAACCATTTATGGTAAACCTTTTGTTCTCTGCCTTCCCTCCCCCAATTTAATTAATGAACTGATGAGCTGTCTCAGCAAGATACAAGAGTACCCTTTTTTCCTTAAAACTTTCCATGATAGATTTACCTGAAAGAACCTAAACTAATAATTGTCTTCTAGGGAGGTAATTGGGCAATAATATATGCTTATATACAAAGAGAACAAAATTATACAGTTTTTAAGGAATCATGAGCATCAAAGACTCAACATCAAGTGCATCAATTATCTGCAGAGCTAAGGCTTTATACTAAAAAGTTAAGGTTTAATGCTTGAATTACCTATTTGGAATTCAGGAAACATGAATTACCAGTGTTGAAATTCACATTGACAAAGGCCTGAAGACCCTAAATGTAACTTAGATCAGTCTAAACACATAAATCCAGGCTATTCTGATAGGAATCCTTGCAACACACATGTCTTAGGAACCTAGACCCCACAAAAAGATGTCACTTTAGATAAATATTTCTTCAACATTTCTTTGTGGCTGATTTCTATGGCACAGAAAGTTTTTTGTGATTTCCAGCCTCTACAGTATCCTGAAAGTCTAATGAATGAGGAAGAAGCCATGGAATTCAGTCCAACAATGCTTAAGGCTCCTTATGGATGAGTCCTTTAGGTGAGGATGATTGATCTTTCACATGTACTTACTGATAGGAGTACTCAACCACGTCCTATTCTATTCTAGTAAATGTTTAGGTGGTTACAGAATCTCATTAGGTCTAAATCCAGGATTTCTGAAATGTGAATGGTAGAGTTTTTTTCCTGGGTGTTTTTTTTTTTTTTTTTTTGTTGCATATGTTTTTTACTCTTTGAGGCAGGACTTCTGCAGAGTATGTATTTCATTTTTATGTCTGTAACATAAGAGAGTTCCAGTTCTGATATTTAAAGTCTACCTTTGAAAAAACATTTGAATTTAAAATCTGGTGTACATTGTTTGATCTCATTGTACCTTTGGTATTTATTTCAATGACTGAATGCTAAGTGGTAGCTTGAAGTTTCTGCATTATACTTGTAGCGGAGTTTGTGATAAAGGAACCTGAAAATATCATCAAACTTATCACACAGACTGTAAGTTATCATTCTTAAGAATAGTTGTACACAGTGAGATTCTGTAGAATAAGCCTTTTTAATGCCACTGCTTGAAAGGGGCACAGATGTAATTATAAGTGTGCATGTGTAGAGGTTGTTCATTTGTTTGTTTTGTTGATTTTTTTTACTAGACTTGAATTTAAATACAAAGAAGCACAGCACTCAGTTATGCAGAAATCTTCAGTGTGTTTTTTTACTTACTACATTTTTTCTTTTAAGATAGAGTGTTTAAGAGAAAAAAAAGGCTTCTGCTATAAATTCTACTTCTATGTCAAGTTCTCTAGAAGAAACATGCTGTGTAGAAGACGTCTCTGCAGAAAACCAGAATAGCCTGAGGTCAAAACTTTCACTGTTAGAAGACTTGGTATGATTCATTGACGTTTCAATGAGATAGATTCGCAGAGGTATCATTCTGTCTTTGAGTTTACAGAGACTACAACAACTCATTAAAAAAAATCTACACCAGAAGGAATACAGTTGCCAATTTTGAGAGCAGAAAAGGGACCTTGCACATTGTATAAATGTTATTAAAAAAAAAGAAGACTTTGTTCTCTCTGGTCATGGAGAAGGAAAGAAGGGAGTACTCCCTTTCCCAGATTCATTTACCTTCAGGATTTCATAATGGTGATTTCAGGTCTCTTCCCAGCAACATGCCTTGGTTTATTTGCAGAAAATACTCAGCTCAAATTCTGAAAATATTTATTTTATATTTATTAAGACTGTGCATTTCTCTGTCTCAGTTTCATTTCAGGTAATTGTAATTTAAGGAATTGTAATGAGGAATTCAGTAAATTGAAAACATGAAAATCTAAAATAAAACTGTAATTCTGCCCTTTATTCATAAAATCAAGGTTTAATTTTTCTTTAAAACGATGGAGATAAGCACAATTTTGGTGGTGATCCACAACTGCAGCATGTTGAACGGAGTGGTGGCCAAAACCATTCTTCAGTAATTGCAGAAAAGAATATATATTAGAAGGAGATACATGCTTACACTAAGGGAAGATTTTCCATAAAATAATCCAAGTGTCTGAAAAGCACACCACTGACATTCAATGGGACTGAAACTCCCATAGTCTGATTTTGAAAAATCCATGTAATATCTAATTTTTTAAAGTTTGTCAAAATTATTAATTTAGAGTAAAATGGCAAAACCAGTTAGCGGCTGTCGACATTTTGATCTGCTCTTTTGTGCATTATATCAGTACATTTTTTTTTCTCTAGCCAGAAAGGCACATGCTCTTTGTGAGGACTAGTTATTTCTTCAGTGTTCACAGAATTAAATGTCTTGAAGGGCTATTTATTCCGGAGAGACCTCTGTATTTGAAAATTTGCTAGGGGTACTTGGTGATGTCTTCTTATACTGATTCTGAAAGCTCCTATGTGCTATGTTTATTTCTTCCTTAAAAGCAGACTTCATTTGTGCAAAAGGCTCCTGCAAGTGAATTGGACACAGTATTTTTCACATTTTTTAACATTGTAAAATTTTGATAGTCTCTTTAGTGTACTAACTTGGAAAAATCTCTCTGGAAGCTAAGGATAAATATGAAGCTTTTGCCTCCAAATAAATGCAATCCTTTTAATTTTGAGATAGCTCTTTAATATATTTTATACAATATTTGCTAATTGATTAATTAAAACTGCTGAGGCTGGGCCCCAGCTGTCTTTAGCTAAGGGGTTGTTGTAGCTGACTGCTTCACTGCACAAATTGTTTTTAAGGGAAATGTTTTGTTATGATTTATTTGTTGTTAGCTGTCATTTAAAGAAAGAAAAAAATGTTTTGTGACCTAACAAGCAAACTGAGATTTTTTGTGGCTGGTTTTTTTGTTGCTTTGATTTTCCAAACACAGAATTTAATCAAGACACCAGGCAGGAGAATTCTATAATAGAAATAACTGAAAGTTTTCTTCCAACTTACACATGGAATGTGAGGCCTTCTTGGCCGATGAAATATCCTACAGGCTGGCTTTTACTTCCACTGCCTTCTACATGATGGTCTCTGATTATTTTCCCTCTCAAAACAGATGTGAAGCCCGTTGTCGCAGGAGGTCCAGTGCTGCTCAGGACCGGTATGCCGCAACCTTCCTAGAGAGAGCGTCCCGCAGGGAACAGCTCTTTCCAGGGGGCACTGGCAAGCTTCCCTGAGCGATAGGTGATTTCAGCAAGTATAGCAATTCCTCAGCTACAAGTGATTCCAGCTCTTGTGATTCAGCTCTTTGTGAAACCACCCAAGGCAGGCTCGGGGACAGAGAGACAGGAGCCTCATACAGCAGTTCCATAGAGGCAGCCTTTATTGTCCAGCCACCCTGCGAAGGGGAGGCCAGGGATGAGTGCTCCCGTGACTCAGGGGACAGAAGCAGAGCCTTTTTATGGGAAAGATAGGGGGTGAGGTAGAAATCAATTAGCCAACGGGGTACCGGCTATTACCATAAAGAAACAAGGCATGTTGGGAGCTCACCCTAACCGGAGGAAGGTTGCTTATGTCTGGGGAGATTCTTTTGGCCCTCAGGCATCTCTCCTCCAAGGGAGTGCAGAGGGCTCCTGTGCCAAGGGCTCACAGCCCTCCACAGCCCATGGCAATTGAGAGTACCAGCATGTAGTAATCTAAACTGAACTTTAAACCGCTAAGAAGCCTGCAAGAGTAAAGTACAGAACTGTAGTGAAGTTGCAAAATAATTAGTAAGAAGACAAGAATAAGAATTCAGAAGCTTAGCTGTGACATTTCTCTCTGGCCCCCAGCAAACCAATTGCTGCTCTATAATGTCATCCTGCATTTAGCTTCTTTGTGATTAAGGGATTTTACATTTTTCATATTTAAAGGCTGATATTGTAGAACAGATTTGAAGGCTATGGGTTATAGGAGGTCAGTTCAAATTATGCTATAAGTAACAGATTTCATCCTGAAAAGTCACATCTTCAATTGCTAGGTACATCTCTAGATTTTCTTTTTTTTCCTACTTGTTCAAAAGAAAGTTGTAATATTGGTCTGAAGTTTGGCACTACAAAAATAGAATTTATCTAAAACAATAATAATAAAAAAATCATTACTAATAGGAATCAAATAAATGCTGTATACCATTTAGCAGTTTAGCCTAATTTTCCTATTTTTGAGTGTAGGTGTGTAATTACACCTGTAAATGCCAAATATATCCCTTTATTTCCTTTTGTGCAGCCTCAATGAAGTCAAGAGAATCTGCCTATTAAATTAGCAGGGTTTAACTAAAGACCCTAATTGTAAGTAAATGTATCAGTTAACTTCTGTAATGCAGTTTCATATATCACAATCAAATTAAAGTGTTTTCCAAATAAAGCTTAGCTGATATGAATACCTGCAATTACTTCAACAGAAAGACTGTGATTCCCCAGTGATTCTGTTATAATATTTTAATTGCTGTGCCTATTCACACTGAAATGTGTGCGCTATTTTTTTCATTATGAAAAAGTCTCTGGTAAAAATAATTTTTGCATACTAACATAGATTGAAACTGGGTTGCAACTTAAATAATTCAACTTCACTCTCTTATAATCTCCTTTTCCAGAGGTGATAATGCAAAATATGTGGTTCAATGTTTTCATAAACTTTTACACTAAGGCTTTGTGCTGGTAAAAGTGAATTAAAAAATGAGAAGTGGAAGGAAGTAATCTTTTGTGAGATGTTTGGTTTAGTTTATTTTGACAAATTTCTAAAATTTCTGTGTCCCAATTATATTACACAGAAACTGAAAGTCAGAACAGATGTTTTGCTTCTTTTTGTCCTGGTTCCGGCCAGGACAGGGTTAATTTTTTCAGTAGCCCAAGGGAGCACTGTTAGGACACAGAGGTTATTCTATACCATCTACTTCATTGACAGGGGAAGGGGGAAGGAACCCTCTTCCACGAAGGAGTGGTTCCTCCCAGTCCAAGAAAACATGGTGGACGAAGCTGTCCAGTATTGTCTATTATTAGAGAGTTTTTTCCCCACTTGAATAGTTTCTTTTTTTTTTTTTTTCTGACCAGCTGCCATTAGTATTTTTGCTGCTACTGTTTGCTTTCCTATCTCACTGTGGTTTCCAGTAAATTTTTCTTATCTCAACCTGTGATCTTTGTCTTTTGTGCCTCCAATTGTCAACTCCATCCCGCTGCAGTGGGAAGGGGGAGGGTAACACAGGGGAGGGAGAGAAAGTGTGATTTTTGAGTCTCAGCAGGGGCACTCAATTGTGGAGAATCATTCCTAAACCACGATGATTTGCAAGTAAATCTCTCCTGTATGTACTCATTTAAAGCATTACAGGTCTATAATATGTGAACTCTATTCCATTCCCTGTTGATAGCTAAAGTTACAAAAATTGCATCTTTTTGGCACCAACAGAAACTTCAGTCCTGTTACCTGCATGATATTTGCTCAATCTTTGACTATACAACTGTGATCATTATTTCTGTACGAAAATATAGGCTAGAAAGGTGTCGTGTTGATCACTGAATTCTGATGCCCTCAGTCCACAACCATGCAACAGATGTCTGAGTCAGGAGATCTCACAGAGCATTCATTCTACTCTACATGGGACCATAAAGTCATATTAGAAGTAAATGTTTTCTTCCCATCTTCTCTGATGAGAGTAGCACTGTTAAATCGTTAAAAACAATAAATCTATTTCCTAACCTCTGGAAGTGGACTAGGTTATTTATAATTGACTGAAAGTCTCTGTGAATTTAGGAGACACACTTCTTATATCTTCTGATGCTTGTCTTCCACACTGGTAACTAAATAATAGAAATTATACAGCTTTATGTTATACTGCAAGTTTTGGTGAAAACTTGTACTAGTTAGTTTTATTAATTTTAACAAAACCCCATAAATTTTAACAATTTTAACAAAATTGTGTGGACCATTTCAGTTTGTCCACTCAAATAGATTTCAAAGAGCTCTGCACACTATTCCAGGTTCTTTTATTCAGCAGTTTTTAAAGCATTTTCACTGTAAACTGACTTTATTTTGAAATCACAACCCCCCCTACATTAAAACTGTTACTCAGTTATCATATATATTTCCATTTAAAATTTGTTTCACAAGTACACAGTTCTTATTCAAAGAAGTTTCTAACTAAGGACTTGTTTCATTGAACTGGTCTGTCCAGCATAATGTGCGCTGAATTCAAATGAGAGCTGCGTGTGAGGTGTTTGAAGGCAAGGCCTGGTGATAGACATTTCATCATAAAAAAGGTATACTTAGAAGGATGCAAAATTGTATTTTTTGTAGGTATCTTGGATGAAAAAAATCTTTGCAAGAATCTCTTCTTACAAAGAACGAATTAGTTTAGCAAGAGATTTCAGAGCTCTTGGGTTACATTTTATAACAAAATTTTTTCCGGAAGTTATCTAATTTTATGTAAAATCTAATTTTATCATTAAAATGCAGGAAGGATGGTAATATTCTAAACATCTTGATGCTGCTATTATTGTCCAAGTGCAGTGTTCAAAAATCCAAGTAACAACAGTCAACTAAGGATAAAAGTTTGTTTGGCTTCCACCATCATTTCAAATATCTTTTTACTAGAGTATAGAGGTTTTCCAGTGCCCATAACAATCTCTGTTACTTATTTAATCAACAAAATAATCAATGCATTAGAGCTTATTAGTATCACTGAGATTTCAGAATGATTACATACCATATAATTTTCAATGGACTGAACAGATTTTTGCACTTGAAACTTATATTTGCCTCTTCTTAGGCTTACAATGAGGTGCTGATGCCTAACCACATTTTCCTACACCTCTTGGATATGTAGCCTAACTAATTACTATTTAAAAATTTGTGACTAGTACACCTCTTATCCCATCTTTCATTGAGCTGTCACATTTTAAGTTGTTATCAACTGAAATGGCTTCTGAAAGAGACAGTTTTTCCTCTTCCCTGTCCTGCACAGCTGGATTCTTTGCACCCACAGGCATGTTAACATGCCCACATGGTGAACAAGACCAGGCAACTAACAAATATGTCAAACCTGACGTATTTGGAAGATTTCTTTTAGCACTAGTCAGTTTTCAGATTCAGTTTCCTGCTTGGCTGTACAAGCTCTGTGGGGGAAAAAAATATTGGGAAAGTCACAGACATGTCAGAGGCAAGATGGTGTTTCTTAGTAGCAGTGCAAGATGATGATGATTGCAGTGATTGTGATACTGGTATCAGCATGAAGATTTACAGGGTCTGTATTAATTTCACTTTCTTTCGTCTTGCATTTTACGGAATATACAATTAAATCAATTTGTGTTGGGACACAGTGAGCTGCAAAATCAGCAAAAAAGGTAGAACACAGAGCTGAAACCAGAGAGGAAGGGTCAGTGTGGGACCAAAGCTTTTAAAATATTCTTCCTTTCATAGGAGCAAGCCATGAGCTCAGATCTATCTTGCACCTTTCTTATTTTGAGTCTTGGAGGAAAAACTGATACTAGTTATAAAATGAAAAAAATAAACTTGGTTTCATATACATAATTGATCCTGTAGACTTCATCCAGTGCTGTTATAAAAACAGCCATAAACCTTGAAGCTGCTCAATATAGAAAAAAACTGTCCCATCTAAACTAAGTTTTAAAAGTTCATTAATCATAGCAGAGATATAATTAGTACAACTATCTATAAAGAGCAGATAACAGTCCCTTAAAGATCTATATTTAAACTTCAGTGTTTTCATTTCATAGAAAGGCCAATGTCTTTGTTTCAAGCGAAGGTGATTGATGATGGTGTACCTGTAAGTATTATATTGAAATAGTGTCTTTCTATATGATTTTCATCTACATATATTTACAGACACTAGATGCAAACAAGCAAAAAATACATCTCTTAATGGTGTTTATGTTCCAGTGCAGATGTTTTGTCAACTTTGTAAAGAATAAAAAGTGGTTTATCAGTTCCTTGCTATCTACAGCTTCAGCAATTTTGACAGGATGAATTTTTATATACTGTCTCTGTTTAAGACTTTTACTGAATTCATACATACAGGTTACATACAAGATCTTGCCAAAGAGAAACTTCTTTTCTGAGGATGTCATTTCTCTGAGAAATGGATGATAAATGCTAATTACATAAAGCAAAGTAGACTGCAATATGAAGACTCTGTGATCATAATCACCAGCATAATCATGGGCTTTTGCATATTTGAGATTAGAACTGGTCAGGTTTTAGTGTAAAAAAAATGCAATAATTCAGTTTTGAAAATGTCATGTCAAATCATCTCTGACCATGATTAAACACCATTTACTTTGCGAATAACCAGAAACAGAATTGTAATATTTATCCTAGACAGCATCGTTTGAAACTCGATTGAAAAAAATAAATCTAGCAGTGTGTTCAGAAGAGCTAGCTATATTGGGAGAGAACAAAAAATGTGGCAGAGAAGGAAAGGTAAAGCTCCATAAGGTGGTGCATTTATTTTTTTTTTTTTTCTGGTAAGTCCTTACATCTCAAGGACTTTGTGAGGTCAGACTTAGCTGAAGTTGAGGCTTATCCACCAATCTTTTCTGTAGATTTTCAGGTTAAGTGGCTAAAGGTTTGAGGATAATTAACTAAGTTGGATGATTTTCTGCTTTATTTTTAGATGCGGGGCTCAAGTCATTCACCCTACAATTAATTTAGTTTTCTTCCCTTGCTTCAGTCTGGACTAGCTCTTTAATTTCTACATTGTGGTCACAGAATTTTACTCAACGATGCCAACGATCCCTTGGCAGGGAGCAAGTACTGAGGTCGAGGGAGGACCAAGGCGCTGGTTTCTACAGGGTGAATTCTAATGCTTCCCCAGGCTTCATGACTATTTCCTGGTATCTGAGAAGCTTGGCCCTGGTGGTCACTGTCCAAGGGACAAGGTATCCAATTCAAATCTATAGAAATTTAGGGGTGCAGGAAAAAAAAAAACCTCTAAAAATTGCTATCTGGTATAGCTAAGGATATATGCTGTATCAACTTCTGTCAGGCCTTTGACTGTAAAATCATTGCCAAAGCCCTACCAAAGCCTGTAAACAACTGGGATATAAATGAAGTTTCACAGGACATCCAGAGGCAAGACAGACGTGCAGATACTATCACCTCATTTTGACAGTCTGGCTGATGTATCATGTCTGCTGCAGGTAGGCAGATTGTGCCTTCTTTCTCCTTCCCTTCGTTTCTTAATTTTTTCCCAGTCAGACTGAAAAATATAAAAGTTAAAACCTAAGGCATCATTAGGCATCAGGCAAAAAAAAAGGGAAAGATAGTGAGAAAAGCTATAAGACAGCGGAGCCCAATTGCTAAACGGACCAGATCGAAAAGGGAGCCAGTTTTACAAGCCCCTCTGAGACAGGCTGTTGGTAATCAAGGGGAATGATGCCTTAGGTTTTAATTTTTATATTTTTCAAATCCTATATTGCCTAGTGTGTAACTCTGAAGTTTCTTGTAGCCTGCTAGCTGCTGCTCTCTTATGCCAGATCGACACAACAAAGCCTCTCCCAGCTTGCTATTCAAGGACACTCAGATTGTCCTAGGCCCAAAAGGTGTAAAGTAGGGCCTCTAGAGGGGTGGAGAAATTGAAGAAATTACATTATTAACTAAAGTTTTAATTGGCGAATTCATGCTGATATGCAAATGAACCAAACCTATAGAAGTGTGAAGAACTTGTAACTTGTTGTCCATCTTTTTGGATGTAGCCCTTGGCTCCGCAGGGTGTACCTCTGAAGCCCTTTCAAATAAATACCTACCTTTATTCCCTTACTCCTGTCTAGTCTCTGTTTCTAGGTAGCCACTCAAGGCATCAGTATAGAGGGAATTCCTGACAGCAAGAGTAGTGCTCTGCTGTGCAAAAGGGAAATTCTGCTGTCTCTTGGGGTGGACTTGGGATATATATCTGTCCTGGGTTGAGGAGATTAATTTGTGTTAGGACAGTGGATGTGGGATGCTAGACATCAAGCTCTTGCATGTTTTGGGAAGATAATACCGTGAATGAATAATGAATGGTGTGGATTCTAGATGGAGCTCAGAGGTGATTTTAAAAGAAAAGGGGTAAGCTAAGTATTTCAAAAGTAAAAAGTAGAGCTTCATATAAGCCTTGGTTGTGGCCTCACATTGTCTAATATTGGTTCTGGTTGCCATGGTCATTTTCCATTTATGTGGCCCAAAGTAGTTTTTCTGCAGGAGGCTCTGATTACACATCAGCAGAAAAGAGTGTAACTTTTCCTTTTCTCAAGACCACAGAGGGAAGAAAAAAAGTAAAAAATTCAGATTTGCCTTTGTAAAATCATATTGTTTTATCCGAATGGGACCTATTAATGTCAAGTAAATACTATTTATTTTTGGGTCTAGAGTTTTAAAAACCTTGTTGTAATATAGAGAACAAACTGTATCAATAGAAAAAAGTTACTTGCTTCAAATATAAATCATTTTAAGATCATTATTTTTTCTTTACAGACAATTTTAGCTCTGTTGTGTTTCTCTGAAATGATTACATGGTGTGTTATTTTTAATCAGATCTGCAGTTTCATTTTACTTTGTGTTGAGAGGATACAATCAAACATATAATAGTGTCACATTCACATTAATGATGATCCAGCAAATTGAGGCATTTTACTCTGTAGTTCAGTTGTGTTTTGTGGTTAAAAGCAGTAAAGTCTTATTTGAAATGATAATAATTTCAAAGCTTTCTTCAGGATTTATGTGTTTGCCAGTAATCTTGACTTGATGAATTGATAATCAATGGCTAAAACAAATATCCTGAGCACTAAGAATATTTAAAGCTACTTGTATATCTCTATTCATTTAATTTTATGTACAGTGAACTGATGAGAAAGGTGCGCGCAGAATATCAGAAAAAACTATTTTTATGAGAATAAGTAAGAGGAACTGAGAGAGGTGAACATGAATTTAATTTACTGAATAAAAATCTTGGGAGAAAATCTGTTCCTCTGCGGTTATGGTAATGTGAATGGGAGTTATTTACATATATTAGGAGGCCTCTTTTCCCCAGAGATCATACACCTTGTATCAGTTTCTGCTTAAATAGGCATCTTAGAGTAGTTCTTTCTCCTTATTCAGATACAGGAAGGCAAAGAGGAAAATTAATTTCAGATGGCTTTAAGCAAATGTTAGAAAGGTTAACATTCACAGACTTCTAAATATCTTTTGGGCAGCTGACATTTTCAAATACTAAGCTTTTTTTCCTTTAGCTGAGTTACAGTGCTGGGCAGAAAGCAATGGATGTGTGAAATGAAATATGCCATTCAAATACTGAAAAGAGGGAGAAAACGGCTTGTAACTATTACAGAGAATAAAAGGTAAAATTGAAAGCCTCTGCTACAAGCTGAGTGTTCTGTTTGAGGCATTTCACATGGACTTGATATATTTTATGTATGAGAAATTCTTGGAAACTTTTTTCTCTCACTAAAATACCTCCAAAAGTAATTTATTTCCAGATAAGGAAATTGCCTATTCAAATGAGAGAAAGATGTGGTTTAAAATTCCACAAAACCACATTGCAAGATGAACTTGAACAGCAGGCACCATTACTAACTGGACTAACAGGTCTGAGTACCACTTTGGATTCAAGAGGGAGCCAATCTGTTAATTTTTTTGCTTTAAAACTGAATCGTGTGTAGTGTGCATCCCTACAGTATGGAAACTGGGTATGCATTACCAACATGCATTCATGTATGTAAGATACATAAATATTGTTCCAAACAACAGATTGTTGCTGGAATAAAAATAAAGAAAGAGAAGATATTTCTTACTAGAGTACAGATACTTGCCCATCATTGACCTAATTCAATATAATGTGATAAGCACTTTCCCAGGAGCACTGCAGCAAAATATTTTGAATAAATCAATTTGTACCATGATTCCAGTTACCTTTGCAACACAAAATAGGTTTTGCCTGGAGAAACATGGCTATCCAAATGTTGATATCTCCATGTAAGACAGATTTGCTAATCAGATATGAACATCTTTTCAGCCTCCTACGAAACTAAAGCCTGTGCAGTGGTGGTATGTTTACCAATGCTCTTGATAACGTCTGTGCCTTTTAGCCTTTGTCAGCCACATCTAACAAAGGAATAGATGTCACTCAGCAGTGGGACATTGCAATGATTTTTGACTTAATTTATCCATGTACCAAAAAGGAAGAAAGGGAGCTAGTACTACTAGAGGAATGTGCTGCTAGAGGAAACTGAAGGGATTTTAGGGAGGATTTTGTGATGAAAGTCTGCTAAATTACGACAAACAGAGGACAAGGATCTAGGGAGGATTTGTCATTACTGTTGAACTGGGAACTGCCAGAGGGGAACTGAAGAATTGCTGTAGACTTGTTTTAAGGATAGGATGGAAGTGAGATCTTGTTTTATTTCAATGAAAATAGGCAGAGAAAACATATGGGAGGGTGGACATATGTCTGTGGCAAACCAGGTTTAGCCACAGTTTTATGACCAGTGGGACAATTCAGTAATGTTTAATTCATAAGACAGTGATAATAACAACAGTGTTGATATCAAGGAACCATAGAGTGACTTGGGTTGGAAGAGACGTTAAAGATCAACTAGTTCAACCCCACTGCCATTGGCAAGGACACCTTCCACTAGACCAGGTTGCTCAATATTGAAAGCAGTAAACAAAATAAAGGTGAATTTCTCTCCTACATTCATAAGCTGGGATGCAATTATAGATGTCAAGTCTAACACATGGGCAGTTCATTAGGACAGCAACAAAAACTCAACTTGGCATTTTATTTCAGGAATGATTAATCCTTATTTTAAACATCACCGCATAAAAACGCAGCCTTTGTAGCAAGTACACATAGCAAATGCACTCCCAAGTATCTTCTCAGCCATAATTACTAGGCTACCAAAGTGGCCTTTTCATGTGTTTACTCACCCTGTTCATTAAATTCTTTGCTGAGCAGTAAAAGCAGTTCCAACAGGAGACTGAGGAGCACCATACACATAGGATGTGGTATCACAGTCACAGCTTAAAAGTGGGTGCATTCTTTGGTTACTTATCCAAAAGAATGATTCTGATTCCTGGTGATGGAATCCTTAAATGCTGGAAAAATTATGGTATTTCACACTACTGTTTTTCTCTGTACATTTTCTCTAAGAGTTGCACCTTCTGCCAATGGATGTCTCCATGTATAGTGTCAAAGACACCTCATTATTATTTGGAACACTGTAGAGAGCCGTGTTACCCACGCTGATATTGATTCTGCTGGAAGCATAGAGACCTTTGCTGAATTTGGCTCTGTATGTCTTTTCCAGAGCTCCATTTCTATTAAAATCAGACGAACCCAGTGAGAAGAATTTTGTTTTCTATAAATTCACAAATGCTTCCAATTATTTTTTATAGCAATCTGTTTAAACTGTTAAGATTATGAGACCAGACACAGCTTCTTTCCTTCCTTGTTATATGTATCAAAATGAGGGATAAATTATGGTGCCTATAGAGGTGAGTAAAAATAAATAGTTATCAAGACTTAAACTTAATTAATTCATATATCCCTTCTTTTTATGGCTAATCGTGTTTGTATGTTGACTTCTTACAGATTAAAAAATCCAGATTTTGGCTGTGATTTGACAATATGTCAGCTAGTATTTCCTCTTCACACTTTCTTTTCAACAGTGCTAACTAAAAGGACAAGATCTGATAAATATGTATTTTTTAAAAAACATGCATTTCACATACAAGGTGAAGAATACCATCTGTATAAAAGCTGAGAAATACTTTAAACCCCATATCCTCTAAGTTATTTAAGTGCATAACTCATAGCAATAGATTTAAACATACACTTAAATATTTTGTTGAATTATGCTCTAAATATAAGTGAACATATGTCTAGTTCTTGGGAGCAGGAGCATTAAACAGTGACAGCAGGCTAGACTTAGAAATTGCGTGCTGTCAGAACAGCATAGCTCAGTGAAAACAATATACAAGTAACACCAAAGCAGGGTTGTGTGACAAAAGCCTCTGTGGATGTTGTTGGGGACTGGAAAGGAGAAGTCAGTCAAAATATTTTGGTCCTAGTGAAAATAGAGACCTACTGAAGCTGAAATATTTAATAATAAAATGTCCAAGATGAAAGTGAAAGTTGCTATCAGTAATCTTTGCTTTAGTGAAAAATAACCAAGGTTAATTTTCAGCATCAAAATGTTTTCTCATTTTTCACTGCAATAAAAACAAATCCTTTTGTGGGATTCCCCTGTTCACCTTCCTGTTTGTGCTCTGCTCACCTCAGAGAAGTCTGGAACCTCAATCCACGTTCTACCTAAACATTGTAGTTACGGTCTCATTAACTATCACAGGGTTTAATTGTTAAGTTCCACAGTGAGATCTGAATAGCTTCATTGTTTTAATTATTTTAGTAGTGATTTTGTCCCAGAAGCTAAGGTTTTTTATGAGTTTGGCATTAAGTCTTACGTATGGTTTATAAAATTCAAGAATATGAAAGTTCTTGTAGGGGGGAAGTCTAAGCTTGAGCGTAGTGTCTGCGGCTTGAGGGCAAGGAGTGGTCAATTTTTCTTCCATTCCAAAAGTTGCATATTTTTATTTGTTTAAATTTTCCTGACCCTTTTCCTTTTGCTGATCTATTTGTCTGCTTGGATTTCCTAACTACAGGTATGTTACTGCCTCGGAGTCCTCTACGTTCAGTTATACCTTTACTTTGTCAGACCTATTCTACTCATCTGTATTACTTGAAAAAATAGTATAAGGAGACATGGGGCTGGGCTTTGATGTACTCATTTCAAAAATTCTTTCTGAGATCAGTGAGAACTGATGCAGAACATGCAGCATTGGAGAGAAAAGGACTGTAGCTCTGCACTTAACTTTAAAGCCCTTTCAAAGTTGCCGTAACTATGCTGAGATTATGGTAATTGGATACACGATCTCTTACGGTGAAAAGAATGCACTGTAGCTGCATATATGAGATCAGTTAGTAACTGTAAAGCATATCCTGCATAGTTTTAGGACCAGATTTACTTGTTTTTATACTTTTGGTTCAGCGTATATCTGTCTTGTGCAGCCTTTCATAAGGCTTTTTTCCTGTGCAATAACCACTGGAATGTGCTTATATCTTAGCAGGATACTATCAATTTTAAAATCTTTCCCTGCATTTTACTGCTACCTTTGCCAGTGGCACTACAAAAATGCTGAATTTTATGAGACTAAGGGAACAAGAGTTCTCTTTGGGATAGGTTTTTATTTCTTGAAATATATATTGAATCAAATTAATAAAGTCTTATCTGACAAGAATTCTCTGTATAAGGTTGATAAAGAATTGACAGACAGTGAATGTACTCTTTAATTTTGAATTCTAGAGCAATATTATAACAAATTTAACTCTTAATTGACTTAGCATCTGATGAAGGATTTCTTCTTGTCATGTTTTACTACCTTTTGTCTTTATAATTTTATATTTCTGTTGAGTTATTGTAGCAAGTTTACACTATCTAAGCCCTTTCTTGTTTCTGCCATTTCTATTTCTGCCTAGAGTATTGCATTTGTACATTATCTGCAACAGTTTGGGGAGATTAGAGCAGCTGAGACAATAAGAACATGACCTTTTAAGTTTTATTTTTGTTGAAAAGAGTGCAATACACAAAACCAGAAAACATTATTTTAGAAACAACAATGACTTCAAATTGATTTCTTTTAAGAATATCCAAGATCTACATGGCTTCACAAGGGGAGATTCCTGCTTGTCAATCCTGATTTGCTTGTACGACTGGGTAACTCATGTACTTGATCTAGGAGATCTAATAATTTTGGACTTCAACAAAGCTTTTGATACTGTCTCTTACAGTATCCTTATGGACAAGATATCTAACATTCAGCTGAATAAGGGTGTTACACAATGGGTGAGCAATGGGCTCAAAGGTCAGGCACAAAAGGCTTATAGGGAATGGAGTAACATCAGAATGGCATCCGGTCACTAGTGGAGTTCTGCAGGGCTCCATCCTTGGCCCAGTTCTCTTCAACATCTTCGTTAATGACTTGGATGTGGGACTTGAAGGGATACTAAGTAAGTTTCCCAGTAACACTAAAGTAGGAGGAGCTGTTATCTGCCTGGAGGGCAGAGAGACCCTGCAGAGAGACCTCAACAAATGAGAGAGCTGGGCAATCACCAGGCGCATGAATTTTAACAGGGGCGAGTGCTGGATTCTGCACTTGGGCTGGGGCAGCCCAGGTTGTGTGTATAGACCAGTGAACAAGAGGCTGGAGAGCAGCACTGTGGAAAGGGACCTGGGGTTCCTGGTCAATGGCAAGACGAATATGAGTCAGCAGTGCCCTGGCAGCCAGGAGGGACAACTCTGTCCTGGAGGCATCAGGCAGAGCAGTAACATTTGGGCAAGGAAGGGGATTGTCCCACTCTGCTCTGCACTGGAGCAGCCTCACCCCAAGTGCTGGGGGCGGGTTTGGGTGCCACAATTTAAAAATGGCATTAAGCCACTAGAGAGTGTCCAAAGGAGGGCCACGAGGATGGCAAAGGCCTGGAGGGGAAGCCATAGGAGGAATGTATGAATTCACTTGGTCTGTTCAGCCTGAAAGAAGGGAGACCTCATTGCAGTCTCCAACTTCCTCGTGAGGGAAGAGGAGGGACAGGTACTGACTTCTTCAGTCCCATGACCAGTGAAGGGATTAAAGGAAATGGCATCAGTCTGTGAGAGGAGGTTTAGGCTAGATATCAGGAAAACATTCTTCACCCAGAGGGTGGCTGGGCACTGGAACAGGCTCTCCAGGGAAGTCATCACAGCACCAGCCTGTCTGAGTTCAAGAAGCATTTGGACAACACTTTCAGGTACAGGGTATGGCTTTCGGGGTGTCCTGTGCAGGGCCAGGATTGGCCTTGATGATCCCGATGTGTCTCTTCCAACTCAGCATATTCTATGATTCTATGACTGTGATTCTATGATTTTTTTTTCCATTATAATTTGTGCTTTTACGCTTTTCTTTGTCATTAAAAATTGTTTTCACGTTTCTAGGTGGGTTGTGAATGGCACTGATTACTGGACTATGATATTAAGATCATAATATAATATATAGTGTGAGGATGCCTGGAATGTCTTGATGTCTCAGAAACTTTGGACTGACACAAAATATATATGCCCAGAATGACTTGTATGCACGAATAAAATTTATCTGTGAGAGGAAAAAAGAACAAAAGGTATTAATTGTCTGAGGGGGAGTGTTAAAATTTTTGCTTTAGAACATAGATTGTTTGGTGGCTATACTAGCTCCCATTGAAATCAATAAATAATATGCAAGGGAATTTGGATTTTGATCTAATTTCTTGTTAAGGATAGGCTAGCAACTCTCCTTATTCTGGTTTTGATGTAAAATGGTGACTTCATTTTACAGTTGGCAGATCCATGATTTTGTAAGTTATAATGGAAAGACATTGCTATGCATTCAAATGTGATTGGAAGGTCTATTTCAGCTCTCAACAAAGAAGTTGGCTTTGCCTAAAAGCTATAGGGAAATATCTCCTATGGTCACCAATTTTGTATGATTTTCCCTTGTACAAAAATCCCTCTTAAACCCTTCAGAATTCTGTAAGCATAGATGAATACTTCTGGGTTTTAGCTTAGAGTTCAAAGTTCAGAATGAACAGATTGCTTTGCTTTGGTACATGCAATTGCAAGCACTCTCTTTAGTTACTAACCTACACAGTATAATGATTTTAATTTTTTCAGTGAGCTTGCCCACGTTTGACACCAGGCTTATGTGTTTAGTAATTATATGTGACAGCAATTCACTCATTTTCTTTTGGGTATTTGAGCACTGCTCAGATTTGGGGTTTCTGCCTTTATTGATTTCCAGTAGGTGGCATCAGTGCCTAATAAAGCTCTGTGAACCTTTTATAGTCGGAGTAGTTTTGTATTTCATTCAAGACAAAATGTTATTCCAGTGCCAACGCATATTACTAATTAAAAAAAATTAAAACATTTTATTGAATTGTGGCTTCTCAAAGTGCTTTTTATTTCTCTTCCTGCTAGACTCTAGGAGTTTTTTGAGTAAGAAAATTCTGTAAGAAAACCTTGTTATCCATCTGGATTTGTAAAACCAGATCTGCCCATTCTCAAATAATACTCTTGCTTTCACCTCACCATTTATAGATGTTTCACAGTTATGAAACACTAAATTTAATGGCAAAATTAAAGCAAACAACAGAGGTAAACATTTGTAATTTCTGATTCAAAATTAGAGGTATGGAAGGAATAAACTACACTAGTTCATTAGACTGGCTAGAGGTTTTGATTGTTTCTTATTTGGCCCAGATGAACTTTTAATCAATAATATAGTCACAGATCTAACCCAATACCATCATAGGCATGTTACTAGTGTATAGTGCAGACTTTCTCTGGACACTTCCACTTCCTTCCGCTAACATCTGTGATATTAGGTTGCTGATTCTCCAGCTGATTAGTAAACCATGGCCAAACACAACTAAGCTTTCCCTTCTTCTTTTTTGAAATGGCTGTTAGTCATAGATTCACAAAGAATGATATGTACAGAAATGCTGGATTCCAGTCCCTCTATCAAATTTGTCTGGAATTCACTAATGCTTTTAAGATAATTTAAAAATTGTTAGGGGTTTACTGGCAGATAGCCAACAAAACAACATAATCTCACTTTTTTTCTTCCGGACAGAAAAATTCAAGCTCTCCACTCTTTGGGAAAAAATTGACATATGCAAATATATTTGTGTGAAAAAACACTTGCGAACAATTAGTTTTAGTATCCTGGGTTGGACAGGTCCTGATTCTCAAGGAACAGTATCCTGATTAGATTATGACATTCTAGTCACCATTGATTTATAAATCTTTTATAAAAGCTAATGCTTCGGCCACCCGACAAACTTCCTAGTGCATGTAAGCCATGAAGTGTTATTACAGGAAACACATCCATATGATTCCACTGCTTATATGGAGAAGCTCACCCTAGTTGCAGGCTATATCACTTAGATAATAGAGATATCAGTGATTAACAATTGCCTCTGTGGAGTTCTTAAACCTAAATCTCTGACACTCAGCAATCTCAGAGTAATAACTGACTGTCTGGAGATGCTGACTTCTGGCTGTGGGATTACATACCTTCCCAGGCATGATTACAGCTATCAGTAACAAAGTTGTGGCAGGAAGTTAAATGGATGGATAGGGTATCAGTTTGAAGGGGTGGTAGGAAAAGGTGGTGACATTGTGTTATACTCCTAATTGGGGACTGTAAAACGGAGACTTGTTTAGGGTCCTAATGCAGCTAGAGAGTGCGGGGCATGAAGGTTACAGTTTCCTTACGTGTGGGAAAAGGAACCAATCTGGGACCCATATGCTCTCAACTTCCCAGTACCAAGAGCTGTGAGCACCAGTGTTACATAGGAAGACTGTGGTGTTTATTGTAGGCTCGTAATGTACAGAAAAACTTGGAAACATGCATTAGAATTATTTAATCTAGCAAGCCTTGTTTTTGTAGCTTTTCTGATTACTTCATGGTTTGGCATCTGAAATTTTTGACATGCTGATATTTAATCCTTGCAGTTTTCAGTTTTGCTAACAAAGCAGAATAAGCCAAATGATTGTAAAAGCTGCTGGTTACTTTATAAATGACATTGTAAGCCCAACTGTTTCAACTGTTATTTGTGAAATAAGAGGAATTTCTCAAAAACTGTGGTAATAATATCCCTATCTATTTCGTGTCCTGAATCCAGAATAGTGCAGCAAAGATGCCAGAGGGAGTTAGATTTGGAATACAACATGAAGCAAAGACTTCAAAGAGTGTTTTTATACTCCTACATGCATATTTCCATACACAGTGTACTGTGCAGCTATCTTGTACATTATGAGCACTTAGGAGATAAACTACTGATAAATAATGAAAATCCATCCTCAAGTACGTGCAAAGTCTTGAGTGTAATTAGGAATAGGGATGACACTGGTCAGAGACAAGTTAAAATAAGGATGTAAAGAGGAAAAAGAAAACGAACACCAGATATTGTACTATAAATGTAGTGCAGTAGCTAGCAGAAAAGACACAGTAATTCTTATGTGAACACTGTCACAGTGTTCTTATGTGACAGTGATTCCATCTGAAAATCAGTCAAATGGGAATATGTTAAGTGAATATGGTAATACAGAGATTGATTATATAGTTCAGAGCAAAAATGGGTAAGTGAAGGAACCTCACTGAATAATCTGCTGGCTTTTTCTCCTCCCTTTCCTCCAGCTGGAATGGATTTTTATTTTCATTTGGTATTTTATATTTTATTTTTATTTTTAATTTTTGTTCAAGGGAAGCAGTAAGAGACCTTCTTTCATTCAGAAGTGCAGAAACTCTGATTCTGCTGGGGAAAGATTCCAAAGCTCAGCTTCTGCTCCCTTGGAGCACTGGCTGATTGATTGCTCAAAGTATCTGTATAATGGTGTTAGTCTTCTGGTAGTACAGCAAGCTAAATCAATTAAAATTCACAGGAGTGCTTTCTGTTGCACAAGGCAGTTTTATACTTAAAGTGGATTAACAGACCAGATCTGCTCCTCCATGTCTTTGAAGATACCGGTAGTAAAACAATAATAATATAGAAAGTAAAAGCTACTTAGTTTGGTACAGGAAAAGTTATGCAACTGGATAATGGATCATCTTAGATTTCTTAAGAATTAGACTTTGTGATCTTCTAAATGGTGATCAACATGATTATATGAACCTTTTTATTGACCTATACTTCACAGTGTTGAAGAACCCCAAGGAACAAGTAGAATCAGAGACATATTGTCAGAAGTTCAGTCTTTTAATCCCAAGGATTATTCGACGATTAATATACAGAAAGAAAATCCTGATGTATGGTTTCTTGGCAGATCCCTGAACAAAATCCACTTATCAGGAAGATTAAATTTGGAGTCTGCCAATGAAATACGGAAACTATTCTCTACTGAAATTGACTATGTATACAGTTTCAAGCAGGATATCTGGAAGAAGTATGTATGTTGTTGAAGTAAACATATGTTCAGTGTAATTTCTGAATATTCCTTGCTAGAATATTGGCATGTGGAAGGAAGGCTGTAAGCACAAATGTGCTCCACTGAAACCAAGTCTGAGTGTATTGTTATTGTGCACAAACAGCAACAGTATCACCTACATTGATTGAGAGTCTTATGTCTAAAAGCAGAAAAATTAAGGCAATGAATATGTTTATATGCTGTAAAAAGGCTTTCCTTCATCTGTAGTATGATATCAACATCACATATCACCCCTTTTCATCCTCAAGGATAGAGGCACTATGGCCAGTGCTAATGCTTGAGTCCAAGAAATCAGGAGTGTTCCCACATTACGTAGTCTTAATATAGCCTAAAAGTCAGCAGACTGTGTTGAGGAGATAAGATAACATAAATAAAACAGTTTTGTTCTCTTCAGCTTGCTTATCTGATAAAGTATAGGTCAAAATTCTCTAAGTGATTAAAAAATAAAGATCTGCAATGTTCAACTGCTGAGACAGCACATCATGGCATTTCTTAAAGACAAGCATATATGTGACATGTAGAAAGTCTACACTCTTTGCATATAAACAAGCATCTGAAGCACCTAGTTGGAACACCTTCTTAAGTAGCTGTCATTCAATAATCCTAACTTTTTCAGTGCCTTCTATCACTGCTTATTCTTGTTAGTTGTTGCTCCAGCAGTTTCAAGAGGAGGACATGCCTCAGAGCATTCTCCAGTGCTTAACACTTCCATTTCACAGAGTTTGCTTCTCCATTCTTTGATGTCAGAAGTGTGTGCTCTCCATCAGTAGTGTACGGATGAGTGACAGTCCCTCAGCTTTCCTCTGTCCTCCTGAGAAGCTCCTCAGCAATCTGTCCAAAATGGTACCACCAGATGCCCTGGTCCCTGGAGCCACCCAGGGCTCCTCCTCAGCAAATGGCCAAGCAGGGAATCTGACAAGATGGCTCAGGCCCAGCTTCCCAAGTGTCAGTTCTGCATTGTCTGGTCACTGGTATCACAAGATGGTGTGTCCATGTCTCTCCATTCCCTACATTGACCTCTAGCTGCTCCACAACTGGGTACATCCCCTTAGTGGAAATTTGCCTGCACGATTTGAGACAGAGTGACTGATATTTCCAAACTTCACAGGTGAAGTATCAGTTCTTCATGCCTGATATGATTTTCACAAGGTAATTCCTCTCTGACTAACTTCCATCTGTTGCTTTCTTTGCCTCCAGCTTCTGCTTGCTACTTGGTTCCCTTTTTGGGAAGCATCAAGTGATATGTTGCCATATTTGCATCTTTTATGTTCATCCCTGGTCTCAGCTTTTTACTTACTTCACTGCTCTTGGCTTGTAGGAGAGAAGCCAACAAAAAATATTTTTCTTTGCAGTTGCTGCTCTCCTTTTTTTTCACATTAAAAATTAAAAAAACCCAAACCCGCAAACCCAAGCCCATAACAATTAGCTCAGCACACAAACAACACCTGATCTAGATGATATTTGTGGTAATTACAGAACTCAATTTTCATACAAATGCATCTACCTCAAAACTTTTTTCATACCTTCTATTAGCTCACTTAATGCTTTACAAAATGCAGTATTTCTAAAGAACAGAATACTTTCCTAACCGTGGTGGCAGCACTGGGCGTAAACACTCTGTCCGTTTTTTGACTTTCATTTTCTGTATGACAGAGTTTGGATTTAAAAGCTGCTGCCATTCTGTTTTGGCAGATGCCAACAGAGGTTTTTAATAAAGCAACTTTGCAAACGAGTTTGTTCTTCAACTTTCCAGGAGGGGTCTTCTGTGGGTGCGGCATCCTTTTCCTGCTTAGGTCACTGGTGGCATAATTCTAGTGTGTTTACCTTGATGCCAGCAAGATGCTCAGTCATGTGTGGTTCTTTATTGTTTTGAATGGATAAAGTGGTATGTTTTCTCTAAGTTGCAGTTCCTGATTCTGTGTTTCCTATATTCATCTCATAAATTGTTATGCAGCGTTATGCAATGAAAACAGGGAAAGAGAAAGAATTTAACTCTTTGCTTAAATATATGAAGTTTAAATGTTCACAATTTTGGATGCAGTTAATGTTTTAAAACATTACTGTGTTCAATGGAAGTTGATTTTGCTAGAGAGAGTTTTATATGGCACTTTGTGATGGTCCAAAAACTGATGCCAGATTAATTTTTTTTTCAATTTGAATACTGAAATACAGAATTTCAGACAGACAGATCCTTTTTTTTGTTGTTGTTATATTATAATCTTTTTTACTTTTCAAAGTTTACATATCCCGTAGGGGAAACCATTAATGAGGGTTTTGCTTGCATTTTTGTGTTTGATCACACTAAATGAGACTCTGTTCAAAGTATATGTTCATGATACCTAGGAGGTAACTTGTTATACCATAACTGCTAACACAAATCCAGAAACGTTTTTCTTTTCCTGTAGTCTAAAAACCAGTGATTATTGAAAGATAAATGTCAAATTCATTTATTGAGCTAATTTACAGGGCTCTCATTACTGAAAGCCACTACAGGTGCAATGCATAAAATCATCCAGTCTTTTAGCCAGATCCAGTAGCACAGCTCATGACACAGAACATTTCTGTGCCATCTGGTAGTGAAGGAAATCAGATAAACTGCTCATGAATCAATTATTTCAAACTGGAATTATTTAAAGCATGACATGACTCTAAAAGTAGCATTTTAAAATGTCAGTAGAGGCCAGTTCGTATATTTAATCACAAAATAAGAAAGAAATAAATTCAGAATAGGTTATATTCTCTAGGGTGGTTCTGCACACAATTTATTTCAATGCTTAAATAATGTCATTTTCAAATCCCTGTTATTTGATTTTAGTATTTTAGCATTTTTCATATCTTTAATGTTTTTGAGTCTTTGATAAAAACTGTAAGATGACTATTTGTGAAAAGCTTGACTGTTTTTCTTGATCTTACTATATTATGAAATTTACAGAATCTATTAGCTAAATTTTAATAGCTTTTTAACTTTATATGCTATAAATGAATGGAATATTATCACCAATAACTGTGTAACCAAGGCCTTATTTATAACTTTTTAAATTATCTTTCCACTTAGTTAGAGATAAAATAATGATTAAACGCTTGCACTTCTTCCAAGAAGTTACATTTAAACAGTTTCTATTCCCCTACATCATCGATGGCTGTAAGTCTGTGGAGTTAAAACAAACTCAGGGGATAATAGGAATTTACACTTACCGAGAATAAGGTTCAAAACGTTTAGGCTGTTCATTGCTCAAGCTGATTTTTCAGTGGTATAAAGGGTTCAAATGCTTATTTCACCCTGCAAGTGCTTGAATTGTCTCATTGATTTTGATGGAAATATTCGAGAAGCTAAGCATGTAGAAAGGTGTTTTGCTATTGAAGGGCATGTAGGCAGCCTGCTTAAAATCAAACCCTTTGAAAAACCCTACTGAGTGACTGTTTTCTTCTGGACTTGTTCCCTTTTCTGCCTGGAAGGGTTTTGCCTTTCAGTCATGTTGCAAGTACAGCAAATGTCACGGTAGGCAATTTCTTCCTTTAAGTGAAGGACTCAAGCTGTAAGTAGAACTTTTGTGCTAAGTTCTGCATGAGTTAATAACTGCATTTGTACCTAAATTCTGTATGGCCCAAGTTATATTAAGAATTAAAGCTCACAGCACAAATGAATTTTAATGGGAGCATTTTACCTCAGATGGCCATTTCACTGCATGGTTTCTGTCAAAATGAAATTGGGTCATGTGTCTTTTTCATAAAAAGCTATTATGCACAAAAACTTTTAGTTTTAGGTGGCTATTTCTTTCCTCAGTGTAAATGGGCTCTTGGTGCTACACAGAAATGTGGCTGTCTTTCTATGACTAAGGACCCCATTATGCATCATTAAAGGCAATGGAACCTTGATTGTGGAATCTGGATTACCATTCATTTGTGTTGTTTTGGGAAAAGGCAGGTGGGGCTTTTTTACTCTCTTTCTCCTTTCTTTCCTTCCTTTTTCTCTTTCTTTCCTTCTTTCCTTTGCTCCTTTTTTTGCTTCTTTCTTTCACTGTCTTTCTCTAAATCTTTCTCTTTTTCTCTTTTTCTTTCCATTAGTCGTATTTTTAGCCCCTCTGACAACTACCACTCTAATGTTACTGACAAGATATTTGTTAGTGAAAATATTTTCATTTATAAATGCCAGACATATTTTAACAAAAGCATAACTGTATTTCCTGTCTTGCGTGTCAGGCACCACCACCCGGGAGTAGACTTGTTTGGAAGGTCTACTTGAACTTAAAACAGTACTTCATGCTGAATGCTAGCAGCACATTCTGTCTGCATTTTTAATATTTCAACTAACATCAGAGGTTATCCTATACCTTTAAAAGATTTTTGGTCATCCCTTACAGATATTACCACAGTTCATGTACGGCTGCAAAGGTTTTACTTTTATACCAAAATGGGGTTTTGTTCTGTTTGTTACTGTATGTGACCAATAGCAAAACAAAGAATGCCAAAAATCAGGATTTTAATATTTTGACCCATTTTGATAGATTTTAGTCTGGTTGAAGCACAATTGCATTATACTTAGGAATAATAAATCTCAGGATATATACTACTGTATCAGCTGTAGTGTGCTTGGCCATGCAGCCAAATACCTGAATCATCCAGAAAAAGGAGTTCGCAGAAAGGCATGCATGAACCATCATTAGTCCCAATCCAGGGGAGTGCAGGAACCTTTTTCTTCATTTTTGCATTATGTTAAATCATGATGTGCAAGTATGATTTTTTTTTTGCTATGACTAGTCAGAAATTTGTTAGAATAATACCAGTGAATCTAACTCTGTTTAAAAAATTGTAAGCAACTTATCCATTTACTTCTGGTATTTAATTCAGACTTTTTGTGTAATGTAGGTGCCTGAAGAGATAAATGAATAATGTTTTCTTGAAAACATTTCTCCAAATAACACAGTTGTGACTGTTGTAAAATAAGATTTATTGCTTTTTTAAAACTTCAGTTTAAATGCTGAAGGTGGACAAATTAACATGAAGAAAATTGTGAAGTATTCAAATGAAATAATTCCCAAGACCCCAAGGTCTTTTCTTTCAGTTTTCTCAACAGGTAAAGTCTCCAGTGTAAATTCACAAATGTTGTGGTTATGCATCTTAAGGCATATTACTGAAAGACATCTCTGTCTGGTCTAATCTGTCTTCATCCCCCCCCCTCAGCTTTGGTTCTTAATCCAAATGCTCAAAAGCTATTTCAAATACAAATGTTCCTACTGAGCCACTTCTGTGCAATGTTTGCCTTGTATTTGTGCCCCCATGAGCTTATAATTCATATGTCTGAATCTCAGTAAGGTGCTTATACTCAATGATATCTATATTATCAGATGCTGTATGTATTTGGAAAAACATAGTATAGTAAGTCTGTTTGTATTCCCAGGCTAAAAACCAGAATATAATGTTAGTCAGAAATAGGCTATCTATACTGACAGATGTAAAATATAAAATATATTAAAATATAGCATCGTGTTTATTCTAGCCCTACATCAGAACAGTTCCTCTAATTTTTAGTTTCTTCTATTTTTTTTTCTTCACCACGAACTAATACAGTATTAATTTCTCTTGTGTAAAGGATATTCTGTCATCTTGACTGCTCCCAAATGGCTATTTCTTCAGTGTCAAATGATTAAGAAAACCAGAAAAGTCCTTTCCATTTAGATTTGTGGTCCATTGAGTTCAGTACTCTTGCTCTTACAGTAGCTCTAGAAGATAATATTTAGGGAGAATGTGATTCTGGTCATAATCTGTGCTTTATTTCTGTTGTGCTCTGCCTGCATTCACAATGGTTGTATTAAAATTCTTAGAAGACACATTCCTGCCTGTTCCTCTTGATATGGGCATGTTGCCCATTAGAACCTCCCACCCGTCACTTCTACAGATGTGTGTTTCTAGCTTTGTATTTCAGGCAAGAGTATACAATCCCAATTAATTGTCATTGTATTGAGAGATTTATTTTTGAAAGTACCATATTTCTTGGCAGTTTTCACAAGAATTTTCACAAGCTAGAATTCTGATTACATTTTCCTTCAGAAATCCTTTCTGAAGCATGTTTTTCCTTAGGCACTGCATATGGTGCCTACTGAGTACAAGAAATTATAAGGGAATTTTGATGTCATATGTAAACCCTAACAAGGTGTGCAGTCATCTCAGGTCAGTTTTGCTAAATAAGAGGTAACAGCTATGTTCTCTACACAAACTATTCATGTTGTCTTCCTTTCACATGGATGGCCTCTCAATGAAAGGTCTTGTACTCAGCTGTGTACTGCATTGTACTGATTTATAATCAGTGCTGTCTGTGAGGACTGTTAAACACAGCAAATATATGTGTAAATGCTATTTTCATGAATGTATTTTTTACATATGTAAAACCCAGTCTTTTTCCAATACATCATTCAAGACTGCTTCACTCTAGGGAGAGCTTTGTTTAGGTAGTTCTGTGATTCACCTGCATTTGCCTCCTTTGGTCTCTGTGGACCTTCAGCGGTGCCTCAGGCAGGTTTTATACCACCAGGCACCACCACGTAGTCACATGCCATGACCAGAAAAGTTCCCCCATGTATTTGCTTTTTAATGTATAAACCCCACATATCTGATGGCTGGCACAGCTTCCTCATGCTGTTCTTGACACAGAAGTTAGAAAACTCCCATGGAAGGATTGTTATGCCTTAGAGTCAGAGCTTGCTTAAAGCAATATGAAGCTCACAAGAAGGTTTGGTTCTTTGTCCTCAGCTAATAAGCATTGCCAAGGTCACAGACATAGCTTTCTTTCAGATAATTTTTCAATCAGTTGGGAAATTCTTTCTCTGTTTGCTTTTTCATGTGCTCTGTGAAAAGACAGGCTTCAGCATAAGCTCAAGTGAAGTGGTCTGTCTTTTTAGTCACAGTAACGTAGAGCAGGAATGGAAAAAATTGCAGCGGAGATGCTGGCAAGGCAAGCTATCACACATGAGTTGCCCATATGATACTGCAGTGCTTCAGAATGGGTCACTTCCCAACGGAGCAAGAAAACAATTCCGTCAGCCTTGACAAACAGCCTGTGCCCTCTTCTAATGCCTTGGGCCTTGTACAGTCCTTCTAACTGGATATTCCTAAAGTGCGGATAAATGAGGAAATAGTAAAAGTAGCAGGGATGGAGGTTAAGTTTAAAATTTTTATCTGCACTAAACCAAATATTTTTTGCCAGGTCAGTTTCCAGGGTGTTTATCCAGAATGTGTCTAAGTGAGTGATCAGATTAATTCGTATGAATCCTTGTGTGTTCACTTTGAATTGTGCATATATCATAAGACAATTTGGTTGCTTACAGTGGGGTTTTTTCTGTCTCCTGTGCCCCCTTGAGCACCAGCAGACAAGTAGAAAAAAAACCTTAATGTCTTAGAATGCAATTCAGAATATGCAGAACTCTGGAACAGGGACTGTGGAGCTTATATGTTGCTTGCCTCTTTCCCTCTGCACTCAGGGGGAAAATTGCCTTTGGAACATATGTTTCTCCTCTAAATAATTTTTTCAGTGACAAGATCGCCAGTTGTCCATACTTTTTCCTTAAATGAAGCAGATGGTTTAAAGGTCCTGGCATTAGCTTCACTGATAAAAATTAATAAAAAAATACATTCCACTCTGCTGATTTCTTTGGCTTCATGCCTATAGGCATCAATGGCTGATAAGGAAGTATTTCACTGAGAGCGATATGAATTATGAATTCCAAGATGAGTTGTGCTGTGGCTTACCTGGAGCCAAACAATGGATTCGAAAGAGAAAAAAACTTATTTGAAAGTGAACTCTCTGAATTTCCTTGTGTTTTGCGTGAAAAGTTTCACATAACTCAATTTTCAAATTTTGTCTGAGGAGGTTGCTGCGTGTTTTTAATGTAATGCATGTCTCTCTGATTGTTCTCATATTATTGATTTTTATTTCTGACAATTACTTCTAGTCTGAGTTCTGCATAGGAAATCGTTCATGTGATTTTACAGAGGATAGATTTAAAACAATTATGCTCTTCTACTTAAAACTTCCACTTTGACAGACTACACCAATTGCACACTTTTGGAGTTTGATTCACGAGTCTCTGTAACCAGATTAAGTCTTCTGATTGATTTACAAAAAGGTTTGCATTAAGCTTTTTGCTTTTACTTTTTTTAGGAATAGAACCTCAGTGAGGCTAAATGTTGCAATAAAGACTATCAACATTTACAGCAGAGTTGCTATTCAAATTTACCACGGCCCCTTTTCTATGAATTTGAGGTTGGAAACTGGACAGTCTAATTCTGGGTTTCAACAGCTGTGTGATAACTACTGAACATCTCAGTCATCTATGTGTCAATATTGCTTTTACAATATGGGATTCATGTTGATATGTGAAGTATCAACCTGCTAGACTGGACGGCTGTATCCACACTAGGAAGTTGCATGGAGACAATGCAAGTGCTCACATTAGACGAACTACAGTTTAAATATTTTTGTCTTATTTGGAAGCCCTTGCCAGCTGATACAGGCTAGAGGATATTCTAGAGGATATTCTGCAGCATTCTGGGGAAAGTAGGGAAGCTAATGGCTGGGGACTGAACAATGGCCACAACTTGTTTATTAAATGATATGGACAGATTTGTGTGGTCTTCAGAACACAAGTAAATTGCACAAGTAAAACTTTGCAAGACCCTGACTTGATAGAAAATTCTCAAACTCAAAAGTGAATTAAGCATCAAGACAACACATATTTCCCCATCCTCCAAGGATTTTTTGTTAGGCCATACAAATTTTTAAGATTTTATTTGTTTTAGCAAAATGCATTTCATAGTTTCCATGGCCATCTTTGAAAGTGTTCTGCTTATCATCTGTGCCAGCATTAAAATGAGTCCTCAGTGTGTAGACTACTTAACATATCATTGATACAGCTAAAATTCAACTTTGTCTATATGTAGTGAGTTTTCTTTTATATTTAGAAAAGGAAATAACACAAGCGCTTAGTATCAGAGTTCGGATACTAACTTTTCATAGCATTCTATACATGTTGTCATTGTCTATACTTTCTCTTTTTGTCTCGTATAAAAATGTAATAATTTATGTACACAGCCATCCTTCAAAGCCAAGAAAATACAGTAGCTTTGAATTAAGCTGCAGTCTTTAATATCTTCCCATGATTTCCTGGAAGAAGCAAATTACTCCTGTACTTTTTTGTTGTTGTTGTTGAATCTCTCAGCATGCTGAGTGTTTTGCAGAAAGACATTCAATAGAATGTGAGTCGGTTTCAGGAAAAATGAGATTACGCTATACTTTTCAGCTGTGAAGTTAAAGATTTTTTTGTTGAAATCTAAGAATTGCTTGATGTTAATGTATTTCGTTTGTGTTTTGGGGGTTTATGAACTGTGAAAGTGGCTGGCAGGAATGCAGCCAGCTGTTTTTTATTCTGTTTTGCCTCTCAAGAGCTTTTTCTGCTATTAAATCAGACTCCTGGAAAAAACACAGTACCTCAAAGGAGTGTTTGCAAGGGTTAAGCCAAGGTTCTCTATAAGTTTTGTTCCAGTAGCGTGTCATACTGATATGTTTGGTTTAATTTTTATAATCTTCATATTACAGGAAGAAAAATCTGAATAGCAGGATAATAATTTGCCACAGATATTACCAAAGCAAATTGGTGGTACTTTAAAGCTAGATAACTGCATAGAAATAACAGAATAAAATGAAAATAGATGGTCTTTCAGATACTGGAGCATTTGGCCTTGAAGAAGTACTATCTCTATTGAAAGAATTATTCCGTTGATATATTTGGCTGCTGTTAAGATTTCTTTTTTTTCTGCTAGCTCAGTGTTCTCTTCAGGTTTTTTTTGTGGTGATGATGATTAACAATTCTGAGCTAATATGGTAGATCCATTTCTGTTAATTCATTCATGTCCAGGAACATTTTGTTGTTCCTGCAGACATCACTCTGCAACTTTGTGAATGTAAGTAGTGGTTGTTTATCTATCTAGTGTGCTTGACAGAAAATGTACATAATTTGTGTATTTCCTTCAATAGTCGGCATCTACTATGGACTCTGAATGCATTGGTGGACAAATGTGATTGCTTTTAGAGTATTCTCTAGCAATCATTTAGTGAAGCAACCAAACAAAATGCTGTGTAATCTGCTAATATCAGCATTTACAATGTAGTTAAATGTTTAAAAATGAATGTCTTATAGTTTTATGTCTAATTAGTTTATGCTGATTATCACAAAACACTTAAAACTGTAGTAACTAAACAGAATAATTGAATAACTGAAAGTTAGGCCTCAGTGTCCAAACTATATAGGTGAAATTGTGTTCCCTTGGATCACATATTGCTCTGAATTCTCTTGATAGAAAATATATCTGCTGTAATAGCTGGCCCTCATTTCAACAGTTGTGACTTAATGCTACTTGCAAGCTGTGAATCAGAGAAAAGTGATCTGGTAAAGGAGACAGTGACTCAATGAAATAATTGAAGTAACAAGAGAGTGAAAGCAGATGGGTTTTATTACTGAGAATATATTTTATCTCAAAATATGGTAAGCTACTGCAAGCTGCATTCTTTGCCGTATTTCTGATTATTCTCTTGGAGCTGAGTATTTGAATGTGTTTTGTTTGTTTTTACCATGTGTATCTTCACAGTCTTCTGTGAGTATAAATTGGAGAGTAAAGGCTTTTTTGTTTAAGTGCAGTAAAATATGGCAAAACTGGTATTACTTTCTTCCAAATTGTGCCTGTTTTTGCAAGTCAGGGGAAGAAAATCAGGAAATTTGCATTAACAGACCATGCAAACTATGATTTTTTTAGGTTAAAGAGAACTATGAAAAGGTTCATTTCAGATAAGTAAGGCTGTAATGTAGGCTGGAACACAAACGTGTCTCTGGGACCCGTGTAGTATATGTAATCTACTCTGCTGACATTTACATTTTAATTAGTTAGGTAGTGGGTCTTCTCAAAGTAATACATCAAATAAATTATTGATTCTATATCTTATTTGGGCAGATAGTAACCCTAATTTATGTTGATTTAGTGATATGTACCAAAGAGTGCATAGGTTTGGCTTATGAAGTAAGAAGACAATGGTGAGAGTGTGTTCTAAAGGAATAAAAAGAAGCTTTGAGAACTCTAACATTCATTTATGCTATACTACAGCAAGAGTGATGGTTTATATCAAAACCAGTTTAAAACAATAGAAGTATACTGAAGAATATCAAGGGCTAGCCAACATACACCATTTGATATATGACAGAATTGTTAACAGTTTGCATGAACTTTTCATAAATACAGAGTTGTATATGCACGTTTTCTTGAGGTTCAGGCCTGGAGCCTTTGACTATTTGTAAAAAAAAAAAAGGGAAAAATATGTCTGAATTTGAATTTCAAGATCAAGCATTGAAAGTAATTGCTCTGTGGAATGAAGGTCAAGCCAGGAGAAAGGTCATGTGGCTCACATGGAATACTCATTTTTTTATTATGTTGACTTTGTACTGCCATCTTTTATTCACTGATATACACCGGGTTTTAAAAGAATGTGGAACTTGCACAGCCTACTGACCAGATAGGGGTATCTGCTGTGATCACAGCCATTCTTCAGGATTCTTTTCATCTTCCTTAAACAGTAGATAGACCTCCTTTAACCCTGAAGAAAACCCCCCAAAAACCCAAAAACCTGAAGGTGACAATCTAAATAAAAATTTCCAAAATGAGGCTTTCTACATGTGAAGTTGTCTTACCCTGAAGAACTTCATGGGAACCACAAAGTTTTGCTATTGCAGATACAGAAATAAGACGTCTCTCTGTGCAGCTGTCCTGGAAAGCCCATTTTAGCAATCATTCTCAAAGACTGCTGAACACACATGGATCAAGAGTGAGGTGTCCTAAAAAAAACTTTAATGCAAATGCCTTATGCTAGGGCTTGTCAAATCTGCTGCAGCATCATGTCCCCAGGTTCAGTCAGTACCAAGGCTGAGCACATATTCCCAATATGCAAATGTGTATAACCACACAACAGGGCTATATGCAACATATCAACACAGATGGAAAGCACAGTGCTCATGTAGACACAAACTGCACCAATTACCCAATTCTGTTCACTTGTCTGGCTGGTCAGGATGAAAACCTGTTAATGGAAAATACATATATATGTATGTATTGTGTATATATATATATATAATATATACACACATGTATATGTATGCATTTTATATATATATATGAGCATGTATATATAGGTATTTTTTATTTATGCATATATGTGTATGTATGGAATACATATACACACACATATACAGAATGTCACTTCAATAACTAGCCTTTGGACACCTAGCTTGTCCAATAACTGAACTTTGATGTCTCCAGTTGCTCTCACTTGAGCATGCCATCCCACCCCCAGGCTTAAAGGCTGTCTCCTTCTTCTGGGACAGATGCCATTTGCCCATCCATATATCCAGACACACAGACTAGGGATCCTTTCAGTAACTACCCCTAGGCACCCGTCATCTACCCATCAGTCTTGGATCTTCTGGTCTCTGGTGGCCTCACACGCTGACATGAATGTGCCAATGGCCTCCTGGCCCCTCCACTAGCCAACTCATAGACCCTCTGACCTCTTCAGTACCCAGCCCAGACCTATGTTGGCTTCACTACCTGGCTCCCAGATCTCTTACCTGACTTGACTTAGTCCAATCCAACAATCACACACTAACATACGTGTTGCGATCCAGTTTAAACCCAGAAGAGCAAAGAAAACTAAGTCTCTGTGCATAAACCAGAGGGAACTTTGAGAAGGTTCAAAATATTCCCAAAAACGAGACTAAAACCAAACAAGGTTAGATGTTGCTGCCAAAAAATTGATGTATTTCATTTAATAGTAAAAGAAGCAAAGAGAAGGAAAGAGAAAAGAAAGAAAGAAATACATGGAGAAAGAAGTGTGCGTGGGGGGGTGGGGGGACAGGGAGAGGTGACAGGGGTTAGGTGGGAGCATATCACCTGTCCAGGGTCCCAGCGACGTCTCGTTGCTCCCCTCCATCTGGTCTTCTGGTGGTGATGGTCCCCCATTGCTGCCATGGCCATGCTGCCACACGCTGCCCCACAGTGCCACACGCCGCACCACACCAGAGAGTACAGAATCCCATGGATTAATTACACTTTTGGCAGGTGGGAACACCCACATGCCTCCCCTGCAGGGGCCAGCTTGATACTATCCCTTGCAACACTGAGGGTCTTTTGCATCATCTCTGGTGCTCTGGTGCAGGGTCTGGGGACCCCTTTGAGGGAGAGGGGCCCTTTGATGGCCCATGTCACCCCCTCTGCTGTGGATAAGGTTTTCCCCCCCGCCAGGTGAAGGGCCCCTCAGCTGGGCTCCTCTGCACAGTGGAGGATGGGCAGTCACTGCGCCTCTCACCAGAGGCTTTTCCAACACACACCCAAAGCCTCTCTCCCCCCACCCTTTGGTGCGAGGGTCTGTTCAAGCCTGGCAGCTGATAGCCCTGGGGCTGTGGTCTCCACCTTGGAGGTGTTAAGCTTGTGCTTTGCGAATGTCCCCAGCCCTGATATCTTATCTTCATCAGCGAGTGGTGTAAGGCCTCAGTCAGGGCCCCATTCAGAGTGTGGTAGTCTTCTCTGCAGCTTTTGTAATACAGTTTTAAAAGTCCTTCATGAAAATGTCTAAGTCGTAAACTATAATATTTCAGTCTCTGACAATATGACAATATGGGCCCCCGGAACATCAGTGCAATCCAGTGCCTCCAGTTGCTATCATCACAGAGGGAGGGACTGGTGTGACTTATGGTCCCCACACGAGCAGCTGACACTCAGACTGTTATACACACAAAATGTAGGCTCTCACCCCAAATAACACTCAGAGATGGAGTCGAGTGGAACACAGGGCAGGCTGTGCAGGTCATATATAGAGCATAGTCAGTTAAGTGTACAGATGAGACCCTGTTTAAAATTGACTCGCCCTTTCCATCTCGTTGCCCCTTTATTTTCCCGTGCTTGTTCCTCCTCGGAACCCCTTGATCTCTACCTTCCCCCATATTTAGTTCTGCCTCTAAGCATCTCATATTCAACTTTGTACAATCTCAAAATGCTCTTCCCCTGCATCCTAGAAGTGTCTCACATTTCCTGGGAAATTGCTCCTTCAGTATATGAAGTGATCCATGGAGATCCTTCCCCATAGAGTCTGGAAGACAGGTAACCCACAGCCCATCAGCTGAGGCTTTTATGGGATGTCTGGGACAGGGGCTCATCTGTGTCTGGCTTATTTTGTTTCCCCTCCAGCCATTTTGTCTGTGTGCTCCTTCAAATTGGCAGAGATGATAATTTAATCATTTATTCTAAACAGTACAGTCTTTAAACATTGATCTAAGAGAAGAAGCTTCTGCTTTTTTCCTTCTTTCCTCTCAAATAATAGTTTGATGATTAAAGTACGGGTTGAGAAATCATAGTTCAGCTTATTCCACAGAGTGCATGTACATCAAAACAACAGGATCTTTGAGGAGAGACAACTTTATTCTTCAGTTAGTATAATTTTCAGGTCTTTAACTAAGAGGTTACAAATGTCTGATTTCTCTTTAGCACTTTGGGTCCATAAAATATTAAGAATTTGTTCTTCATTGATGCGTTTTTTGTAAGAATATCTTGAGAACATGTCTTTCGTAATGAAATTAGACTACAGTATAAAAGTTAGGGTAATAGAAGAAAATATGGAAATGATTCACTGTGGACAGGGTGTGGGCTTCAGCCTGAGTATCTCATTTTTTGTATGAAAACCTTCATAAATAAGTTATTATATGAAAGAAAATAGGTGATATCTGTTCTTCTGTTGACAGAGTTTTAAGATAGGGTGGGGCATGTAAATATGGCTTGATTTCTGAGCCATATCTTCTTCCCTAAGGCTGTGCTTGTATGAGTAATCTTTGCCTCTTAGGGACATTTGCCTCTTGGGGTGGATGTCCCATCCCTGGAAGTGTTCAAGTCCAGGCTGGATAGGGTTCTGAGCAACCTCCTCTGGTGAAAGGTGTCTGTGCCCATGGCAGGAGGGCTGGAACTAACTGATCTGTAAGGTCCCTTCCCGCCTAAACCATTCTATGATTCAATGATTAGGGTGGTAATTTTTCTCCCTGGGCTGGAGCACAACAGCTGGCAGCCCACAGTATTGCACTGTAGTGTACCAGCTCACATTAGAACTGCTTTGCTTTCTTCGCAATTTATAGAGTAGTAAAGCCCAAGCCTGCATGCAAAAGAACACTACAATAAAGCAAAAAATCAAATTTTATTGTATGTGATGAAGCTCTGTTATTATAAATTCAACTGTATTTTACTAACATTTATACTATGCATATCCAATTGATTGTGTATAAAAGTCTTGACTTGAGCAACTTCTAGGATTGTAATTTATTACACATTCAATTTTTGAAAGATATAAAGAGAAATGGGAACTCCGAACTCTAGAAAATAAACCTCAGACTTAACATTTTTATGTTTTTTTTTCTCATATTTTATCAAAGGCATTCTATATTTTTTGACATTAAAACTTGATCTCCTAATGATTACCATTTCTACATAAAATTACATTACAAAACCATGCAGAAATGAACACATTGCAATAATGAAATCTGTGTCAGGTTAAGTACAATATATAAATTTTACTAGCATTTGAAACAAAATTCAGACTCCATCTGTCATATATTATCTCCAGAGAAGTTAGGACATGCACATATGTAAATGGATTATAAGAAATTTAAAAACACCCAAAGTGCCTTACAAAGAGTATATGATATTTATGCTTGGCTTTAACAAAGATTTTTTAAAAATTTTATATGAAAGTTTTTTAATGCTAGAAATTCATACTTCTAATAAAATGAAAAATGTGTAACTGCATTAAATAGGAGTTTTCACTATTTCCCAAATTAGATGCTCTATATGAGAGAAAATAAAATACAATAAATATGGCTCATCTCAAAGGAATTCAAGATGTTTTTATATTTCATAAAAGCCTTAGAATGCTGACTCATCTGTTTCTGATGTTTGGTTGTTGGCATACTTTGTGTGAAATATTTCTGATACAATGAAAATAATTGAAAGCTTACTGTCACTGCGCTAAAAAAATGTATAAAACTTGCCATAACAATTTCTAGTAATTGTAAGGAAAATGAATATAACAAATAGCTTTATAATTTACTCTCAAAACTTTAAAAATATTTTTTCTACCTTTGAGACAGTAGGAAGACTGACATCAAATACTTGACATTTATTTTCTTTTCTTCCTTGCTGATTTATCCCTTCACCAGACTTTCAAGGAAGAAATTATCACACTCCCTTGAAAGGACTTAGTATCCTATCACTTCATGGCTACAGTTTTTGAAGTTAAATGCTAAGGTTTCTAATTTTAACTTTGTTGTTTTAAATGGCTGCCTCCTCCCTCCATTTTCTGCAGGAGAGTAGTTTGTGTCACAATGAGCTTTAAGTGCAAGAATCCAGGTGGAAAAAAATTAACCTTCTTTGGAACATGTAGCACCATATAATGCTCTTCCAAAATCAGTAATGCATATGTCCATGCATCCTTGCATGATTTAAGGTGAGGTCAGACTTTTGAAGATGCTTGTTTCTTTCCATTGACTCTAAAAGGTAACTAGTACCACTGAAATACCCTGCAGGTGTTTAAGTTGAATAGAAATGTCCTACAGTGGGGAAAAAAAAAAAAGTAAACCTGCATGGTTTTTTTGTTGTTGTTGGTTTGGTTGTGGGTTTTTTGTGTGGTTGGTTGGTGGGTTGGGTTTTTTTGCAAAACCGCATATCAGCAAAGAATCTGACTTTTGACTTCAGTAAACATCTTACTGGTAACTTTAGGCTGAGATGAATTACCCACTGGACTTGCCTGTCTTTCTGCATAGACAGATGCCTAAGTTTAGATTTCCAAAGCTACGTGAAGTGACTCCCACCATAACAGCTGAAAAGATGTGCAAGCAGTTTTTCTGACTTGTGTGATCCCTCAGTCTTCACCTTATTCATTAGTTTAAGCCTACCCTTGGACATCTCCGAAAAGCTCAGATAATGTATTTCCTATATGGTAGTTCTTGTATATGTTGCCTATTTTCTACTTGTTTTGGGTGTTTTGTTAATAACCAGCTTTTCCACTACACAGGATTTAAACGAGGATTTCTGAGTTGTACATAAGATTCACATGTTAATGAATGGTGTTGCTGGATTGATCCTGGTTTTCTGCACTGTTCTTGGAGATCTTAAGGTTTCTATTGATATCTCGCCTGTAGTGATGAGAGAAGATGGGTGATTAAGAATAAGCAGCACAATGGCAATATTTAATAACTGTGAGCACATGGGCTAACACAATACAGTGTACTGATGAAAAAGTGCTCTGATTTCCACAGTAATCGAAACTGTCTGTAATCTATGCAATATTCATTTCACTTTAAAAACAAAAGGATCCTTTTATGTCTTCAGATAACCTAAACAATAAAATAGTTATTAAAATGGAAATCCTGAGTTTGCGTGTGCATATGAAAGGATTCAGAAAAGACAGACTAATATACCTGGAACTTTTATGTGTGCTAGCTATAGGAATACCTGTGACTTTATAAATATTTATACATGGTTCAAAGCCATCTGTCAACAATTAAAATATATGTCACATTTAATAACGTAGTCTGCATAGATTAAGATTACTATAATTAGACTATTGCGCACATATTACAGCTGCAAAATGCATGAGCCAGGCTTTCTCAGGAATTTCAAAAAAGGCTTCCTCTATTTTATGATATTCTCCATGGTATTTGATTGCATCTGAATAAGTAATGCTGCAGAGAAATAGCATAGGCAGCTACTTGAACTTGAAGCTAGCTTTTCTGAGAGAAGTTATAATCTTATCACACATACAAAGACCCAATGGGATCTAAAGAATTGTTCTATCAAATCTTTCTGAGAAGACTCTGATTGTAAATGGTCCACTTCTTTACGCACCAAAAAACCTGTTCTCAAGTAATGTACATGTCCCCTCCTCCATCACTTTCATATTTCAAGGATACCTTAATTCTCTTGAAGATTTTGAAAAACAGGCATGATGCATTTTGACAAGACTAGGCAATGGGGACTATTTTAAGAATAGTTTGGAGGCAAAGAGGATTTAAAAATACAGCCCTTCATATATGATAAGTCTCAATTTATGCAAAGCAGCCTTACTACACAAATATAACCAGAGAAATATAGTTATACAGAAATCATGAAAACAAATGACATCTCAAGAATGGGGACAAGTGGCAAATTGTGTGGCAGGAAAGCCTTGTTTTAACCTTACTGACAACTCACTTGCCTTCTGGAGAGTGCTGGCACACAATCTCAGCAACTGGAAAACTTTCAGTGTAAGGCTTAAGTGTGGCATAAATGATGCACTAGAGTTTATGCTGGCATTCTGTCTGAAGGATATATTCTGAAAATGAAAAGAGTATATATTGGACCTTAAGAAAAACTTGGTAAATAATGCAGAAGATTCTGGATATATGTTTTTGCTGTGGTATGTTTTGGCAATCTCTTATTATAGGATGGGGCCAAACAAAGTCACACATAAGGACTGGAGGTATGCCTTTGTAATTGATACTTGGTCTCACTAATGTAAGGAGATTCCTGGTTATTAGTTATATTGATGTTCTGCATAATACCTTTTGTATTGCAGGGTAGGAGGGGAAGGGACATGGGGCATGACAATATTTTTGCACAGAGAATCCCTCCCAACAAAAACTGTTCTATAGACAACATTTCTACGGTCCATTATGGGATAAATGAATGCGGAAGGATTTTATTACATAGTAATTGAGTTATGTGTTAAATTTTATAGGTGTCTGCTGTCACATCATATTCTAGATCAATTTAAAAAGCTCTGATTTAAGGAAAAAGTACATGTGCAGCTGCGAAAGAGGGAAATGTATTTTTAATGTTTCAATTTTCTAAGTAAATGGGACATTTTTCACTTGCATTATCTACAGAGCAATGGCTAATGCAAAAGTAAAGGCTTCCTTCTATTTTATTTTTGTATTTAACTTACTTTCAAATGTTTCTAGGAGCATACTAGTTTTATGAAGTTATGCAATATTGGCCTTGCTGTCAGCTTAGTCTTCATGAATTTTACACAGCAGCTGTTGCTTTTTCTCAGTCACTTGAGTACACTGATGTGAGGGCTAGAAATGTCACCAAGTAAAAGATGAAAGTAGCTTTATCATGCTGCTGGTGGATAAGGGAAAGCAGTGTGTCAGTCAGCACTGCTCGTGGGTCACCTCCACTGACTGTCCACTGAATTCCATTCTCTGAAATCAGTTCTCTGGATAAATCACCAATTTATCCACTCACAATAGGGTAGAAATAGAAATGTACCTCTAACAATACGGTCACAATTTTGCTCATGATGGTATCACAGATTATTGCAGTGCAGCTCTTTCTATAATGTCTTCTGAATGGCCCTCCATAAGAAATGTCAAGTAGCATATTCTTGTAAAGTGAAAAGTGTTCCAGGAGGTCCTGCTTCTAAATGGCTTAATATTATGCCCTTTCACTTGCAGATCTGTGAAGTATAAGAAGAAATCAAAACCTAAAATAGCCTGTCTGTGATTTTCATTATCTATCATGATATTTAATTCACTTCAGCTGTAACTTTAGACTTCTGTTTCTACTGATAATGATCTGCAAACCCTAGTTTCCTCTCATTAACTCTTAAGTAAAAAACTGTGTCAAGGAAGTAAAAACAAGTTCTACTTTTGTAGACATAAGCTCAGAATTGACACAGACTGGAAATACACAGATGAACAACTGATGTAGTGTAGATAATATATAGATATAGTTCTGCTGTAGAACTCATTCCTAGCTTATTTTTCACTAGCAATTTAATATGAACATGTTGAAGCATGGAATAAACTTTATTCTTAAAAAAATAAAATTGAACACTTACTGTTTTGCTAATGTCATGATTTTTATTTTTAAGTAACAGCCAGACTATAACAGATAGATGTTGTTATCAGTAGAAATCAGTGCCTGATAATGAGTTACTGATCGTGCACTCATATCCCTATATAGGAATCTTGCAGGTTGGTGAATTCTCTTCCATTTCATAGCTTCTTTGGTATATGTTGGTTTCTTATTTTATTTGAAAAACTGTTGTGTGTAATGATAATCATGAGATTATTGGAACTTGCTTTAATTATGATTAATTTGCCATATGATTTTCCAAGTTCTGGTTATTAATACTGAAAATGTTTGGTTTGAAACTTTCTTTGAGAAAATTTAATTCTTATGTCGTAATCAGCATTTTTCCTCAGAAATAATTTGATCTTTTTCTTGCTAGTAGTATATTTATATAGAGAGGGAACATACAGAGAAACGGTGAATTTTATATCTATATTACCTAGATAATAGTTGAGATTCCACTGTGCTTTTGTCCACTTGGCCTAGTTGTGCTACGAGCTGTTTTGTTACCAAACAAACAAAAAATTCACTGCCTGGCTAAAAGAATTAAGAATTTACTTGGAAAACTTTCTTTTGTCATTATTTCTTTTCTATAAATCTCAGTTTAGACTCCAGCCTTTGCTCAGCTGAGTAACTCCCAGCTTTAACTAGGATTATAGTTCAATTGCGTGTGCTCAGATGCCTGGAACCATTCCAGCTGCTCAGTGTTCCTTGGCCTCCAGCTGTTGCTCGAGAAGGTCTTCTGCAAATTCTCTATCACTCCTCCCTCGCTGTGTAGTGCCCCAGATACTCTAGGTCATATCGAAAAGCACTAGATAACCATGTCCACAAAATTGAATCAAACTTCTAACATGCAAATTGCTACTGAGGACCTTAGACACCTTACTTACAGAAAAACATGTGAATGTTTTGGCCTCTAAGCTGAGGCATTGGATTCTGAAGCCCAGCCGCACTCGCAATCCCGGTTATGTTTGTTCAAATGAGCTTTATCTGATCCCAGTATGCCATGTTCTTTAAATCAGTCCATTTTCTTATCTTTGGTTAGACCTCAATCATTCATTAAAGCACTCGATATTAAGCTGTCTAGTGATTCACATATTCTATTCTGGAAGGACAGTACTTCAGTCTACTATTACAACCAAAGAAAACTGTCTAATATATCTCATATGTGTCTATCTATATCAAACCTTGCCAAGGAAGAAAGGTCCAAAAATTCAGATGAGGGTAAGGTAAAGGGTGATTAAAATTAAAATTATTTTAAAATTATCTGAAAACTTATTTGTAGCATCTAGTGGAGGGGGTTATAACCAACAACTTTCAAATGAATAAAAGGAAACCGATGAACAGAAAAGAACAGTGACATAAAAAAATACAAGCACATGCATGGATGGGTGAAACGGGCAAAGAACATTAGTCTCTAACATTAATCATATATAATGTGACTTTGTTCTGTTATTTCAACTACTGGATAGAAGTAAGAGTGCATGCTATTTTTCTGGGTTTTAATTTTGCTCTCATTTGTTATCTTAGAAATGTCTAACTCATTTACTTAATTTTCTGAGGATGATTTAAACCTACAGTGAAATGTTAGCAAGACATGCATTTTTACAGATGGAAATACCTAAATATTTTTTTAAACAAATCAAGTTGATGGTGTGCATAACTGTGGTGGCAGGGATTGCACCAAGGGATAAGAGACAAGCTTTTGCTCCTGTTTTCACTCCGAACCAGTAACAACTGGAAAGAAAAGTAATTGCTCATGACAGAACTCAAGTGAGAACCTGTGTTGGTGGGTTTTAGCTGTAAAATGCACTCCCAGATATAAAGATTTCTATATGTAACAAATTAGGAAAAGGGTATTTGTGAATGGACGATTACATTTAGGAGCTGTATCTATATTGCTAAGTAAAAAGAGGATCAAGGGTGAGAACACACTGCTCCCACATCCCCAGTGCTTACAAATAGCCTCTTAAGCCATTTACCTTAGGGAGAACTGGTTGGGGAACAGATGTTAAGTTACAAAGACTGAGAAATTCAGTATCTATCACTGTACCTTATTGCCCAGATCTCTTTTATTCGGCACCACAGACATCTCAAAAAACTGCATCTGTTGTATTAAATAAAAGTGTTCGGGAACTTCAAGTGTCCTACTTCCTACAGCAGAATAACCATATCCAGGCTGCCTGCTCAGAACAGTCTGTAGACTATGCTGAGGCTCAAATTAGGGTCAAGCACTTCTGTGAAGAGTGCTAGTTAGGTCAGTTCAACGCTGTGATGGACAGGAAGCATGCTAGGGATGGAACAAAATGTACAGTGTGTGCTTGTGCTTGTGCTTGAACCCATAGTCTGACTGTGTGGAATTGAACCTTCAATGAAAATTGCTGGTCATTGCTACCTAATTCAGCAGTTAGCTTTCTTTGAAAGTTTTGTTCTCTTACTAAGTGGTTTTGAATGCTACATAAATAACTACTGAGAAGAAATGTCTGAATTTTGAAGTAGTAGTATAATAATAAGCTGGGGTGATTCTTATTTCCACTGTTCAGACAGCAACTGATTTGATCCTGAGATAGTAAAGGTGTATCAAGAAAGCACAAAGGGTAGGTTAGAGCTGTGTTGTGCAGTGCTGGCGCTCAGCCACCTTTCTAATTTTTGCAGTTCAGTTCAGTAAGCAGAATGAATGTCTATTTCTTTCTTTGTTCAGCTGAGTTAGCTTAGACTGAAGGGAAATACTGTGTTACTTCCATCAGAATTTCAGGCTACTGGTGATTTTATGGAGAGGAATGGGTTTTCAAGCTTGAAACACAGAGTTGTAGCCCTGGATCTAGGCAGAAAACAGTGGGTTTGACATAGCACTGTATGTATTGCTTGTACTTTGTGTATCATCTCTAGGATATAAAGGCTATAGCTGATTAGAAATCTTATTCTCTTGTTGAAAATATCATCCAAAAAAAAAAAAAAAAAGGAGCTGATGTACTTCACACAAAGCTACAGCTTTTTAAGCTTTTTATTCAAAAAAATCCCCACAGGGCACCATCATGAGGGACTATGAGTTACCATACTAGTGGCCTAGATACCAGTCTCCAGTATAAACTGGACTTCTAATTTGGAATCCACATTTTTGTTAAGGAAATGAAGCCCTGTAGGAGATTCTGGCCTACAGATGTACGAGTAGTTTTTTTAAGAGATCACCAAAGGAAATGCTGATTTCTAAGTATTTGGGTTATGTAATGCTAAGCACAGGGAAAAAAATTAGCAGTTTATTTCTCTCATTGGAAAAAGTTCAAGGTAATAATACTTCTAGAAATAATTCTTCCAGATTTGACTTGATTAGCTAAATTGGATTCACTTCTGGGCTTCTCTGAGATTCCCTGCAGAAGTACTTATGATATGCACATAAATGAAAGAGAGAAAATACTATGAGTGAGCTTAGTTCACACTGAACTACAATAGAGCATCAAGATATTTTTATTGAAATACAATACAGTAAAATTTATAGAAAATCCATATTTCCCATGAGGGTTTATGATGTAGAATAAGTGAATAGGATACTAGATTTTAGTATCACATCAGTTTCAATAGTATAAACATAAATTTTATTGCCTTTCAGTGTCCATCATTCATTAGACATTGTGCTTGTTTCAGCAGGAATAGAGTTAATTTTCTTCCTAGTAGCTGGTATTATGCTATGTTTTGGATTTAGGGTGAGAATAATGTTAATGACACAGTAACATTTAAACTGTTGTCGAGCAGTGCTTACTCTATCAAGGACTTTTCATCTTCTCTTACTGCCCTGCCAGCGAGCAGGCTGGAGGTGTGCAAGAAGATGGGAGGCGGCACAGATGGGACATCTGACCCCAACTGACCCAAGAGATATACCATACCAAAATCACACTCAGCATATAGACTGGGGAGAGTTGGCCAGAGGTTGGTGGCCCACTGCTCAGGTCATCGGTCACTGGGTGGTGAGAAATTGAATTGTGCATTGCTTGTTTTGTACATTCTTTTATCTGCATTACTATTATTATTTGCCATTCCTTTTATGTCCTGCTACACTCTTTTTATCCCAACCCATGAGTTTTTACCATTTTTCTGATTCTCTCCCTCATTCCACTGAGGGGGAGTGAGTGAATGGCTGTCTGGTGTTCCTGCCAAGTTAAACAACAACAGAGATTAAATCACTTGCAACTTTCTGCAAGCACAAAAAACCAAAATAGAGTACAGTCTTGCCATTTCAGATTTACTTACACGAATTAATAAATTTTTGAGAGGCAGAAGGGACCATTTTGGTTTTTTTACTTTAAGCTTGTACATAGCATGTCCTTGAACCTCTGAATTAATTCATGCTTTAAGACCAAAACCTGTTTGATCCAGAAAAAAAAAAGAAAAACAAAAAAAAACCCCTTACCACAACTGCTGAAAATTACTGTTTATTATTGAAAAATTATTTTTATATAGACCAACCTGAATTTTTTTTTAAATGTATGATTCTGGTAGCAAAAAAATTTTTATTCACTTTGAAATTTTAAATTAAAAAATTTGATTTATTTGCTGTTTTCATATACTTTGTTCTGCTGAATCTGTTAAATCTGTGTTTGCCATATAGGCACTTAAAAGGTTTATAAGGCTGGTTAAATAAATTCTTGAGATCAAGGGATTTTTTTGAGTCCATTAAAGGATGAGCTCCTTGGTTAAAACAGAAGCATTTCTTGGTTCTATTCTAATCACTGTAATAGAATTCACTTCTGTGCCATCCTTTCTGAACAAAAACAATGAGAATGGGATTTAGGAGTAATATAACACCCCTAATCTGATTTAGTATTCCTATTTCTGTCTCCAAAGATATCCCATTAAAATCTTTGGCTAGAACATTGCTCTTGGTAATTCATATTCTGCTGGCTACCCAGGACACCCACAATTAATTTATGGAACAGAATATTTTGTCTTTTAATATGCATGTAATACAATATTTAGACTTGCAAATTTACTTTTGTCTGTATTTTATTATAGTATGTGTTTTAAAATTCACTCGATTGCCTCACTTGCCAGATGAGATTTTCTTAGTTTGTTGCTTCTCTTTGTTATTTAGTAGTTCTCCCGTCCTTGTGGCAGTAAAAGATTTATCATTACCACTTTGTTTCTCATTTTGCTTTCCAGATCATTGATAAAAGTCTTAAATAATCTTGAAAGTTTACCAGGCCCTGTAGGACTGTACATAATCATACATCCTTAGTGATAATCTTCCTAATTATGCTTAGACTCTGAGATTTGTTGAGACACTTGGAGTACCCTCATAAGTGCCTCTGTAGCTGCTGCAAGCAGTTCATTTTCTTACTGAAATGTTACAAAGCAGTGAGTCATATATTTACTTCCAGAACCCTGGAAGTACTTTAGAACAGCAATGTAACTTCTGTAATGCAAATATTTTCATTTTAAAAGGTGAAATTTCACAAAATTTATTAATGGTACTTTTTGGTGTTATAACCTTGTTCAGAATTTCTTTTGGGTCAAAGAAAACATTCCACTAAGCCACCAGTGATAATCTTGAGAGGTATTTGGGCAACTGAGCACTGAAAGATCTTAGAGGGAGGCCAAACTTCCCAAAGCTGTGTAGGGAAGCTGTGAAGCTGAAGATTCCCAAAGACCTTTCAGCTGACTTACACCCAAATCATTCCCTCATGCACATGTACCATAGAAGTGGCACACAAATTTTCTGGGAAAATAAAATGCCACCAGCAGAGGACATGCTTTTGATACCAAAGTCTTAGTTCAATAAACTTTCATCAGCTTTAAGAACCAGCAGATCTGGAATATTGGTGTATCTACTGGAGTCTCAGAACACTGGTGAACGAACCCTTGCCATAACTCATTCAAATTAACACGGTTGTCAATAATATTTGCTGCTACTTTCATTGACATTGAAAGACAATTATGTATGATAAAACTGATGGGGTTTGAGGTTTTGGGAGTTTTGAGACAAAAATTTGATAGAATGGAAAAATTTTTCGACAAAATATAAGGAAAAAAGATTATTTTAGACTGTGACACAATGGGAAGAACATTCATTCTATCTTTTGAGAGGCAGATAGTATACAGCTAGTAACCCTCCTTATTCAGCTGGAAGACCCAGTTAGAATATACAACAAAATTTTCCAGTTATAACATGTACTTATTTTCCTCTTAAATAATAGCTTTATAAAAAGTGCAGCACAAGAGAACAATTCTTTTAAACAACTTTTGTCTTTATAATGTGAATCAATTTATCTTCCAAGAACTACATGGATTTCTGTTTAATAAAGAATTTATACTAGATCCAAGTCTTGCTTAGCAGAGAACCAGCACAGAGATTTGTGAACTTATATGGAGACAATATTTTTTCTTGTACAATTAAGGAGACTGAAGGGAATAACAAAGTCCAAATAAAAAATGAGCTTACTCATTATTTAATCTCTACTTTTTCAAGTACAGTGAAGAGTTTGGAAAAAGTTAAAGAGCACTTTTTCAATGTTTAACCTACCTTTAAAGCAATTAAGTGGGATCATCTATGTTTTTAGGTTTCTACGCATAAGTCAATAACGCATAATAATAAAAAAAAGAAGAAAAAGAGAGAGGAAAGAAAAATAACTAAATTGTGCTGAAATTTAAAGGAGCAAAAAAGTATAAAACCTTATTAAGTCAATATATTTCTAAGACTGAGACAGAGATATAGAGGAGGATACATGTTCTCAGGCTGAAAAAATGTGTATATATATATATATTTATACACAGCAGATATATATGGTATATATGGTGCATATGTATATGGTATACTGTGGAAACTTCGGCAAAAAATTTTGTTTGAAAAACTGTCTTGCTGGAAGTTCCTTCCCACATTTATGCCACAGAGCTCAGGGATAAAGAGTACCTTATCATACAACTGGCACTGGCAATGTGGCACAATATGAATTGGGGTGAAAAATAAATGTGCTGTTTAACTGAGTGTAGTTCATTAAACGGGCTGTGTTTTGTTTCAATAAATACTATTTTGGTAGAAGTATGGCATGGATTACACAATGAGCAGGGAGAAGAGCAGCAGTACAAAGGAGCTTTTTTTCCTCCTAGCTAGGTAGTTTGTCTTTTAGGTAGCATATAAATGCCTAATAAAACTTTTGAATTAAAAGTGCTACATAAATTGGTCCTGTTGATTCCGTGGTGAGTGGCATTCTCCTGTTCTTACAGTGGCAAGTGGATCTTATAGAACCATTGAGATTTATCTGAGTGATCTCGTTGTAGTAGTGAATAAAATATTTTTTGTTGGGCACTGTACGGCACTTAACAGATCAAGTAGTCTGGGAAGTGACTCCATATTCGGAAAATAAACTCAGTATATTTGTTGAAAATATGAACCCAGTATCTTGTTAAACAACAAAGCAAACACATTTTTGAAGGTATAAAACAACTGCCTCTGTTTCTGACTAATTAGTAGCTATTTTAAGGAGAGAGAACTATCCGGTTATTAAATTAACGAATCTGAGCCAGTGAGGTTTTGGCCAGTTTAAAGAAGTCTTCCTAGATTTAAGCATGAGTAATGCACGAACCTGTAAAAACTGATATTTTGGATAAGGTTATAAGAATTCTTACCATTCCAACCAGGTAAGAACCTGGTTTTTTAGCGGCTATGATGTTCATATTTCTCTGAGAGATAAACTGAACTGAATCTGAATGGGGAAGAGGCACACTGTTTGTGTATGACAGTTGTACCACCTAGTATTTAAAAATTAGATGACAACAGTTGTACATTTGATAAATGAGAGAGATTAACATTATTCAGGTGATTGCTTAGCACTGCTCAACGAAGTGGAGAAATGTGTTAAACTTTGAGATCTCTACTGTTTTCTTATAAACCACGCAGATATCATTGGCCATCTCTACAGCGATCAATAAAAAGGACCCAGAGAACCAGCTTATTTACTGGAACCAAATCACCTACACTGCTTAGGCCAGTATCAGCTATCCCTTTGCTTTATTTTAGGTCACCTTTATTATTTCTGCCAAAGCAATGCCTGGATGTCCTTTGGAAATAGTTCTCCTGCCTCTGACTGTACTAGTTAGGTCTGTTGTTCCTTGGTCAAGCATTTGATATCATCCCAACACATTTTTTTTCTTCAGCTTCTGCCAGATTTCCAGATGACACACCCAGAGCAGACAAGTTTGTTTTGGATTCACCAATGTAGAGCTGCAACACAGCTCTCATACTATTTTAGATTTTTCAAACTGAAAAATTCACACAAAATAATAAATGTATTTTACATCTCTGTAGACACCATATGGGTCTTTAAAAAATCCAGGTCCAGTTGTTAAGTAGCACAGATGCTGTCTGCTCTAAGTGGGCCTGTAAGAAAGAGGGTAACAAACATTTTAGTGGGGTCTTTCGTGGTAGAAAAAATTTTTATGATTTTAATGGCAATGATTTTAAACAGAAGGAGGTTTGATTTAGACCATGTATAAGGAAGAAGTTTTTTGTAATGAGGGTGGTGAGACACTGGAACAGATTTCTCAGCGAGGTGGTAGATGACCCAGCCCTGGAAATATTCAAGATCAGGTTCGATGGGGCTCTGAGCAGGCTGGTCTAGTTGAAGATATTCCTGGTCTTTGCAGGGGCATTTGGAGTAGATAGCCTTTAAAAGTCCCTTCAAACCCAAGCTATTCTGTGATTCTCTGTACTTATCCATTCCATTTGGCCTCTGGGCCAGAAATTGGTACCAGATCTTCTTTTATAATGATAAAGAAACAGACATTTTGTGGGTTTTTAATTAAAAATAAACTATACATCTCCAAATACCACTCTTTTAAATCTATCTGTATGCCAGGGTAGAAAAAAAATTACAAAAAAAAAAAATTTCAGAATTCTCATTCTGTCGATCCTGAAATTTCCTTTTCAAATCAGATAACGAGTAGGACATACATGAAATTTTGGGTACTCACTGAAGCTCACCATATGTACTGCTAATTTGCATACTATATCTTGTCTTCAGCTGTTGCAGGGCAAATCATTTCCGAAATACGACAAATGGGATCTCCAACAAACAGGCAGTGGTGGAAATGTAGATGAACAAAGCAGTGGTGATTGTGATGATGAAGATGGTTGCGGAGGATCTGGAAGCGGAGAATTCAGAAGAGTCCTGAAAATTACAGACCGTAAGTGCATAAGTCTGTTTCCTTCATGCATTTAAACAATGAATTGGTATATTTTCCACTAATACATACCACTGAATTATCTTGGAAAAGGTGTGAAAAGTTGTCCGTGGAATGTTGCCAAGATTTACAGGCCTGCAATTATAGGCCTGCAATTACAGGATTTCTGTGAGTGCGGTATCAATATGAGTATCAGTTTCATCATAACACATGTTAAAATATACTTGACATAATATAGACTTAACACAGTATTTTAGTAAAGTAATAGGTGTAAAGTGACATGTCCCTGTGAGTTATTACATTAACGTAAGAGATTTGGCAGCTAGAAAGAGAAACTGTACTAATTATTGATGGAACTGTGGCAAAAGATGAGGTTGAGTGCTGGTAGCTGCATTTCATAGACAGCTCTTGGAACCAATGTACTGAAGCACTCAACAATAATGCCACTACTGTTTCTTATGCATCTTTCCATTTTTCTTACTGTTTTGTTTTCATGTAGTTTGGGATTTTGTTTGGTTGCATTTTATTGTTGTTTTGTTTATTCTCTGAAACACATCTGCAACAATTTTCATTAAGAAATCCTGAAATTGTGCAGTTGAATGGCATAGAACTCCAACCATGAGCAAGGTAAGTTAACTACTTCTCTGAATCAGGACATTTGTGTGCATATATTTTATTTCTCTTCCCAGTGTAGAAATATGGACAGAGATGGTGGCAATAGATTAATTTTTTCATCTAAACGGCATTTCCACATTTTGCATTATGCATATTCACTGAATTTGAGGGTGCTGCATGTTTTCAGGCTTAGGTACGAACCCCAGGTCCTTTTTCACTTGACAGTAAAGAGGCAATTTAAAAATGTGGCTGTAGACAAGTGGTAGTTGCCCATTTCTTTTTAAACTGCTGGAAAAATTAGACTGAATATTTTGGAGTGTGCCTTAGCAAGTCAGTTTGGAATCAGCCTAAGATCCTCTTGCACTGACACTTTGTCTGTACATTTTCAAGTGCTACTAGAAGTCTAGATGAGATTTTGAGCAATATTCAAAAAAGTTTGGACACTTCCTGAGAGTGCCCTTGGAGGTTTAACTTTGGAAAAAGAAGTTAGGAGTTCAAACATTTAAAACCAGATGTTCTTTGGAATACTGTATATTACTGTATATATTATATCTGTTTGATAATGACACTCTATGGTATTGAAGGACTGTAAAATAGTCTTAGAATGTGACTAGAGCTATTAAAGACGTATTAAATGACAAAAGAATTTCAAGAACAGTGTATTTTATTTCATTCTCTTCTACTGTATTAGAATTTTCTTCATATTGAAATATTTAGTGTAATCTTTTCAAAATGTCAAAATTATAATTAGCATTCATATTCTCTTTATAGTACATCTTCTAAATTGCTAGAATTATAAGCTATGTGTTAGACATTGTGAAATTTGCATGTAATTCTGTTTCATTTGAACTTTTTCTAAGATATTATAGAACAAAAATATGAATCTATACTGTTCAATATTTTGACTTGTGCGTAAATCTTGAGACACTAGTACCTTCCGTGAGCTGTTGTAATCTTATGGATTTATGCTGGCATGAATTTCTTATTTGGAATTCACCTTAAAAATTGTCTTTAACGTGTACCAGAAAGAGTACTTTGTTCTGGGGCATCAGATATGGACTATCCAACAGAACTGTAAAAACATTCCATTGTGTAGAATTTTCTTACAATATAGGTCAAGAACATATTTTTTCAGAAATCACTTGTATCTTTACGTATATGTTTAAGTGTGTGTTTAAGATAAATGAAACAGGTTCTTGAAAAATTCTTCTAGTGCGTCACTGTGATATATGAGTAGGACTTTGGGAATTTAAAGTTAGATTTAAAGTGAAAAACAATATATTTTAGTAAGAAAACAAAATTATCTTCTCAAGATTTAAGATTTTATGTGAGAACTAGAATTGAAAAAATATAAACATCATTAGAATTTAGGCTGATATTTTTAATATATACATTTTACATCTATTTATGCAACATATATAATTTTGTGTAATTTTTTTAGCTTTGGGTGGCTGGTATAAATTAAAAGCTAAGTCAGATTTTAAACTCTTTTTAAACTGAAATGTTAGATTAGCTATGATGATATTGCTTACAGCTCCTTGAAAATACGTCTGAATTTCAGCTAAGCCTACAAGTTGACAACAGTATGTTTGATCCTCAGCATTAGCTTCTCTATGGGTCATACAGTTAGTATTATTTTTCCTTTCCAAAAGAAAACTTTCTGGATTCTTTTACTTCTGGACAACTTTGCTTTCTCTCATAACCAGCCAGGAAGGAAGGGGGGATTGCTATGTATTTTTTTTCTATAGTAGAGCCTAGAGGTCCTAGTCATAGTCCAGGCTCTTTTTTTGGTAACTTCTGCAGACATTTTCAACAAGGAGATGATCCCGTGTGCAACAAGTTAATGATCTTAATAAGATATTAAAGTATGATACAGAACCAGCCCTTTTTAGTACATTGCTGTGTATAAAAATTAAGTGTAAAGACACATCCACCTTCTTTTTTCATGCTATGTCAGTGCCTTTTGAACACATGCCTGATACGCAGACCCAGGAGGAACAGGGAGGAAGGGAGGTGATATGCTTCTGCCAAAACAAACTTGTACCAATTTTATGTGTACACGTAGCTCGTGAAGTGAAACATTACTTGTTTCCACACTCAGTGCTAGAGATGTAGGAATTTATTTCATTTAGTGCTGAAGACTGACAAATGTGTGGTGACAGCCTTAGGCTTTAGAAGGCCAGTTAAGACATTTGGTATTTGTAACTCAGAAGTGAAAGCCTTGCATTACAAAAGTCTTTAAAATATGTTATATTTTGAAAAAGTCTAGTTTTCCTATCAAATAGTCAATCATTACATTATATTCAGTGTTTCCAATTGCTACAGCTGTGCCGACTGGTTTGCTCTTTCATAAGTACTTCTAAAATATGGTAAACTGGTGCAGTTATTTGAAGAAATCATACTAGAAAGGATAGTGTACTTTAAATGTATAAAATAAACAGTAGTATAAAGTCTTGACACTTAATTTGCTAGTTTTATTCTCCTCTAACCCAGGAGCTCCCACAAGACTATTTCATGCATCACAATGAATTACCTCTTCAAAACCCCCTGCAGAATGCAGCAGTAATAACAACAAATACTTATCACCTACATATTGATTTGAATCTGTTTCCAAATAGCTCTGTGAGGAAGGACTAATCCCAATATCACTCCACTGAGGTTCTCAATGCCATCTATCAAAATTCTCATAATACCTTTAGCAAGACCACAGATTCTCTGAAAAGTACTCTATCACTAGTTTGTCTTTCTTCGCTCATTTTAACATGCAACACACATGTTTCTTTACTGCAGCCAGAGATCTAGTTCAGGGCTCAAATATGCAGAAATATCTTTATGCTTAAGATATATATGGGCAGACCTTCTCTTAACTTTTTAAAATGTTTATCTCACCTAATATTCTTCCTCTTTGAAGAAAGAAGTGTCCGAAATGTTTTATTTCTCAGGCTTCTTAATCTGTAGATTATTATTTTCTTGTTCAAATAATGCTGTAGGGGTGAAATAGCTTGGAAAAGGCTTTATGTTGTGATCTCTATATAAATAAACCAGTCTATGTCTCTTGAGTGACATTATAGTGCATTCTCAAGTCTCAAACATCCTTTCTCGTCTTTCTGCTCCTTCACCCACTTCAGTATTGTTGCTTTTCTCATTGTTAAATCTGATTCTGGTGGCATATTCTGGGACCAAAACTACTTAAAGCTGGCAGTAAAATCTCCATTATGATGTTTGCCATCTGTTAAATTCTTTTAAACTCTCATCTGCATTCTGTTACCTCAGTAAAGTAAGACATCCCTTATGTCTGAGTAGGATTTCAGGTTTTATTTACACACAAGGGTATTCGTCCTAATTCTCAATGTTAATGTGAGGTGTTATTCAGATGTCTTTGGAAGGGCTACATGACTTCACTGTTCATAGTTCAATCAGTTCAGAACATTTCAATTCTAATAAAAGTGAATAAGAAAAATAAAAAGTTCTTGCTGTGAATACCACCCTTGGTCTAAATATTACACTAACTTTTATCAACAACGTTCTCATAGGCTATTGCTAACTGGGAGGCTAGAGGAATCTCACCCTTCCTTTTCAGCTAAAGACTGTCATAATCTGAGCTGTTTTCTCTCTTATCCTTGTCTTTTGTGGAGCTGAAAATCTTTTGAAGAGAAAAATTTATTGCAATTAATTCATTCCCATGAAAAATTTGCATTTCCAGAATTAGTATATTCTTTCAGCAAGAAGATACATATTGTCAACACATATGAAGTTCAAATATTTTTCTGTGTGCATGATCAAGTGTTAGCACAAAAATACGTAATGATATAAATTATTGAAGCATAAACAAAGCCAAAAGATGAACAAGTTTCAATGATTTCCGCCAAAAAAAAAAATCCCAAAATCACTTTCGTATTCCTAAGCATAGACCTTCACCAGCCAGTGAAGTTTGTACAGGTAAAGTTGCTGGATATATAGCAACATGAAGCACTGTGGTGGTTGACCCTGGCTAAATGCACAGCACTGTGGGGGCTGCTATGGGAAAATGAACTCCAGCTCAGCCAGCACCAATACAAGCAGTGAAAGAAAAAACAAAATAATTCCCCTTAAAATGCCTTTTAAAAACTGAGAAAAGTTACAAGACAACTTTCTTTTGCAGTATGTCACAAAAAGGTGTGACCTGCATAATATTATGCATTGGAAAAAAATAAAAGATGATATTTCAATTTTTGGTTCTTTTCTATTTAAAGAGTATCAGCTCTCTCTTAACACAACGTTTTCTCATGAGTCAACATTTGTACTTCTCGAGGGCTGAATTTAACCTGAGTAATGGATTGAAACTGTACTGTCAGGTTGGATTGTTAACTGAAAAACAAATAAGGGGAAGGGTTATGTAAAATTTGCTGAGGGAATTTACAGAGACAGAAATAAAGTGAGATAACATAAAATTTCGTATTTTGCAACAGTGTCTTTTGCCTTGTATTGACATGTTACATCCACATGAAGATTTTTATGACAGAGACTACCAAAACACAAACAAAGAAGCACAACTGGTCTTCAAAGGTTCTAAGTTATCATATAGTGTTTAATGAGCACGCTCACTGGTCTAAAACAGCACATCAGAGCAGTGCAATTATTACAAATGGCCTGCATTAATTACATGCAGTTATATTTTGCTGGGAATTACCTTATAATAATACCACTAATTCTGAAGTTACCAGAAATCTGGAGACCTTTCCTACATATATTATTTCATTGAACAAATGTATAAATATTTGCACTCACGGTTACCAGTAAAGAAACAGACTTCCGGAAAAGCACTAACGTTTATTGCTTTCTCATCCATTCTTTTATAATTCCTGAGGAAAATGAATAAGATAAAAGGTGTTATAGCTATTTATCAGGATAAAGAATGTCCTAAATGCTTTTTTGTTTCCACAGTAGTAGAATGAAAAGTAGCCAGTGCCACCCTTACAAAAGTGCTATTGTACAAGACCTGCCTGTTGAACAAATTCTGATTTATTACTTCCTAGTTTTTAAAAACGTCCAAAAACCCCCTCCTGCCTACTGCTTTATGCCTTCCAAACTTGAGCACAGAGGATATACTCCAGCATGTCCTTCTCTGCTCTAGATTATCCTGTGAAGACCATAGGTCTTCAGAGCTCCTTCTTGGAATAATCAGAGAAATACAGAATATGGTATTGTGTAGTCAAGGTATCCTGCAGGCTGTGTATCATCTGAACTGATATGCTATACATCAGAACAAAATTGGTATCTTGGTGGAGATAGACACTTTATGTGGTAATGGAGTAGTAAAAGAGTAATTTATCAGCCTGGAGAACACTAAGGCTCCAAATAATACCTCTCCATGGATTTAGGCATTTCCTTCTAACTTTTCAGCAGCATGGGCATCCTTCAGGCTATTTCCTTGGATAGAAAGAGGGGAAAAACCCCCCAAATTCTTGTGAGTGGTCTTCCACATCTGTAAACACTTTTAAGCTGTTTCAATCAATAAGTTACATACTGAATGAAGAACTAATACACCATTTCCTTATTTCACCTAATTTTATGCCAAAAAGCACAGAGACAATTACAGAGGTACAGAAAACCAAGTACAGAGACAGTCCCTGCTCAAATTGACCTGACAGTGAATAATATGTCAAGTTTCCTACTGTGGACTATAAGATTTAATTCTGAATGGTACTCTTAAGAAAGGTGGAGAGTAAAAACACCTTCTGTGTGGAAGTTTTTGCCCTACATAAGGAAAGGCTGTATTCCCTCTTTCAAAATGGGGTGGATTATTTTGTGAGTTCCCTCATTTCCCACTCCTCCTCTACAAGGATCTTTCAGACATGTCTCAAAGACAAACCACCAGCTATAAACAGAATTTTGAGATAGGGAATACAAACTGTTTCTTGATAAATATGTAAGGTTAAAAAAAGCTGGCATTCAATTCTGTGAAATGCATCAAGCACCATCACTAAATGCAAGTTCTTCTAGCTAAGCAAGAAATGATTAATCATATCCATTCCACAAACACAGTATAAAATGTGAGTATAAATGCAAATGGTTTATGTGATACCATAGAAGTTGTGTTATTTACCAATCCAATCCCACAAATGAGCCAGTGGAAAATCGGTTAAGACTAATCCTTCAAAAGGCAGCATACTATCCCAAGTACATTGTTTCCTACCTTTACCTATCATAGGTCTGTCTCTCTCTGGTGCAAAGACTTTTTAGTCATTTGGATAGAGTAGGAAAAACTAGAAGAAGACAATAATCAGGCTAAGTCTCTATAGCTGTGGTTAAAGCCATTCAGCTGGTATATAGAATAACCAGAATAACCACTTCACTTGTGTCTGACCTGAATTTACCTCTTTTAGTCTTTTTTTACCAAAAAAACTTTAAAAGGTTTATGATTCGTCCCATTAATAGAGAAGAACTTTGAAAATTTCATCAAGGGAGCAACTCTTAAAAAATATAACTGTGCCTTCATGTATTTTTTTTTCGTACAAGACAATAAAATCTTTTATCTACTCTATATTACGTTATGGACTATTTATTTTTGCATGTGCATCTGATATATGCAAAATCAAGTAAAAATACACTTCTAGCTTATGCAAAGTATGGTTAATTGGAAAATAAGAAGGGTAATATGTTAGGTTTGAAATTAGTTCTGATTGAATTCTTTCTGAGTAGGCATCATTTTACTGACTTCATATGAGATTGTATTTTTCAGAGAGACAACATAATAAGTTTAGTTGAAGTTACAAAATTCTAATTGTATTTTTAAAGGCATTACCTTATAATAATACCACTAGTTCTGAAGTTACCAGAAATTTGGAGCCTTTTATTGTACGTAATATTTCATTGAACCAATGTCACATTAAATTTTAATAATTTCTGCTTATTCATTGATTATAATTCAATAAATAAATATTTGTTATTCTTTAATGTGTTCTTTGAAATGTGTTTCATAATAATGTATTAAGGATATGAAGACAACATTTTTTATAACTGTTGATCGCTGTATTCAAACCACTCTTACTGTTTTATCAAATACTTCCATGAATTCAGTGGATAAGAATTTATATTGTTTTCCTTTATACAAAACAAAAATGAGCAGCTGTTTTCCTGCAAAAATACATTCCTTTCAAGAAATTGTGTTTTCAACAAATCCCTTTCTCTAGGTAGTGATATCTAATCCTCAAAGACGTCAGAGTTTTTGCTTCAAATATTCACTGAAAAGTCAGTGTATTTTTAAAAACAGACCTTCTGAAAAGTCACTTTCATCTGCAGTTGCCCTTATGAGTGATTTTATTATGCCGAGGAGATCTTTCTATAAGAAATTCTTCATAATTTTGAAGTTTTGTTTTTAAATCTGTCCATGTTTTAGTTTTTTTTGGCAGGGGGAGGGGAAGAGCAGGATTTCACTCTCGATGTTCCATTTCCCATACTGTCTGTGATAATTTTTATTATCCACTTTAGATGATTCTTTTACTCTTCCAGTTTACTTTTACTGTACTGACAAAAAGCCTCAAAATAAGTTGCCTTTTCTTTTTTTTTTTGTAGAAATTAACTGGTTTTATTTCTTCAAGTGAGAGAAAATATAAAGCTAACCTCTATGTAGTTGGAAACTATTATCGTATTCTAGTAACAATTCCTTGAAATGATCAGATTAGCTGCTTCAAGTTTACAGTAAAAACTTTACCTGTTACCATCCAAAATCTAAACATGAATATTGGAGGACAGCTACAGCCTACTGTGTATTTCTTTTTTTCCTTAGAATGCAATCCTACTTTAATAATGATAGAGACAGGATTTTTCTTCATGAGCTAAAAAATTTAGACTTCTTTTACAGTTTCTTTTAAAGAAAGAAACTATTTTTCTATTTCTTTTAAAGAAATAGACATGTATCACTGAAAATAAGTAAACACGAGGGCACAGTTCATTAGGCCTACATTAAGCATACCTGTTAAGATGAGAAGAATTTTGTCCTACAATCCTTATTTCTCTCAACTGATTGTAAAAGGACAAGCTTCAGTAGCTCGAGTACAGATATCTAAAGTTAGTTAGAAAACTCCTTCCCTAACTTAGGTTCTTTTGCTTTCACTCTGGTTCTGATTTAATTTTGATTTTTATTTTTAGATAAGGGTTAAATATCTTCCAATGTACTTCACAGTCTTATTGTCAGTGTCACTCATCAGTACTTACAATAAAAAATAGATGGGGTACTTGCAAATACAACTAATAAGACCTATAAAACATAATTCATGCTGTCTGAAAGGCCTAGTTTTCTGGGAGAAGAAATCATTCCTGTTTTCCGTCGTCTGTGATGGAGAAAATTGTTACTGGTGCAAAAAGAACTGGGAATGTCTGTGAATCCCATGGGGTGTTTTGTTATCAAATTGTCTTGGTATCTCTTTGACCTGTTTCTCCTTTTAGATTTTGAACATAAAAATAAATGTCAAACTACAACAAACCAAAACTTTCATAGCCATTACATGAAAAAGGAATTATTTCACTGAATCAAAAAGGAACTGTAAAACACTTTTGAAATCTACTTATGAAGGAATTGGCCCTTTTTCAAATTTGTGAATCATATCAGACTGTTATCTTTCTATTTCTTAAACAGACAGTAACCGTGATAAATGTCACACTTTGATTGACTCAAAGGTGATTTATAGTCAAAAGTAGCTCTTCGGTCTGTCAGGCATCTCCAGTCTTTATTATATTCTTTTAGAATATCAAAGTGTGTGTGATCTCCTGAGAGTTCCCTTTGCAACCTGTGCAGAGACTTAAATTAGATTAGTTTCATATTTGTGTCTTCCACTATTAATGATTATAACTCCAATGCCTTGACTAATCTGCTTTTCAGTAATTCATGCTCAAACCATTTGCTAACTTCTAGATAAAATAGAGTCAGTTAATTTCTGTTTTTTACAGAAACTTAGCACTATCTTTTTTTCCCAAGAAACAATATGGAAGGGAGATACAACCCTAAGAAAGACCTAGTTCTTAAAATATGCAAAACTTGTGTGAATATATATATACATATATATACACTTATATAAATCATCCAAAGTTCCCTAAAAAAGAGTGAAACTATGCTAAAATACTCATTTATGACCTGTATTCTGCAAAACGCTGTATCTGGAAGGCAGCAAGCGGACTTTCCTTTCTCTTTTGTTCTTTTAAAGGGAAGTGGTTAGGCACCAGTATAATTGCAGTCTGATTTAGGATTGTGATGTCTCATTACTAGAATTAGTCTGATAAGAGGCACAAGTACTGATTTTAAGTTTCTGGAATGAAATGTATGGAAAAGTTTTTTGCAAGGCTGTATAGAAAATTTTTTTGCTAGGCAAAAACTAGAGCAGACACCCAGTTGGAGGGGTGGGACTCTGTTGCTTAGACACGCTGTCATTTTAGCAGATCATTTCAGGAGTCTGTTTCTGTATTTGCTCACTGGTTTATTTTGACTGTATGAACTCTGTTTCCAGTGACTATAGCAGAAGCTAGCTCAGATTTATTAAACTTTATACTCTAGATACCTACATTTAGATAAATTAATCCGGACATAAATTCCAGTTGTTGAGTTTTCAAAGGTTGGCTAACTAGAACAACTTTGCCAGATATTGGCCAGTAGCAGTGAGGTTAGATATGTTTAACGTGAGTTATTTTCCTTACTTAGAGCCTCATTAAGCAGACACTTCTCAAGGCCAGTAGATGTGCTTAAGGAAGGGAAAATCTCCCACCTCGTTGTGATATACCCAGCTGCAGAGAGTTACGCCACAGCTCAATAGACACAGACTTCATCAAAGCATCCTTTGTGTAACCGTGTAACCATATAGTCACTAGCATTTTTTATGTCAAGTCCATTACATCTCTGAAACATGGACCTTTTCTCCCATCTGGATTCCTTTCTCAAGTTCATACTGCCTGCAGTCATCCCCAGGCAACTGCTTTTACAGCACAAGCTGAAGTTAAGGGCCTCCTGCGTAGCTACTACATTTCTCAAACAGGCATATGATTTGGGCTTGTTATAAACATGGACAGATCATATGGAAAGATCAGTCAGATTTCTAGAAAGGACATGAAACCCTTGTTTTTATTTTATTATCACTAATGCCCTAAGCACTATGGACATAAGTCAATCAATGTAATTTTAATTCAGGTCCAAAATGTCTCTGAGACCTAGCCTGGAGAGGCAGAAATGTAGCCTTGAGAACAGGGATAGGATGAAATAAAATGTCTAAGAATAAGAAACCACTGAAGAGAGTATTTTTTTGAGGAAAATGTTTGATTGAGATGTGTGAATGAGAAGTCTGAATAGAGAAGGATGTAAGAGAGAAATGCAGAAATGTGCTTGTACACTACCTTTACCAATGTCTCTTCCACCATTTTTCATTTTTTTCCCCAATGTTCATAGTCTTAAATAGAAATACTCATAAATGTAAGTCGCCATCTCCAGAGCCGAAGAGCAGATCCTGTGACCAGCTTTGGGATGTGAGAAACAGAGTTTGTGGCACTTTCACAGCTGATAATGATGTAGAAAGTACAATACTCTTAAGAGAATCTTATGGATTGTAATAGTGACATTTGGAAAATATGTCAGTTGCTAGAGTGGAGACAGCTAGCTATTAAAAAACACTATTTCTGAAATGACAAGGAGGAAAACTAGAATATGGCAGTTGTTCTAAAAGGAAGGAACTGCATATGAGCTAAATAGCTGCAAAATAATAATTTACTACATATTGTGTTGTTGCCTTACATATATAAACACAGTCATTAGCAAAAAAAAAAAAGGAAGAGACTATTAGTTACTTCCTAATAAAATTGTTCAGCAAAAGCTAGTTATAGACAAAAATATTGATCATACATTGTGACTTGCAGAAGACCTTGAGATTTATTAAAACATTTATTGTTTGTCAAGAGTTTGCTAATTAAAGGTGCACACCAGAAATTTTGTATTCAATAACTGAAAATACCTGCTCATCTATTTAAATGAAGATAATAAGGAACTTGAATAGGTTTGTTTCCAGGTTACAATTTGCTTATCTCTGGTAGTTCCAAGACTTAGACACATAAGACACCTAGACACACCTCCAATATAGGCAAACTAAGAGTACTGACTATCATTTGCAAATTAATTTAGCTGAGAAGGTGGTGTCTGCTGCCCACCCTGCCCATCCTCTGGAGCTGTATCTCTTCTAGCCACTACAGTTGAACCACAAATGAGGCTGTTTAATACAGACCAAAACTTCAAGGCAAACTGAATGTGCTTCTGCTATATATTAATATAGATGTGATGGGTTGATTTGGTTGGTTGCCAGATAGCCACTCAGCTGTTCTCTAACTCCCTGTCCTCAACAAATAATGAAAAAAAAGTGCAATAAGACAAAAGCTTTCTTGTGTCGAGATAAAATCAGGACGATCACTTACCAATTAACATCACAAAAATGAAAAGACTCAACTTTAAGAAAGTTAATTTCTTGCCACTTAAATTAGAGTCGGATGGGAAAAAGCAAATAGCTTCACCCCCATCACCCACTTCTTTTCAATCTACTTCACTGCTTAATTCCCAGCTCCTTCGCCTCCTTCTGACACCGACTGGTGCAGGGGTGACAAGGAGCGGGGATTGAAGCCAGTTCGTAAGAGTTCCTTTCTGCTGCTTTTCCTCCTCACATTTTCTTCCCTGCTCCAGCGTGGGTCTTCTCCAAAAGCTGTAGCTTCCTTCAGGGCACATCCACCTGCTCCAGCATGGAGTCCTTTACAGGCTGCAGTGTGGTTATCAGCTCCTCTCTAGGTGCTGCAGGGGAGTCTCTGCTGTGGTGCCTGGAGCACCTCTTCCCTCTTCTTCCCTCACCTTGGTGTTCACAAGGTTGTTTCTCTCAGTTTCTCTCACTTCCGCCACTTTCATCTCCTCCTTCTCAGTGATAAGCAGAATTTTGCCCTTTCTTGAATACATTTTTCCTGAGGCACCGCAGTCCTGACTGGTGGGGCTAAGCCATGCCCTGTGATGGATCTGCTGAATCCCGCTGAAAGCGCCTGTGTCATGCATGGGGCATCCCAGTCTCTCCTCACAGATGCCACCCCCACTGCCAGTGCCAGGGCACATAAACCCAGTGCAATTGCACACTGGGCACTGGTGTGTCAGATGCCACAGGGGAGGCCTGTCTTTATCAAGAGAGGATCACTTTTGGAAGTAGGGCTGAGGGGACAGGCAGAGCTTAATCACTCGCTGTGGTCATGAGCCAGCTCTCTGGCCAGTCCTGTGGACTCAGCTGAGAGTCTACTGCTGCACACACACTGGGGTTTGGCCTATCAGAGGGCAAAATCTGGTTTTTTTGTACAGCTCTGTCTGCGGAAGGTTACCAAGTGTTTGCTTGTAGATCTGCTTGTGTACACTCAGGACTTCAGCTGCTCCCTTTCCTGTGCCAAGTATTTTGCTAGATTCAGGATTAGGTCCTTTGAGACAGTCACCAGCTACCAAAATCCCAGTAGCTTTACATTGTGAAAAATGGCCCCATGATTGATACCAGTGTTAACAACTTCCACAAAAAAAGGGAAAAATTCAATAGATACTAGAAAAAAGTGTAACTTCTCACGACCTGCGTTCAGAACCTGTGTGACCTTTAAGGCTCTTACAAGTAGACTGAGGTTGCTGCTTCTGCTTCTCAATATTCACTTCTTTTTTGAATGCACTGAGCAAGATGTGAGATGCATAATGACATAGAATATACCACAGAAAAGGAAAATATAATATATAATTAAAAAGATTGTGATTAAAAACTGTGAGCTTAGTAACATTTTTATGAAGTTATAAAGTAGTTTTCTAGTAAAATTTCAAATGTAATATTCAGTTCATTAACAACTCTCATCATCCCCAAATCCATAAACATTAATTTATTTTACTGTGTAGCAATTTCTAAGAAATGTAAGTCATAAAATGTAAAAGAAAGTGTTTAGATATGGATTCAAAAAGAGAACAATCAGATTTTATTTCTCTTCTAGTTAGTGCTATCTATTGCCTTTTTTCTTCCTTTTTTATTGCTCCCTCCTTTTTCTAATTAAGTACCATTTGTCATTTTATGTCAACTCACATAATTATAAGTCATTATGTAGGATACTAATAGCCTTAGAAGCAGTTGCCTCACACATAAACTCTTATGTCCAAACGGCCACTTAGCAAAGAAGTGGATTTTAATTTCTCACCATTCATTACTGTTTCAACTGCTCTAAACAGAATAATTGAAGAACAGCAGGTGCTTTTTATTTCAGTTCTTTAGTCTTGTTTCTTAACTTACCTTTTTAAATAGCTATGTTCTTTCACAGAAAGAAGGCAATTAATTCTTCTGTATGCCAGAAGATGCCACTGTAGCACTCGCTTACAAACAGTAAAGACTGATGACAGGGGAGAAGGGCATGAATATTATCAGATGCAGCATCTGATAGATTGCACCTGAGAAGGTACTGCTGTGAGTATCCTAAAAGTACAGGGTCTTAATCTGGTGAGAGAATGAGATTCTGCAACATTTACTTATTTTTTAAATAAATACATAAAAACAACTACATATTGTGGATTAAAGGAAATAGTTCTTTTATGGCATAATTTCATTAACTGCAATCCTAGCCCTGTATTTGCCACCTTGGATATTTATGTGCTGCAGAAGTGTACCAAACAGTAATATGAGTCCATGTTTTTTCTCCAAAGGATTTTTCTAGAAAGGATTTTCCTGCTGTTTAAAATACCATATAAATCACTTTGAAAAAATAGTCTTCTTAGGTTGCTATTTCATTTTCTTCTGTATCCAGTTAATCGCAGAGAGGTTTGAGATTATCTGTCTACTTCAGTGTCATGGTTCTTTTTTTTCTTTCTCTCTTTTTTTTTCTTTGGTTTTTTTTTTGTTTTTTTACTTTAAAATTTTTTTTTAATGAGAAATGAACCCAACTCTTAAATAGTGAGCAGTCCATCACTAGCTTTAGAAACTAGGTTTTTCCCCAGGTGATAAAGAAACAGGGCAGCCAGAAAATATTGCCACAGAAGGTCTACCTAAAAGGATGCTTTATTTTATTTTGATTTATTTTATTTTAGGAACAATTTGAACATTTTATCTCTTGATAGCTATGCTACTTGCTGGTGGCAGGGGAGAAGAGGAAGGAAGGTTACTGTGCAACACTGTGATGGTCCAAAGCCTTCAAACTGATAATCTATAAAGAATTACAATTGGAAGATGCACTTCAAAAGCACTTCCTTTGAACAAGCTCTCTATCAATTAATTGTTTGTCCTCAGGGTGCCTACATAAGAAAGTGTGCCGGTTTGGCCAAAATCTAGTAATATAGCCCCTGAGAGAAAACCAGGTTACAACCACCCTTCCCCCCACAGGGTTCGGGAAAAAAGGAAATTTTTCCTCGAAGGAAAGTGAAAGAGATAAAAACTATTTATTTTAACAAACACACAGGAAAAGGATAATGATGCTGAATAATGAATTAAAACCCCCGCTATAGAGAGAAACCTGGGAAGATTTCAGAGTCCTTCTGTAGGTGTGGTCTCTCTCCTACTTGGAGCTGGTCGGTGAGGGCGTGGGCCCACCCCCGGGCCTCGGGGAGAAAATTCTCCTGATGTGTTCTGATGTTGTTGAAACAGTTCAGAAGAGAAGAAGGGAAAAAAAAACCAAAGTCCCAGGAAACAAAATTCAGCTCTCTGTCTCATGCCAAGAGGGAAAAAAAAACCAGCTGGCTGAAGAAAAAGCAAGCAGGGTGCTCCCTTCGTGCCTTCCGCAGTCAGACAATAACTGAGGAGTGTAATCTCTGTGTCCTTGAGAAGCTGCTTTGGAAAGTTCATCTGGGTTTTTTTTTTTCAAGCTCAGTTTAAAGGCACAGAAAAGGCACAATATTACTTTTTGGGCATAGAGCATGATAGGGGATACACATGATAGAGTCACCCCAAGACAGAAAGCAAGCAAAGTGTGTGTGCACTTAAGCTTTCCAATGGGACACTGAAATACGCTGTCAAATGTGAGTTTCGTCAAATGGACAACCAGAAGAATGCTGTTGTGGAATTTAAGTTGCGCAGGGTCTTCTCCTACAAAAGGTGGAAAAAATATTACTTGCAAGCACTGTACAATGCAAATTCTATGCCATGTATTATCAATATTTTCCTTTTTTTCAGTTAATATTTAGAGACCTGATGTCTTGAGGTCAAGCAGGTATCAGCTGGCTTTCAGAGTATGTCACTTCTAGGGGCTGGCCACCAAAGAGGTGTTACCTCATTTATTATAAGTCCTGGAGACTGACCCTTCAGCCAGTTGTTCACCCATCATGTTGCGTGCATCTCTCGCTGTATGCTGGACATTTTATTCACAAAAATGCTGTGAGAGACAATATCAAAATATTTTCTAAAATCCAAAACACCCTTGTTTACTGCTTTCCCTTTGTCCACTGGTCAAAAGGGATGTGTTTCCACATCCGGCACATCTATTCAGCCTGTTCAGTGTACTCAGTAGCTTCCCTGTTAGTAATCATCTCTTTAGTGAAACAACAGAATTTTTCATCAAAATTCAGAAGTTACATATATTATGGAATAAAGTATTATAATATTATATTATGGAATAAAAGCCTGGTCTCTGTGCCATGGCTTTGAAAGGCACATTGAGCACCATCAGGTGGTGGGGAAATTGGGGCTGTCTTCTATGCTGAAATTTATGCCTCTTTACCTATCTTCAGGAAACACTAGCTAAACATTCTGTCCTTTCTTTCAGATTTCTCAAGAAGTATGTAGGGAGGAACCAGAAAGGATATTTAGTCAAGTATCAGATTACTGAACAGTTGATTACTATGAGGAAAAACAACAACTCACATATCTGCCTATTATTATTTTTGATTAAACATCTTCTATCAAAAGTTTTTGCTGAAACAATCAAATGGCATGAATACACCTAAGAAATTGGTCTAATAATAGCAAATGATCAGTCCTATGGACTGAACATTAGTCTTCTCGCTGGACCCACCAATAAAATGTTATATAGTAATTATGCTTTGAGACTTTTTGTTTTGCTTAGTATCATTGCAAAACTTTCTTCATTACTTCTCCATAGCATCTCATCCTTGCATCTTTTTGTTTTGCGAATACTAAACATACACCCTAAAACTGAGACTATAAAATGCACTTATATTTTTAACTTATATTTGTATAATTAAAAGGTGAAATTGTACGTTAAATGCACCAGCAGAGTGCATTTTTGGCAAAGAAGGTAAAGTATATAAAATGTGTATCCCATCTGTTACAAATGTAGGGTCTTTTCACCAGTAATTACAACAATTTTATCTGGAAAATAGGATTTATTCTACCCTGAATACAGTTAAAAATAACTGTGAATAAAGGTATATTTGGAAATTAAATAGAACCCACATAAAACCTAATTTTGATATTAGCAAACACTAACTCAGTTTCTGCCATAGTTTTCCCTGGGTTTCATGTTTACTGGTGTTCACATGCATTATTCAGAAGCACCAAATATTAAGTACCTATGAGACAAAGCACAGTGTGGCTGAGGCATTTAGTATGCAATAGAGAGTTTTTTGATGACTCATAAGTAGGGCCAGTGATACAGCTAGTGAATATTATGTCACTGTGCACATCAGTGTTGCAACAATAAACTGCTTATTCCTGTTTTGCTGCATTGAATTCATCTTTATCTATAAAAAAGGACGATGGATCCAAAACCATTCATGATGAAGCGTTTAGTCACAGCTGGGCCCACATCTTATTTTGGAAAACATCACTGGTAAATATTGTGATAAAATGTTGAAAGTAATTAAAATTAAAGACTTTGATGGACCACTCCTGGATATTCCTTTTTATGAAAGAATCTAAATTTCACTGTGTAGTGAGGTGACTGTGCCTGGATGCAATATGCCCACCAAAGTCACTCTACCATTCCTCTCTTCATCAGGACAGGAGAAAGAAAATATAAGGAAAGTCTTGTAGGCTGTGATAAGGACAGGGAGAGGTCCCTCACTGATTACCATCACGGGCAAAATGGGCTTGACTTGGCGATACTATTAAAATTTAATACCAGTGAAATCAGAATAGGATAATGAGAAATGAACCCAACTCTTAAAACACCGTCCCCCCCAGTCTTCTTCCCAGGCTCAACTTCATTCCTTATTTTCTCTACCTCTCCTTTTACCAGCAATGCAGGGTGACCAGGAATGGGGGTTGCAATCAATTCGTCATGTGTCTCTGCCTCTCCTTCCTCCTCAGAGGAAGGACTCCTCACAGACTTCCCCTGCTCCCTTCCATGTGTGGGTCCCTTCCATGGTGTGTATTCCTTCAGGAACAGACTGCTCCAGCATAGATCCTCCATGGGATCACAAGTCCTGCCAGTAAACCTTTTCCAACAGGGGCTCCTTTCTCCGTGGGGCCACAGGTCCTGCCAGGACCATCACCCCCTTTAGGTATCCATCTGTTCCGAAGTGGGGTCCTCCATGTGCTGCCAGTGGATATCTGCTGTTCCACCATGGACTTCCACAGGCTGAGGGGCACAGCCGAGGTCACAGGGTCTGCACCATGGGCTGCAGGGAAATCTCTGCTCTGGCACACGGAGCACCTCCTGCCCCTCCTTCTGCACTGACCTTGGTGTCTGCAGGGCTGTTTCTCTCAGATATTCTTCCTCTTCTCTCTGGCTGCCGTTGCAGTGCGGTTTTTTCACCCTTCTTAAATAACATGATCGCAGAGGTGCTACCCCTGTCACTGATGGGCTCTGCCTTGGCTGCCTTGGAACCAGCTCACACTCTTCCTGTCAGAGAGCAGGGGAAGCTTCTGGCAGCTTCTTACAGTAGCCACCCCTGTAGGCTCCCTGCTACCAAACCCTGGTGATGCAAACCCAACACATACTAATATTTTATTAAAATATAACAGAAATACAAAGCAGAAAGCAAGAGAACATGAATGTAGTTATAGTTAAATTCTGCAGTGTGATTGGGAGTGTTTCGTTTCACATACTTTGATTTTGATAATCAGCTAAACCAGTAGTTTACGTATAGGACTGAAGTATGGTCATATAGCATATTTTATTAAGGTTGTGTGAGGCAATATCTCATGGCATTATGTATGGAAGCATGCTTCTTTTTAAGACTGTTATCTTTCTTTTTTTTTGGCTGTTTCTTTTAAAAGGTTCAGTTTTCACCAAGAATGCATTTTTCCTTTGACTTTTTCTTTGCATTGAAAGATATCCTATAAATGCATTCTTAGATTGTATACAGTTTTTTAATCCAGTAATTAAGTCAATATTTAAAACTGTAAATATCAATGATTTGATTGAATAGTATATTTAGCATACTAGAAGATTTACCAATTAGTAGGTCATGTAATCCTCAATCTTGAGAATGGCCATTTTCATATTAAAAGATTAAAAAAATTTTTTCTCTAATTATCTATTCTTGCATGCAATATCAATGTCTTTTTTCTTATCGCAGAAAACTTGCAATCATTAACATGTTAATTTTCCTTATATAATCTGTGATTAATTTCTACTGTGATCTAAGTATTTAGTGAGTCTTTCTTCAGGTTTGTGTACACTTTCACAAGGAAGATAAACTGACACTGAAATAACCTTTTTTTTTAATAAAGGGAAGTACATGTCTCATTATTTTCCTGAGTACAGTAAGAAGCAAATAGCAGATTTGTTTGTTTTGTCCATAATTCAGAACATCTGTCTTGAAAGTGCTCTGTCCCTTGGTTCTTTTTCTGAAGTATATTAGCAGTATTTTTCCTCACCATATCATTTGCTTTCCTACTGTCTTCTCTGACTGTTCCTGGCACAGAAAATTTCAGTTTCACCCATCTATCTGAAGCCAACTACTAGCTCTCCTTTGCTTTGGACATAATTTCAGTGCTGTCATGTTATGCACAAGGAGTCCCTTATGCTGCTTTGACAAGGTTTCAGTGAATATACATTGCAAAAATTGACAGCTCAAAAATTGGATTTTGAATAGGTTTGAATTTCCTCCTGAGTATTTTAATGCATTTTGTTTCCTTTTATTCCACTTTTACTGTTTATGTCATTTAAAATTTTCAGATTTTCTCCACAACAATAAGCAATGCTAAAATATATATTACAGGACATCTTCCTGTAACCCCATGACTCATGAAGCCCTGCCTTTACAAGAGCAGCAAATATCCAGAAACTGATCATTTGAGACAGTTGATACAACTTTAGCTGCCTTAATCCTTTCTACAGACTTTGGGAGCAGAGAGGAATACAGCCGTGTTCATAACCCTTACTTTATCTATTCCTACTCTCAAGTTTGCCTTTACTAACAATGAGAGTAAGAACAAGAAAGGAGGAAGGGGGTATTACATACTGTGGTATTACCATGCATTTATATGTGGGCAACAAACCCCATTCCTAAGCCAAAGACTCCATCTCCAGCTTCAGTAAATATTGGTCTGAAAAGTTATGTTGATCATGTTGTTGAATTCAGTGAATATAGAACACAGATATCTGCTCTCTTCCTTCTCTTAACCTGTATAAACAAAAAATCAGTTTTCTCCCAAGAAGTTTAAGAACTGAAGAAACAGCTAATGGATTTCTGCTCACCGTTTCATACTTTTCTGAGGCAATGAAGAATAAAAAAGTACTCAGAGGCTGGAGACTGGTTTTGTAAAAATGATCAGATCTTGAATTTTTCTTTTATGCAGAGTATTTAGCTGAGCCATACAGTATGTAGAATGAACATTGTTAGCTTGTTTGGTCTGAGTACACTTTTCTTTACAAAAATCGATCAAATTTTTTTAGTACATTTAATATCAAATATTGATTTCTTCACTAAATTCACTTCAACTACCACGCTCTGATTCTTTAATTACAAGGCCCACTAAAAATATAAATAAGTAAACTACTAAAGATTTAATTGAATCAACTGTATTTATTGGAATTAATTTATTCTTTACATTGAAGTTAATGTCCTATTTATAGCAGTGGTTTTGCAGCATATATGCAATAGCATACATTGACTAACAACATACATCCTTTTTGCTTTATATAGCTTAGTTAAACGCACAGAAGTAATTGCTATGATGCCTTATAATAAAAGTAAGACAGTGCCTTTTTTACATGAAGTAGATCCACACTGAACAGAAGTGTATTTTTTAAGAGAAGGCAGTCGAAGACTGAAAACAAGAGTGGCTTTTTCTGTACTCTAAAATTATCTGACTCATCTAAGGCCATATGCTGTCTGATGAAACTATCTAAGAGAAAAAGGATGAAAAAAATAGATAAAAGATTATTCTGTTTTACTAGCTGATTATTGAAAGGAAAGCTTGTAATGTTTTTAGCTTCTAGTAAGGTTCCTGTATCATGGTTATCATCACAGGGTAAATAATAACCTTAAGCAACATGACATAGTCTGTCACATCATGTTTGTCTTTCCCTTCTGTCCCCATGGATGAACTATGTGTGTACACCGGAATTTTTAATTCTCTGCAAACCAAGGTCAAAGAATTGTGTCTCACATCTGAAGTGTGAGAAGCTGTGTTTCTGATGCCCTTTATCCAGCTTGGCTAAGGGTGTCAGTAAGACTGATGCTGCTGAGGGGCCAGGCTAGAACTGCGTATTTTCTTCTAACAGCTCTCCCCTGCACCAAATTAAGTTATCTGTTGTGCTGTTTTGGGCTGAGATAGAATTAATTTTCTTCATAGTACTTTATGTGGTGCCATGTTTTGGATTTGTGACTAAACCAATATCAATAACACAGCAACGTATTAGCTATCAAGCATCAAGGCCATTCCTGCTTTTCACACTGTCCCATAACCCCAGGGGCTAAGGATGCACAGGAAGTTGGGAGGAGCCACAGGTGGGACAGCTGACACCAAGTGACCACAGGGATATCCCACACCATGATGGTGCCGTGCTGAGCAATGAAAGCTGTGGAGGGGGAAGGAAGGAGGAAGTGGGGGGGACGTTCAGAGTGATGGTGTTTGTCTTCCCACTGTTGCATGGAATCCTGCTTTTCTGGAGATGGCTGAACACCTGCCTGCCCGTGCGAAGTGGTGAATGAGTTCCTTGTTTTGCTTTGCATGTGTGCATGGCTTTTGCTCTTTCTATTAAATTATATCTCAGTCCATGAGTTTTCTCACTTTTACTCTTCTGATTCTCTCCATTGTCCCACTGGGGAGGGGTGAGCTAGCATCTGCGTGGGGCTGTGTGTGCTGGCTGGGGTTAGACCACACACCTGTACAAAATTTTATCTGTTTACTCCCTTAGTGAATATATTGATCTTTGCTTATTTTCCACAGCTATTTACTATATCTATCTATCTATCTATCTATCTATTTATCTATCTATCTATCTATCTATCTATCTATCTATCTATCTATCTCTAATTTTAAAGCTCAAAGACTGATAGGAATGAATGCATGGTTTGTAACTTTGCTCTGTGTTGTCATTGAAGAGAACTTTTCAATGGAATTGAGCTTAGTGCAGTTTTCTCAGCTGAAAATAAAATTATACTTATCGTCAGTGCATGTATGCAGGGCTTAAAATAAAAATGTTTGAGGTATACTAAGGCTGCTATCCATCACCTCTTCACAGGACTTTATAAAGCTCAGTATACAGTTTAACATCAAAAGAGAAGACACCTATATGCTTTTAAACTCTTGCATAGCAGAAAAGTGATTAGAGGAAAAAACTACATTCAGATGAGATCATTAGGAATGAGAATGGGTAAAAATGGCTATGAGGAAGTACTATGGCCACACCAAGTTATTTCAGAGAAATGACTGTTCCTGCCGGTGAGTTTCCTATTCAAACCCCTCAAATGCAGTGTGGTATGAAATTTTCTAACATACATAATTAAAGAAATACAGTCTTGAATAATATATTTTAGATTTATTTTTATCTTTTCTGATAAGATCTGTAGAGATTTTCAAATTTTCCCTTCCAAAGTGTTAACATCCATTGCCTACAAAATTAAAAGCGGATCTTTCCTTGGTGAATAATTGAAATAAAATGTCGACAAAGGAAAATGCAGAAGTAGAAGATGTTAAATTAGTAAGTGGTGGAATTTTTTTTAACCAAATCAGTGCACACTTTTCTTTTAGTGACATTTATAAGCCATAATTGAGTTTTAGGAGCTTGACATATTATCACTTTGCATCTGAGTCTTAGCAGGTATTTTTAAGAATAGGCTGTAAGCTCTTCCCAGGTACAAGACAGTATAACTTGTTTTGAACTTAGACTAATTTCAGAAACATCCTTCCTCTGGCACATCATCTTTTATAAGTCAAGAAGAAATCTTCCAGGTGGATCTGCTACCAATAAGGAATGGTTCCAAAGAAGAGAAATTCTGGCTCTTTAGGAGGAATCTTTGCTTTTTCTAGAGGATGTAATAACTTTTCATTATCTGGTCTCTAAGCCTTTCCTGTTTTATTTATTGTTTTATTTGTTTGGGCTTTTTCTGGCCATTTATGTAACACAGAATGTGCAACAACTCACTCAAACAAGTGCTTCAATGTTGTGAAAAACATTCTAGTCAGAATACAGGCTTTTTCTACTAGTAAATCACTTTATGGATCTCGCCATCTCACCTGTAATTTCAGTATTGATGTCGGTTCTTCAGAGACTATTGTGCATGCACACATGAACACATCCAAACGAGAAATTAAATAAATGTACTTCCTTCTCTGTTACCCCTTTGTTTTATTTCTAGTACAGTAAAACAGTGCCAAGCTTGTACTCCTATGGTATTAAATCATATTTCCTACTTTAAACTTCCATAAATCACCTAATGCTTCAAAGCCTTGCATCGCTTATTTTACTCTGCCTTATCCTTAATAAATACTGTTTTCCAGACTTTTACTCCTATATCTTCCTTTTCTGTAGCAGTCTTTCCTATATTCCAGATTACTCATAAAAAAAATAGCCCTTGTTCTTAAATCCAGTTGAAAGACTTCCCCTGAATCTGTGTCCATTTGTTTTATCCTGGATTTGCGGTGACTGTTCTGCTTTTGGCATTCTGACATTTTTATTTTGCTAAAGCATGTTGCTTTGGAGAATCATAGGAAGGAAGTAAGCCTCCACTAATTAATCAGAACTAACATCTAAAGGAATAGAACCACTGCTAAGAAAATTATCTTCAAATTTATTTGATTAGATAAATTAAATTTTATATATTTTTTTAATTCTTAAAGACATATATGGTAAACTTCAGTAACAGGATTTTACTTCTGTAATTTCTGAAAAGTGAAGACAGAGCATTGTTGTACCTGCCTGTATGCTGCGTAATTAAAATATAGGAAGACCCTCCACAAAATGTATTTGGTAATAAATATTAAGTGAGTGTAAATAAGACTTTTTCCTTATACCAGAATTTAGGATTAATACCTTGAATAGTTAACAATTGTCAGATTGAACACATATATTTATGATGGTAAAGTCCTCTTGTCCATCACCAAACCTAAAGAGTATTAGACAGATCAGTTTGAACAGAATCAGTTTGAACAGAACAGACATCTCCAAAATGTAAGTAACTGAGAGCCTTATTTTTGTGTATTCCAGTATGTCCCATCCTTACAGAATTTTTAAAATCTATCCATATCCCAGAGAAAGGGCTTCAAATAAATGAAGTTATTGAAGTCCTGAATTAAATCTCAGTGCACACAGTGCCACTAACTTATTTTTTCTAAAGTATCAACTTCCAGAGAGAAAAAACATATTTGTTAACAACCATATCAAGGAGTATAAAAACTTATTTTTAGAATGAAACAATTATGTGAGCATGGATAATCTGAAAGGACATATAAAATTTATATGGATATGAAATAACTCAGGTTATTTAAAAAGAAACATCCTTAATTTTCAGAACTGTGATCAAACTTAATAGTCCTATTATACATTATAACTTGAAAAGCATTGTATATTCAATCTTTCTTTTTCTTTCTTTTTTTAATTGAATGTAAGAACTGCATCAAAATAAAACTGAAAACCAAATAATTATTAAATTATTTGAAGTTATAAAATATATAAACAAGTGCATTAAAATCTACAAATATACATAAATTTAAGTATATTTTGTATTTGTCTATCAGAAACAAAAAGTCATAAATGGGGATATTTTTATCTTAATTTGTAGCTTTTTTCTTCTGTTTTAAGGTGCTGGGGATTATATCACAGAAATCTGATGTGACAAGTAATACTCTTCTTCTTTGTACAAGACTTTATAATTCAATGATTTATTTTTAAATCTAATGACACAGATTGATAAAAAGATTTTGTAAGTTTTTTTAAAAAATGGTAATTTTTTTTAGAATTTGTTTCCATTTTGCCTTGAGTATAGCGTAGTGTCTATTAGCTACAGGAAAGACTGTGTAATAGCAGACTCAGAAGTATATGTCAAACTAAAGCCAGTGAAAGAATTTTGTATTTTCAGTTGCAAAGTCTGCTATAGATAGATTTCTTGTCACTTGGATCCATGCTGATCTGTAGATTTGGTAGACTTGAAGACCTTGATATAACCTGCATTTTGCAAACATTTAAAGAAACTAAATTATTTCTGACTTTTTCTAAGGTTGCCATGAACTCATATAATTTAAATATGAATGAGATGGAGCATTTGCTATAAAGCATTTTGCAGGCTGAAAGGGAAGATCTTAATTTAATATGCTACATTTAATATCTAAAAGTTTTCAGCTTGTAAAACTCTTTTCTTTCTTTTGATCCTTTAAAAGGGTAAATGAATGGGTTATTCAATCACTGGTACTATAATTGTCTCAGATTCTATTACAGAGAATTTTCTATTTGTTAGTTAATCTCTGTCAGGATTCTTTTCTAAATCCTTGTCTTTGAACAAACTGGTTACATTTTTTATTATACTTACACAGCTCTTAAAGCACCATTAACTTGCAAAGAAACCAAAATAATGTAAATATATTTGAAAAGCTACTTTTCATGTAAAATAAATATTTCTGAATTAAATAAAAATAAATCCTTCCTAGCCCAGTTTTCTGGCTGTTGAGTGGTTCCATACTTGTCACTGTATTACAGTAGCCTCACTGATGCTTTTTCCAGTTTTCAGTTGCCGCCATTTCTGCTGATAATGAGTGGGTTGCCTAGAACTTGAAATAAGAAAAAGTCAGTTTACTGACTAGATACCTATGTAGACTTGTATAGACATGTTTAAAGAAACCAGTTTCATATATTGTCATTGCCTTGAGCCCTGAGTCTTCTTGCCTTCCTTCTATTTCTTCTCTGTCCTGTGGGAGAGTGAGTGAGAGGCCTGGAAGGTGTTTGGCTGTTGCTGAGGTCAACCCACCACGTGTATATTGTCAGATAATTATACCTATATACACCAGTTATAAATGCTACAGAATATCTAAAATCCATTCCAGTGACATTCCCATTAATACTTTTTATCTTCTATGTAGCTTCTGTGTCATTTGTCCCACAAGAAAAATTCTAACATGTTTTGCATGAGCACAACACATCCTTATCGCATGATTTTTTTGTAATGATGAACCCTGAGTTATTAAAGAGTGACTTAAAATTCTACCTAATGTTATCCTGTGTCTTTGGCTCCAGGGAAAAGATAATTTTCTTGCAGCTTTTATTTGGCTTACTAAATAAATAAGGCCATGTGTTATGTCACTCTAGAATTTAACTCTGTGTAGCCACCGTAAGTTACTGTGCCCTTATGAATGCCTACAATATAGAGAAAGATCTTTTCCCAGTGTTGTAAAAATAACTTCCAAAGATGCAATGCAGCATACTATAAAGAGTCCTAAGTTTTCATGCTCAGAGAAAATTGATGTTTTTTGCATTTATCAGCATTTTTATTAATCCTTTTCTCAAATATATAACTGAAATACAGGGTCCAAGTTTTATTATTAGTCAGCTTATATATATAATTAACCTTCAGTTCAAGTAGAAAAGAAAATATGAAAGAAACAGAGATTTTTTAAAATTATTTTCTTGTTCAAACAATGAATATAAGTGACATAAAGTGGAATTTGTCTTAATTTAAATCTTAGTTCATAAATCTAGAGTTATCTAGATTCACTTTATATTCTATCAAGAAAATTGGATAATTCCAAATAAAGTTTTCTTGATCAAAAACTATGTCATTAATAAAACCTGGATTAATTTTTCCCCATATGTAGCTATTTTTCTATAATGACAAGAGAGAGACTCTTGATCTAGATCACTCAGAAAATGGAAGAATATCTAAATTTATTCCCTTTAAAATCCAGCCTCATGCATAAACCAGATTTTCAAAAAATATCTTAGGCATTTTAGACAAACTTCTGTTGATTTCTAAAGGCCCAAGCTTCTGGTTTTCTTCATGGAAACTAGGATTCTTATAGACTACATCCTCAGAGATAATTATGTACCTACATATGATTTATTCCTCAAGAAAGGAACCAAATTTCTTTCTGAAAACTGTTATGTGAATTATCAAGTACTGTATAGTAATATAATAGAAAACACTGGAAATAATATATTTTAATTTCCGATGAACCAAAGGCATTAAGAAAACCTTAACCTGTAAAAGGGCTGAGTTAGACTGATAAACAGATTATAGATATGTAACATAGAAATGCATTTTTAGAAAAGACTTGGGAGATTTGAACTTCCAAATATGTGATGAGGTTAGCAATACATAGCAATAACTACGACTACTTTTTGCTTATCGTTTTTGGTTGGTTTGGCACTTTTCTTTTTGTCAAAGAAGTTGATCTTGGTGAAAACTACCTGCTTGTAAAGCACTGGCTGCTGGTTCAGTAAAGACAGCTAATAATAACCTATGCTTTTCCACCAAAGAAAATTCTCATTTTTTAAAAATAATGACTCTAATAACTTGCATGCAGTTCATTACATAACAATGCAAATAACATTTCAGTCTTCCTTTTTTGAAAAAAACAATGTTTGGGTTTACTTTACCAAACTCTGATAGTGGGGATGCTGGCCAAGTTTTCACTAACATCTGAGAAGTCCTTTGAGAACTCAGTGCTTATGTATATTTTCTTAGCAACACTGGAGAGCTGAATCTCAAGTACATTCTTGAGGAAAATTCTAAGAACATAAGTAAACAGTTGGAAAATTATTAATATCTCGAGACTGTTTCATGCAGTATAATAATGGCTGCATGTCATTTTCTTCATACTTTTGGTATAATTTTTCATTTCTAGTCTCACAGTATAAACATGCATGTTTTCTGTCTGTTCCAGTAAGAACAACTATTACAAGAACCTAATAAATTAAATCCAGTCTGTTCCATTTTTTATCCTGGGCAAGGCCAGTCCCTGCTCAGAACTCAAAGTACTCACATAATTGCTTGCAAAAGAGATTTCTAACTTAAGCACGAAACAGTCTTTGCTTCTTTGCAAGGATAAACTAGGCATTAATATTACAAATGTAGAAGAATGTTTTACAACCTCTGAGGGAGTCCTACAGATTTGACCAGTCAATTATCTGCAGACTTTTATCTGTCTAAAACAGTTCCTCGAAGAAAACAGCTGTCTCATACTTAAAGAGTCAGGATGCCCAATAGAGGCAATGGAACATGCCTCCTATAAATAACATGAATTAATTGAACTATGAAAGAAATAAACACTTAAAATGTGTTTATTTTTCCACAGTATTTAATTTACTTTCATGTATTTTTAACTAAGTGTTTGTTGAATGCAAACCTTAGCCTCTGGTGAAATTGTTTCTTTACTTACATAGACATGATGAACTTACAGTGTCTCAAAAATGTTTGCATTAAGTTTTGAAAAGCAGCAATATGTAATTTTTCATTTCTGAAATTGCTTTCCTATTAAAATATCTATTTAAAAGCAAAATATCAGACAATGTGATGAGATTAGGAGACTAAGAACATTCCTAGGTATCAGTTAAATTGTAGCCAGATTTCTTTAGCTTTTGCTTTGTAACCAGCAATTGAACTCTTTGTTTAGAATCAGAATAGGTCTTTTGGACAGAAGCTTTATTTTTATTGCATTTGCAAAGGTTTTCTACCTTGTCTCTTTCTGGATGGGTGCAAGTCACTCTTTCATAAACCAAGTATTTTTCTAAGTCTAAGTCTTGGTACTTTCTTCAAGTTTTCTGTTTTAAAGTGAGGTACTGACGTAGGTGCTGTTTTAACACCCAAGCACTTAACAGAGGTGCTTCACCCTGTGACTGGTCACACAACTTCTCAATGATCCTGTTAGCTGAATAAAGGCCCTCATTTCTCTCACTCCTTCTGGACAAAATCACACAGCTGGATAAACACACCATGTGATGGATGACCAGCTGGCTCACAGGTCTGGCACAAAGGGTTACAGTGACAGAGGTGACATGAGACTGGTGACCTGTCACTAGTGGGGTTCCTTAGGGCTGCACCTTATGGCCAGTTCTGTTCACCATCTTCATAATTGACTTGGACCCAAAGGTATACTAAACAAGTTTGCAGATAATACAAAATTGGGAAGAGTTGTTGACTTGAAGGCAGAGAGGCTCTGCAGAGAAAAATTAGAGCACTGGGCAATCAGCAGCCATATGATGTTTAACAAGGGAAAGTGTGGGATTCTGCACCTGGGATGGAGCAACTCTGGATGTATGGACAGACTGGGGAGCAAGATGAGAGAGCCATGGAAAGGACCTAGGTGTCCTGGTCGATGGAAAGTTGAATATGAATCAGCAGTGCCCTGGCAGCCAGGAGAGCCAACCATGCCCTGGGGTGCATCAGGCACAGCATCGCCAGCTGGGCAAGGGAGGGGATTGTCCCGCTCTGCTCTGCACTGGGGCGGCCTCACCCTGAGTATTGTGTGAAGTTTGTGGCACCAAAATATAAAAAAGATATAAAGCTATTAGACAACATCTAAAGTAGAGCTATGAAGATAGTGATGGGTCTAGAGAGGAAACCATAAGAGGAATGGCTGAGGACACCTGTTTTTTTCAACCTGGAGGAGACTGAGGGGAGACCTCATTGCAGTCTACAACTTCCTCATGAGGGGAAGGGGAGGGGCAGACACTGATCTCTTCTCTCTAGTGACAAGTGACAGGACCTGAGGGAATGAACTTGTGTCAGAGGAGGCTTAGGTTGGATATTAGAAAAAAGGTTCTTTACCCAGAGGATGGTTGGGCACTGGAACAGGCTCCTCAGGGACGTGGTCACAGCACCGGCCTGACAGAGTCCAAGAAGCATTTGGACAATGCTCTCAGGCATGTGGTGTGACTCTTGGGGCTGTTCTGTGCTGGTCCAGGAGCTGGGCTTCAGTGATGCTTTTGGATCTCTTCCAACTCAGGATATGCTATGATTCTACTGTAAGTGTCTGTTCAAGTGAATTGAAATGCCCATGCTTTCCAGTAGCGGCCTACAGTAGATAATAATTATGACTAGAAGCACTAGTGCTCTGTAGAAAAGTGAAGAAACAATATGGAGCACCAGACTTTTAGCTCGTCGTCTCTTCAGTGCAGTGCATTATCTTCTGTATTCTTCTTTTAGGATTAGTTCTGTTCTGGTGCCTCTCATTCTGTCTTGATCCAGCTACGCTTTGCAACAATACTGCGAACCACTTTAATGTGCTTGTGCCTTGCTTACACACTCTTGCTGCACTCCAGCAGCACTGGTCTCTCTCTATGTTCGCTCTTTCCATTTTGTAGCCAAGTGCACCTGCTGCCAAGAGCTCTCACCACTGTCTTGTCGTGCTGTCATCTTTCCTACTACTTGTATTGACTGCTGTAACTGTTCAGTAGAGAAGGGAATATTTAATGTTAGAGTACTCTGACACTTCTCAACAATGATCTGAGGCACAATACAGATAAGAGGGTTTCTATAATAGATTTTGGTTGCTCTTTTCAGGCTTACTATTTAAGCACTGAACAACAAAGTGAAGTATTTTCTTTGTATTTAGGTACTATCATCTACATACTATAACACTAATAATGATAAGTAGTCAGACAGCAATAAGATTTCTTGCAGCCCCAAATGCATTTGTTGTAATCAGAGAAGATAATTTAGGGTGAAGTGGTGATCATTAATTCAGGATTTCTAAACTGCCTGAAGACCTCCAGCTGCTGTGAGAAAATTGAAGAGTTCTTTTACTGGAGTAGTTTTTTTACTGTAGAAGCTCTGCTGAGATGAAATACTTGGCAATTTCCCTTATTTGGTTAATACTAAACACATAGCCCTGCTGGTTCCTTGTGGCGATGTGCCCTATGCTTGGTATGGTTGCTTTGTATCACTCCAAGGCTGAATACTTTACAAAGCTGCATCTCTCCTATCCCTTAGAAACTCCGTCATTAGATTATTTTTTAATAATAAAATATAAGCTATTTTTCTTTTTGTGGACTTGTTTGTGAATTGATTTACATACTACCAGATGCAGGTAGATACTGTGCTGTACAGAGACTGACCTTTGGCAATGTACAACACAAATGGTGAAAATTAAATTACCTTTCCCTTTCTCAGTCTTATAAATCTAATGCTATTAGTAGCTAAGGAAATGACATCCACTTAAAAAATACGACTTTTATCCTGCCAGTGTCCTTTTAACTTTGTATTTTGTGACTTTTTTTCTGTCTGTATTCATAGCAGAAAGTAAGCCTTGTGACCTTTCTTTTAGGTGATTTTTTTTACAGTGAGTCTAATGTAGTAATTCAAATGCAAACTTATAAAATAGCCCAAAAATAAGAATTACTCTAAGCAATGCCCCCTCTTCAATATTTGTGAGGTGCTTACAATGTTCTTTGCTCTTATACATGCATAAATAAACTGAAAGAAGCCAGTTTATAATTGTGAAGCCCCATATTTCTATGGGGACAGTGCAATGTAAATCTCATTGAGGATGCAATGACTGTTGTGGTATGACATCCCAACAAAATTCAGTGTCCTCCATAGAGAATATGGGACTTAAACTGTGGGAAAAAGACCTTGGAGTTGATAGGAAATCCTGCAGCAGGCACAGGTCTGTGGTAGCATATGTTTAAATAAAAGCCGCAGACTCACTGAACTTTCATATGAACAGGAGAACAGAGGTGTATCACTCTGAAAGAAGCTCCCTGGTGCAACTGTTCACAACAGAGAAGTTACTGTGCATTTTGCTTTGGCAAGTTGTGTTCTTTGCAACAGAGGAGGTCTCTTAACAGAGACTTTAGGAGAGTACAAAATAGGACCAGATCCTTTATCTTCCTTTCCTGCCCAGCAGAAGCCTTCTAGTGAAGTTAAAGCATCCACTCCTTGGACTCACTGAGTGTTCAAGGCCATATTTAACTCCTTTTAAGGTAATTATTCACTTTATTTATGTTGAGTTCTCATCTGTTTTATGGTATACGGTACAGTTATTCTACCATATAGGATGAAGCTTTAGCAGCTTGTGAGGATTAATATGGCAAGCAATAGTATTAATTCTGAAAAGCCATTTTTCCTTCTGTAAAGCATTACATCTTTATCTCTACATTTTCTTAGTGTTATTATTCCCTTTTTTAATGGTTAATTGAACAAAAGGTATGATAGGGACTTAACTGTTATGGCCAACCTTGACAAAATACCCCTTGTACACATGGATATTTTTTAAAAGGCTATATGCAACTGCAGATTATTTGCTGACACAAAGTTGTAGACATGTTTACAGGACTATGGATAATTTAAAATATTTCTGACAATTTTGAAATAACATCAGTCTGTCATGATGAACCTGTTTTCATTCAAAACCAGGACAACCATAAACAGGCACACTAAATCTTAACGTATTTTTATGTTTCCAAAGTGTAAAATAATTTTTAGACTACCGTACTTATCTGAACTCCTTTTCTTTCAAAATCTGAAACACAAAGAACATACTTTTCTTGAGAGTTGAATTACTAATGATTTCTCTTTTCTATGCTGAGCTTCAGACTGAGGAACATGTTTACCATAGAGTTATGAACCTGCGAAACCAAGGGCTACAGTAAAACTGCTGATGCAATGTTAACTACAGCAGCATGAACAATTTAATAATTATTTTATTCATGATAAAAATACTTTAAAGGACTTCCTAAGATATTTGTAAAGGTAGAAGGCAGAGGACTGTGGGCCAAGACTATGAACTTAATGCTCTCGTAAACTGCAGCAATACCTTTGTTTAAACTATGACCTTCCTTCTATTGTTTCCTGATAATTATTTCTCCTAATTTTTAACCTTCTTGTATGTTTTGACCATAAGTAAATTGTTATCCTATATAATGAGAATTCTTTGAATTCTTTACATCCGCTTGCTTGGTAAGAATACCACAACATGTATGTCTGTGATTCTTGCCTTTATGGGACATAAGAAAAAAACTTACACATGGTAACTCGAATACCTTAAGGCACATTATTATGTTAATCGATTTGGACTGATCCAAAATAGTTATTCTAAAGGAAAATTAAACTAAAATTAGAGAGGAAAGAAAAATGAGAACAATGTCAGGACAGTTCTGGAGGGAACTGTGTTGTCAGTAAGGTGTTTGATTGGGGAAGAAAAGGAAAATGAAGGGAAATGAACCATGGTGGGTGGGAGATTTTGGATACCCTATTAATCAGTCTTAGAAGTAAAACCAGAAGTAATGTCCTTTATTTTTTTCCCTGTCTTTATTCCTGAAACCATTGGGTCTGGTAAAAATCTTTGCTGGCAGACGATTTGAGCTTGTTTTGATACATATGATCAATCACAGGATTAATACAAAGAAATACTTCCTTACTGTTTCTCTCTATGTATTTCAGTGTACAGTCCCAGGGACAATGATTATCAAAGTAACACAAAGACATAAGTATGTAGAAAAATGTACGCATAAGATATAACCAATTCAAATCTGCTTACTCACTCTCCTCACAAGTTTTAAAATTGATGTTTCTCCACAAATTCTACATAAGTTCTCCAAAGATATCTTTTGCCTTTACTCATCCTTCCCCTTGCCAGGATTTAAATTTTATTACTGAAATATTAGTATGTTAAAGCACAATTTAGGCCACTTTGCTCTTCTTTGTAGTTCATTAACCTGTGCAAAATTATTTTAGGTATAGTTTTCTTTACTTATTTTCAAAAGAAAAAGCATAGTCAAAGATTTCAGAAAGACTGACAGCTTTTTTCTGAGTAAATACATACATGTCATTGGCATAACTATCAGCTCTTCTCTTCTGTATTGTTACTTCAGAAGTAGATTAATTAAACTTAAAAACACCTCTTTAACTGGTGTGGCAAACTTTTACTGATGCAATCAGGGCCACCATATGTATACGCATAATGTGAATAATTTTGTGGGGGCAAGATGGATCTAGATTAAGGTAGCAGTAATCATGTGCCTATTTGGATGCTTACTGTGCCTATTCCTTTCCAAAGGAAGGAGAGCAAAGTGTTTCTGGTCCAAAAAGTCATACACTTTCTGCGTAAACAGCTAAACACATGGGAGGACTGGTGAATGGTTGATGCTACTATGATCATAGATTTTCAGCCTTGTGTAAGGCTTTCATAAATCCTTTTATCAGATTTTTGATACAGCCAATTTTTCCTTCTCATTTGCTTGAGTAGAACAGCTTGAATCAAGACCTTGCCTTTGTGTCTGCCCCATTTCAGCACCTCAGTACTGGGAAACTGAACTGAAAAATGTCAGAATCACCTATTGGGCAGGCTTGGGAGAAGAAGAGTAGGCTTTTGTGATGAAGCGGTTCCTCAGGAGAGAATGAGAGAATTGCATCTCTTGGAGATGCAGGAGGAGGTGAAATGACTCCTGGGAACAGGGCTGCCTGGGGAAAGAACCTCCACATCCTGGGGCCTGGCTAATACCTCTTAAACCTCTTATAGCCACATGACATCTCACTTGCCTTGAGCAATGCTTAATCTAAAATAGGAAGCACAACCAGTATATACTACATGGGATGACAGAGCTCTTAGAAAGGAGATGCAAAAATAAACGAGCAAGAGAAACAACCAGAGAAAAATGAAAACCAGAGACAGAGGCCTAGAGAAAGAACATAAATGATGAGCGTTGAGATTAAAAAGAATAAATGCAAAGGCTATAAAAAGAAAGGAATAGGTCTCTAAAGAAGGTCAGAGATCCAAGCAGGTGTGAAAATCCAATTTGCATTTAAAAAAAAAATTCTTTGTCTTTTTGAAATACTGGTTTCTACATGGTGATGAGGAAATTGCAAACTCAAGATTGTGTTTTTACGATAATGACTGATTTGCATGCAGTAACAGTGGTCCTGAACACATACCAGGTGGCATATACTTGTGATTATAAGCAATATTTTACCTATATTACTGCTGGATGATGCACTAACTCTTGGGCTTTTCTGAACCCTTTCTTCTTGTGCAAGCAGAAATGACTTCATACATTATGTTCTGTATTTCTGTTATAGAAATCTCTTTCAGTTAGATGTAAATATTGTGATTCTGTTTTTTTAAAAAATATCCAAGCTGGTCCAAGGTGAATTAAGGAAATTGAAGTAAAACCAAAAGTGATTCGACGTTAACTTTCCCTACTTAGGCAATTTTGTGCTTCTTCACTGTCACTGTATTTATTGAAGAAACACCTGCCCTTAAGCATGACAGTCTCCTTGCTCCTCACAGGTACAGATTCCACTTCTCCAGTCATACCACAGGACCAAGTGATACAGTGGTTCCAGAAATGCTGCCATTCAACACCATCTCACATTTAAATGTGGACTAGTATTTTCTTATGGATTATGTGTTACGCGTTACTGAAGATGAAACCTGTAAGAGCCTCAAACACTAGTAGGCTAATTTAAACACCAACAACAAAAACCCCAAAACAAAACAAAAGTAGTAACATAGATGAAAAGTAAGTAAGAGAAGACAAGAATAAGGGAACTTTAGGTCACCTGGATTCACAGACTTGCCATTGGCAGATATCTCATGTTGCAAGGTACCTCTTTTTGTCTTTTAATTGTACGAATGAACTCAGGATGACAGACAATTTTGTAGAGTATTTATAGTTTCAAAGGTCTCCTGAGTGCTTTTAATACACACTTACTATGCTTTATTTGTTCTAAAAAAATCTTACAAAAAGCATTTTGAATAGTTTTTGAATACTGAAACATTTTGGTAAGAAAATGTTATCTTATCAGCAGAAGCAGATAAGATAAAAGGATAATATTTACAGTGGATGGGGTATCAAGTATTGCATTTGGTATTTCTCGACTGATGCGTTGTATTAAGCAAATTCACTTTGGTCAGTGTCTCAAATGTCTCATTTTCAGTGTACAATGAAGAGTTATATATTTTCTTTTCATGAAATAAATCACAGTATAATTTCTCAGTTTCTACTTTTTTCCATCCCATGGGCTGTAGTTTTGTATTCTCCTGTCTCTCCCTCCATCCCAACAACAAAAAGAACCAAAAACCCCAAATGAAAACAAGCAGTGAAAAAACTCAACCCTTTTGTAAATGGGTTTATTTTCTGAGCTGATAATTTTAATATATTCAAGTAATAGAAATAATTATACTTTCTCAGATTTAAAAATAAAATTAAACAGCAATACCTTTGTTAAAGACCAAGTTGAAAGGGTCAAATTAGACACAATTAAAATATGTCGTTCCATATCATCTTGTCTATCCTCATGTTAATGTAGAAATGTTTCTTAAAGCATATATTAAGTAATAAATCCCATTTGGCTTTAGTAATTTTAGAAGTGTAATTCCTACTCCTTCTCTTCAGGGATCACAACATAGCACAGGAAATCTCCTAGGACCTAATTCTGCCAGTCTTACCCTGAACAGTCATTTAATCCACCATAATCCCACAGAAATAATTTTAAGGATTTGCAGAGAAAGGTGCTAGTCAAAATGAAAGATCTGTCGTATACAAACAAGTTATGACTGCTGGTTTTAACTTTCTAAATTAATTTTACTTCTAATGTGTACTCTTGGTTCAGAATGTGTTGTGGGAAGAGGAGGAAGACTGTTTATTAACCTTGATTATTTACAAATCTCCATAGTTTTCACTTTTGCAAATCATAGGTAATCAAGGTGGTGTAGTAATTTCTTTTAAAAATCACTGCTCTTCCCTTCTTATTGACTGGCCAAACATTTTACTTCTCTGTTTAAGGTTTATTTTCCTGTGTGTGGAAATCTGAAGGAAAAAGAATTATCTCAGTCAGTTCCAAAACTATGAAAAAATAAGAGAATTTTTTTCTGCTTCCATAGAAATGTCTGTGAAGGCTTTCAATAATATGAAGCAGTTCATGTGTTGATTATCAGCAGATGCTGTGTGTGTCGACCTATCCAGATCTGACCCATTTGAAACACTAAACCCTTAAAATCTATTGAATCCCTAAGCGGTAAATTTCAGCAAAGTAGCACAAGTTTCCTGGTGGTGTACTGTTATTATGTATGTAAGTGCAAAGCTAATTCTTCACACCAACCATGGTCCAACTTGAGTAGAAATACTTAATTTTTTTTTTCTAGGGGTATACTTGCTGGATTTGAAGCAGGAGACCAGAACAGGAGAAAATATCAATTATACTTGCATTTTTCACTTTTACTACTCATTAAATGCTCGTTTTATTTTATTTGACAAGGTAGGCAAGATACAGTCTCCCATTTTATAAATGTTGCAGAGGCATTTCTCATTTTTTACCCACACTACTTCTGAAATGAAGATACTTATTCAGAATATTTTGGAGGATCTGTTGATTATATTCCTTTTCAAAGCCAAATAAACCTCATTGAAAAAATTCTGCTTTCTAGCAAAGTTTCTAGTTTTGGAACATCATATAATGTACAAAGAAGATATCCTCAAGTCATGACCCTATTTCCCCAGTGGGCTTTCTGAAGGAAACAAATGTGTTAAATGCTCATTTAATTCTGCTGACATTCCAAAACCCAGACAATCTACTTTCTTCTTTCAGGCTTGAGTCCTAGTTTTCCTCAGTAGTGTGTGTAATTACTTTTAAATTAGTGATTTCCTTCAAGAACACCTAGTGGACCATACCTCATATTTATCTGTCCCTGTAGGGGACATGTTGGCAGAATTACACTTTACCAATATATGCATTCCTGTTCTGCACTAATCCAATATGAGATATTTTCCCAGATGCCTCCAAAGAACTTAATATCTCTGTCCATTTTAAACAGAGAGCAGAGATTTCGAGTTTTCTTAAAGAGGAAACTTCTTTGGAAGGAATAGGTATTTTCATTTTCAAGAGCTATTTCATTTTCATTTTACTTTAATTTCTAGTACATCATAATGTAATCTCTCATTTCAGAGGCTTTCTTGTCAAAGCCTTACTAGCCATGAATCAAATACTACATTATTTCCTCACACAAATAACAACTGAAGTCATCAGTGGAAGAGAAAGCAGCAGAATGAAAAGAAATATTGGAAGGACAGCAAGTTAGAAGGTTAAAAATAACCATGAAAAACAGCATAACTACCTGTGACAAGTTACTAGAATGGAGCTCAGAATCTGGCCTTCTCATTCTACAAAATTAAGAGAGCTTGGCAATAATTTTTTGCTGCAGAACTGAAAAAAGTAAGTTTAAGGTGGTCCTGTGCTTCTATTTCTAAAGAGTGCTAAAGCACAGCAATGCTGGCTTTACCTGTATTTTTCCTTACTATGAACTGTGTTTTTCCATTTCGTCATTTTTCAGCCATGAGGCCTTCAAAATAGCTTTTCATTAAATTAAATCAATTTAAATTAAATAATGTGTGTTCTTTTGAAGAAATTTATTTAATTATACATGGTTTCAAAATATAAGTTACTTGTAGCCCATATTTTAAAGAATAACTGGCATTGGCCATAGATTGGCTATTGCATATTCCTACTTTCTCTCCCAGGAAATCCAGAATTCACGTGGATCCTGCAGCCTTCCCCCAAACACAGGGAGACATAAAATTAACCCACTTGTTTGTTGATCAAACTGGATTAAATAAAAAAGAAAAAAAAGTGTTTCTGAATTACTTGTCTTGGGCCTAGAAAATAACCTGCTTGACTGCTGTCATCCAGACTCAGTTCAATCCAAAACTTTCCTCTGGAGTGTAGTTTTGTTACAACCAATAATGAATGATCTAAGGGTATGAGAAAGAAAGATTTGTAGGTAGATATATAGTCTTTCATGAAATATATTTTTTAAATTGTGAATTACTTAACATGTGGCTGATATAAAACCTACTGACTTCTGACCTACTGTGTTTTCAGCATAGCAGTTTCAGATTTGTGGAAGGTAATATGTAGCCAGACGTTGGTACTATCTTGCTTGGTGAGGACAGAAGGTTTCCTTCTTCAAATATCCGTGGTAAAATGGGGTCCATCATAATACTAGCTGGGGGAGTTGTTTTCTCTGGAGTGTGAGTGCCTGTCTTGCACTCACATACTTGAGGGAGCAAACTGAGGCCAACGTGCTGAACGTGTGAGTCTAGTGAAGACTTTATTTTGGTCACTGGTTCACTTGTGCTGGATCAGCATCTATCCAGAAGTCATGTGAGTATTACAGTTCCTGTCAGAGAACCAGACCAGTCGCTGCTGTTGGTTATTCTATTTCAGATCTCACACAGCCTGGGAATTTTCTTAGTCTCTCTCTGCTGAGGATACATAAGAAAATCATGTTTTGTTTAAAGTAAAGGGGAGATGAATAAAGCTTCTAACTGTTATTGGGAGGAGCTAAATAAAATAAATAAATAATTATTATTTGCATATTAGAAATAGAAGATAAGTTTAAAAAAATAATGCTTTCATGATTACTTAATTAAATTGTTCATTTATAGTGGGATTTATTCTAATCAATTAAATTGTTCATTAATAGTGGGATTCATTCAGTAGTAGGGTGAGCTGTCCCTGATGCTGTAATGAAAAGAAAATTGAATTAAACCATTTCCACTTTTACACGCAAGGAGTGCCCAGAAGCAAACAACTTGCAATGTAGTTATTAGCTCTTTCCTGATCCAGCTACTTTCTTTATACTGTACTGTATATAGAAACAAATTAAAATGATTTAATTGAGATTTTTGAAGTCAAGCACTTGGAAGTTAGGGAATAATAGAGGTGAACCTTAATTTTTGTCCTGTGTGCTTGAATGAGCTTGAATGTGCTAGGATCCTGTGGAAATGCTCATAAGGTAGCAGCTTACTACCCTGTGCCACAAGCTTTTATAATGTAGAATTTCAGAGCAATTTCTTAACACTTACTCCTTCAGGAAAATAGTAAACATTTCCTATGTGTAATTTGAGAGTTGTCTTGCCCTACACACCACATTGCTTCCACATATATAACAGCAATATTGCATCTGCCATTTGAGTATCTGAACCAAAGGACTATCCTAGAAACCAAAGAAAGATGGTCAGAAGAAAGTTTCAGTCTGTCCTAAGTTTTTTTTCTGTGACCTGAGATTTAAACGAGCTCCAGCTTCCCAAAATATGGATACAAACTGACTGTGACCTATGGCATTTGGAAAGAGCACATTGTTCCTTTTATGCCTTGCTACTCTCCCTTTTATTTTCTAGTTTATTAGGCATAGTTACTATTGTTTTATTGGAAATACAAATTGAATCCCTAAATGATGTATTTTGTGTTGCCTGGCATACAGGTACCTTTTTCTATTAGTACGGGGACTAGGAAAAGGAGATGGCAATTTAACTGTTTGCATCTTAGGAGAGGCTCAAACCATCATGGAGAAAACAGCATCTCTGTAACAGAGAATCTCCATGCAAAACACAGAAGACTTTCACACTAGAACTGTGAGGTGAGGGTCTGAGTAGAAGGTTCATGGTTAGTTCCCCAAGCAGCATTGCAGCAAACTGAGAAAATTGTTACTGCATTCTTATTTGCTACTTTCTAGAAAGAAATGGCAAAATGAGCTTCATCATTAGCCTGAAAAAGAGAGGAAAAAAAGGCATCGCTTCTAAAAATGGTATTAAAAAAGAAAAGAAATATTTTTTATTTTAGGACCTGCTGGTAGATATACCTGACAACATTCCTTTGATTTCTCTGGAGTATTTCTTAAAAGTAGAATTCTTAGTTCGTACAAACAGTGAGAATTTTAGATTGCTTCTTGGCTTTCACCTTATTTACCAACATTAAATATATACTTTGGGAAGGAAAGGGCAGGAATGCTGTCACTACATGTCTGTATGTATTTCACTCAGATATCTAAATTAACAACCCTAATTTGGTGCAGTGTTAATGGGGCTTTCATGTGATTTCAGCTCATCATTAATTTTTTTTGGTGCCTCTTTCAACCTGTGAATCTCTGTCCCACCCCAGCTACCGCTTCCTGCCCCTGCATCAGTTCTGTTCTGTCATGGACATTTGTGCAGCTGTGCAGAAATTGAGACTGAGGAACTGACTTGTCTGAAATGACAAACATTCAAATAAACCATTCAAATAAATTTTTCTTCTGTGCAATCACACAGCTTTTCCGGGTGAACGCAGGGCACATCACCCAGCTAAGCAGACAAGAGTAAGGGGCAGATATTCAAATTACCACTGAATGTAAACCTATGTTTTTGGGGCACCTGGGATATATCTAGAGAATTCTCATTTCCTAGTAAAGTCAAAATATGCCAATAGTATGCCAAGTGTTTGTTATTAGCATTAATTTATTATATAGCTAATTGATCTTGATATTATTTCTAGAGGCTCAGTAAAAACAGGTATTTTTTACACACAGAAATTTTCAATTATTCACTAACTCTGAACATGGTGTAATGCCTAAAACTTAATTTCAGTAGTTAAAAAATAGCGTTTTGTCTTCTTAAACTAAGATCAGCATTTTGTTTAGTGTTACATATACATTTTAAAACTCCCTAAACACTCTTCTGTTAAATGTTCAGAAAATGCTAATTTATAAAATCTCTGGTTAGAAGAAGCTATTTTCCACTACATTTCAAGTTTATTACGTTACTTTACATTATTGATTTTTAGATTAATTCATCTTAATTAAAGAAGATTTGGTACACTAGTTCTTATCTTTTCATTAAATGGCAACACTAAAATTTTCAGTGTCTGATGTATAGTTTATTCTCCATGAGAATGGTATGATGTAAATATTCCTTTTCTGTAAGGATGTTTTACTGAATAGTCTGTTAAATTGTCTTGCTTCCATTTAATTCATATGCATTGAGAATCTTTAAAACTTATTATTTGTGATTTTTCGTGGTGCTTCTATACCAATACAGCCAGCATGACAAATATAATTACCCCTGAGCTTTCAACATTCTAATTCCTGTACTCTAATTTTATGATTACCTAAAAAAATAAAATAGCTTTTCAATGATTTTTTTAAGCAACATAGAAATTTATGTAAACAATAAGGTATTATGAGGAATGATAATAAAGCGTATCTTACCTTCCTCATTCAAGTTTGAATTACTTTGCTGTTATTAACCAAAATGACACTGTACAAAGAAAAAGAAATAATAAAGAAAATATTGCCCTGTATACTGGAAAATAAATTGAAATCATCGATTCAGAATGCTAAATGACATTAACAGTTAATCACTATTTACCTGTGAGAATGGGATTGGAATATTTATGAATCCAAACAGAATTGAAACTGTGTTTTATGACTTGTTGCATTCTGAATAGATAAATGCCAGCCAGATCTTTGAAAATCTAATCTAGTTGTTAGAAATATCCATTTCAAATGTGTATCCTTGTAGCTATTTTGATACTCTATTGAGCAACTTTCTGTAACTTCCAGGATATAAAGAACTTGAGCTCAGTATTTAAAACATTGCAAATAAAAGTGTACAGCAACAGAAAAGGAAACAGATAAAGAGAAGGTAGTTCAGTATGCTTGTTACTGTAATTTCCAGTATGCTTCTTACTATAAAGCTTTCATGTTTTCCCAGTTATACTTCTTTTTGAAAAAAATATTAAAAAAGGTAGTGTGGAGCCCCAGCATTTTGTAGTTTGTAGTCTTGACATTGCAGTTGGCCCTATATAATCAAACTTCATTCAAAGAATAGCTCCTCATGAAACGGACTTTAGTTTTGAAATGATGTATTTTTTTCTGGAGCTTCTTTGGCAGTATGAAACTGTATCTTTCAAAAACAATCTTCTCTGTGTTGATGCAGCAAGCTAATAAAAGCAAATAAAAGTTCTGTTTATGAAGGCATATGGCAACCATTATTTTTGTAAGATAACAAAACTTGCTATGAGGTTCATATATAAATAAAAGCTTAATTCAAGGAAAATATGAACAGTTGAGAAGAAACAAAACATGGAGAGGCTTAGATTTATAAAACCTGATAAAATATTATCTATATTGAAAATGTGGAAATGGGAAATATTTCCTTTCCTCCCTTCATGATTCATATACATTTATATGTTCCTGACTAAATGATGAGTATATATCTTCAAATAACCACTCACCTATTAATAAAACAGATATGATATGCAAGTTGAAATAAGAAGAATTTCTTTCCATGGCACTAAATCTTTTTGCACATTACAGTTAAATTAATGAGGTGTATTAGGACTTGAACGCTGGAAGATAGAACCTAAATAAGCAAAAGCCAGAAAAGAAGAGGCTGCTGAGACTAAATGCTTCAAAAATCTTGGTGCGTATTTCCATCCACCTGTGATAGGGTGATTATTTTGTTTAAAGAACAAGCAAACCTGCATAGTCGATTGTGCATATGGTCACCATTAAATGATATCTTCACTACTATGATTTCATAGCATTTTGAGTTCCACTGCTGCAGACTGACTTGTTACCAGATGCCAGTGGATATTTAGGCCCATAGGAGCATGCCAGAGGAATAAGGTAGAACAGTTCAATTTCAGGATTGCAATCTGTATTTAAAGGTTTATATATTTAGGATAAAAATATGGAAAATTACAGAATTATTAGAAGGGAAAAGTAGCAGTGAAAAAAGGGGTGAAAATAAGTAGGTAATGGGTAGAATTTTAAAAGAATTTATTCTTCAAAATTTGGCTTTGTTTTAAATGCGCATCTATTATAAAGATTATTCTAATTAATTTCTTTATAACCGTCACAGGTCTCGTTTACAATATTTTGAAAGCAAATTCAAGTTTTCTTATTTATCTCATTGAACAGTACGCTGAAGAAAGGATTTATTAATATATTATTAGGTTATTGATATTGCAAAATGTAGTAAAGTGTAAAATGGAAGCAAGAATATCAAGCATATATTTTATCCAGAATCTTCTTTCAATGTGCGTTTTATCGAAGTCTATAAGTTCTTTTAATAGGGATTTTATTATAGCAACTGGAATGCTTATTGGGAGTACTTGCTCTAAAATCAAAAGGCAATATTATAATGCAGTTAGAATGCATGGACTGCAAGAAATTAAAAAGTGATTTGTTTGCTTTACAACAGAAGTAATCTCTTCTATACTGGAAGAAGCCAAAGTGGTTCATGTTCTTTGGAGTTGAAAGGTCATCTAATTCATTGTCAACTCAGCTTCACAATATCCAGCTATCAAAGCCAGGCATTTATCATGTGTCCAGTGGCAGAGGAACACCAATGGTTTCCTTTTCAGTGTAGCCCCTATCACTCTGGGGCTTTTCCAGGTTACCAGATATATGCAGTAAATCGTCAGTTCTAACATCTCCTGGATGTTAATCTTTCTTATGTAATGTGAAATTAGAGGCCAACAACATAAATGAAATTTAATATGAAACGTGACTTTATAATACCTGTAGCTACAGAGATACTGGCTAAGTAAGGATGCAAAAGAGAACTGGGCTTTGCTCTGTGCCCAACTATTGCACATCTCTTGGTAAAGTGGTAAGTAATGCTGTCATGTTAGAATATGTGACACACTCCAGATATTTTGAGAATCCTCTTCGTACTTATACAACCATAGTTAAGACTTTGCTTCACAGTAAAGTAGTGAGCAAACCACATCCCTGCTTTGCTATTTGGTGTATAGTACGATTCCTCACCTTTACCTTACCTAGTCTGGTACAGACTCCTTAACTCATGCAACCCAGTTCAGACATCTATTGAAGAATGAATTGGACCCCAGCAATATCTGTTTCTGTCCATGGACTGTACGAAGACCTATCACAGAGATATGTAATATATCACAGAGATAATGTTATATGGCCACAGTTGCTCAGATAGAGCATTTTCAAAGTGATGACAGAAAAAAAAAATTAGAATGCTCTTCTACTTAAGGAAGATTTTAATCAGAATTGAGAGAGCCAAATAAGAAATTCAGACATAAAATCAAGAAAAAAGGTTTTAACTCAAATGCTAGCGGAGGGTTGTAAGTAATTGAGGGAAGGAACCTGAGAGTTACATGTGATACAGACAAGCAGCGACATTACCAAGTGCCTTGTGGTCTAGAACTTAACAGAAACACAAAATGAGTTTGCAGATACACTGTCTTCTTTCTGCTTGAGGGGCAATTTGTAAGGGAAGGATCTATAAACAAAGAAGGAGTCTGAGGAAAGGGATAAGAATGCTCTGGTATTCTTGAAGGTAAGAGGAAACAAATTTGAGGAGTCAAGTTCAAGATCCAGCAAAGTCAGCAGCAACATTCCCATTTCCTTCATTAGGAGTCAGGATGAACGGAACATGACTAAAGGAAGATTTCTCCAGTTTTGTGATGCAGCATCTTATGTTTATGTACAATTTGTCTTCCACAGGGAAGGGCTTTAGAAACTTCATACGATAAACAGAGTCCATGTTTCTCTGAAATGCAAGTGCATCAAAGATGAAAGGTATAAACTTTTCAACACAGCAATTTAACGATACATAACTGTTTACTACAGAAAACACAAAGTTGTTTCAATGACATATTTTGAGAACAGTAGAAATGTCCTTAATAAACTCAAGTGATCACCTTTGAAAGTCTGCTCTTGAAACAGTTCATGAGCTAATACTATAATTTACATTGCTGTAACAGCAGATTCAGAAAGAAAAGAGTCTACTGAATGTCTCTTCTCAGAGTCTATATTTCTTCCTTTATCATGTTTTTTTTCTACAAAAGAAGTGATTCCACTTTTTTTTTTTTTTACTTATACTTTAGAGCCAGTTCGTGCCTGGAGTTCCTAGAGCCAGTAAGAAAATAGAGTTATGCCATTGTGTTGGGGTGACTCTATCATGTGTATCCCCTATCATGCTCTATGCCCAAAAAGTAATATTGTGCCTTTTCTGTGCCTTTAAACTGAGCTTGAAAAAAAAAAAAAAAAACAGATGAACTTTCCAAAGCAGCTTCTCAAGGACACAGAGATTACACTCCTCAGTGTTGTCTGACTGCGGAAAGGCACAAAGGGAGCACCCTGCTTGCTTTTTCTTCAGCCAGCTGGGTTTTTTTTCCCTCTTGGCGTGAGAAGGAGAGCTGANCCTTTTTTCCCGAACCCTGTGGGGGTAGAAGGGTGGTTGCAACCTGGTTTTCTCCCAGGGGCTATATTACTAGATTTTGGCCAAACCGGCACAGCCATTTAAAGTAGTTTTTTTTTACTGGTACTGTTTACTTCGCCAATATATCTATCTAACTATATATTTTTCATTCAGGCTGGATGTGTCCATGGGTGTATGTACCAAAAATTTATCTATTTTTTCTCTCTACATGGATAAAAATATCCTCATTTTTTGGGAAGTTTTCCAACTGATGTATTGTATTAAAAAGCCCCAAAACCGTAGTCTGAGATCAGTTGTTTCTTCCCTTCCTTTCCCTTTCCCTGAAAAATACATGAAATATACAAAATGCAGAATATGAAGCTCACATAAATAAGCCTTGGTGATCTGAGGTATGAAGCTTCTTTTTACAAAAGTAATCTGTGAGTTTTAAAAAACAATAAAAAAACCCATTAATTTAAAATATTATTGGTATGCAGCAATGACTGCATCCTAAGCAATTCTTTTAAACTGTGGCTATACTAATAATTAAATATCTGTGGTTGATATTTTATCATATAGATAATATAACTTGATTCCTAATGAATCAACATGTTGCTGTTAACCATTGTGTGCCATACATAACCACTTCTTTATTAAATATAGAAGTGACCCAAACTTGATTAGATGGATTATATTTTGTGTAGGAAAAATTGATTTTAAAATACATGTGGAAAAGGACACAACAGAATAGCTTTCAGTGGCTTCACAGAACTATAAACCAGCTGACCTACTTCAAGCAGAGCTTTGGAAAGTATGAAGTCATGCTGAGGAGGGGACATGTTTGGTTTCATGGTCTTAGGAAATATCTGATTGCAAACCTAACTCCAACCAAAATAAAATGGAAAGTTTGACTCTGTAAGACTCACTACCTGAGGAAATTGATTATAATCTATTTATCTAAGCTATTGCCTGCGCTATAGAACATCTATGTTCTGAATAAACTATATTATTTTGTAACCTTTAGGCATAAAAAAGTATTTTAGAGAATTATTCATCTGACATATTTAACATCTTATGAGAAAGACAAAGTTTTAGACCAGTACTTGGGAGCAAAGGTCTAAAATTCTCACATGTATGATGTGGGGTAGATTACTTGTACCCTTAATTGTTATCATGCAAAGCACCACTGCTTGCTGTTCAGTATTTTTGTAAAATGTGCTCTGTATTATCACCGTTGCATTAAATACTCTAGAAAAGTATGGGTTTGTTATTAGAATAAGTTATTAGGATAAGCAGGTTAAAATACAATTATTTACTCTTATCTTTGATTTATATTTATTTTCTGTTCCTTCTACATTTTTCAGTGCCTTTTGTATTTTGTGGAAGATATTTGGCTTACAAAGCTGATCAACTATGCCTCCTTCAGTTATAATGCCACTATCCATGACCTGAATAAAAGAGATCAACTGATGATTAAAACAGTCAGATCACCCCTTCTTTCTCACACCATTGATCTATTCATTACAAAGTACTTTTTCACAAGTGCAGCTCCACAAACTGTCCTGGTTTAATGAAAATTTAGTAGGTGCCTTATTATCCTGATTTTTTAATTTACTGTTATTACTTATTGGTACATTTGGATTTAAAAAAATATTTTCTCAACTTAGTTGCTGCTAGAAAAGCTATTTGTGATTCCACTTATACTTACAGATACATTTATTATGTTTTCTGAAATGTTGAACATAGCTGTCTGAGAAAAGTTACAAAGCCAAAAATGGCTTATATTCAGTGTCAGGTAATTGGTTAAAAAGGAAATGTTATGGTTGGTCTTCTTTGATTGTAGCTGTACCCTACCCAGTGTTGCAGAAAAGCTCCTGAAGATGTTGGCTATAAAACTTAAGGAGTTTTTGAACATCCACATTCTTCCACTCACAGAATTGTTGAAACTCAAAGAAAAATTAAAACTCAAAGAACTGGTAAAGCTAAAAAGGCAATCAACCAATGAGCATTATGGTAGGTAGAACACTTCTGACAAACGCTTTTTAAGAAAATAGTACCACTGGGATTTTAAATGTATAAATTCTTTATTTAGCTATTGTTTACTGGAAATAGAATTATATAAGTATTAAATATTTATTCAAACTAGGTACTATTTTGGAAGTGAAAATATAATTTTGTTTTTCTTTTTTACAAAACTATATAATTATTGCATTCCTGTTCTTCAATGAGAGGTAGTAGGGTTAATCTTAAAATCTGTATTTAAATTAAAACATTGAAACTATTCTAAGGAAGTTTTTATTAATGACTTCTGACTTTGAAGAAGAAACCTACTACTTTAAACAAAATAGATGTAATGGATATTTTTCAAAAGGCTGTTAACTGGAAATATGTTTTCCCTACGTTTAAATGTTTGAAGGTGAATCTCATTTTCTGAAGGATGAAATAAAAATGACAGAAAAAAACCTGTGTTTTCTTCAATTAAGTCAGAAATATTTGCATCATATGCAACCCATACAGGAATCCATAACCATTTTACCGAACACAATTTTTAAAAAATTGTATTGACAGGATGTTGTGAATTCCAAATGTATGTTTATACAGATTATGCCAGAATGACACTTTTAAATATTAATTAGCTGTTCAAACATGTTGCATATCAAAGCACATCTGGTCTGAGGCAAAATGTGAAAAGAAATGGGACATCAGCTTTTAAGATACATTGATAGGGTCACATAGATCAGCTTGTTCCTATCTTCTCTCAGGGAGTTTCATCAGCATCTCACTTTTTATGACATAATTTGCATTTTAGGAGACATTATAGCGTATGCTGACATGCCAAAATTTTCGTAACAAAAAGTTGTTTTCTGAGTGATGAAGAAGAGCTTCAGGACTGGAATATCTGGAGTTTTTCATTCCTGTCCCCAGGAGCTTTAAACTTGCATCCTCATGGGAGTCTGACAGTTATCAAGTTACGGACTACACAGGCACATGATGTCTTTCTGTTAAAGCCATGCCATTGCATAGCCAGCAATGTGAGGTGCAAGGGGCAAAACTGAAATCAAGGAACAGAAGTCATGGTAGTTGTCTTGGTTTGAAATACAGGTGTCTGCCAGGGAAGGCAGAAGCCTCCCTTGCAATGGAAAAGATAAGCTCCTTCCTTCCAAATTATTATAATTTTGAAATTAAAGGGCTTTCAGGCAATTATATGAGAAATAGGAATAACAGTTCTTTTACTAATATATACATATAAATATATATGTATATATATATATAAAACAAAGCAATAATACAGAAATACTATCTTAACCTGACAGAGTCAGGATACAACCTGACACCCTGCTGGGCAGGGTGGTGGTAGCAGTCCGATTAGGTGGTGGCTGCAGTTCTCTTTGAAGTGGTTCTGTTGAAGCGGTGATCCTGTAGAAAGGTCTGGTCCTCCTCAGAAGGTCCAGTGGTGGTTGTGTAGGTCTTGTTCTCTGGGAATCCAGTAGGTAAGGCTGCTTGTGATGTTCCAAACCCCATATTCTATCCAGGTGGGAATGCTTGGTCCTTCCCCCTGGGCGGAGCATCTCACCATGGGCTGATGTAATTCTATGAGTCATGCGGTGGGTCCTTGATTGCCCATTAGACAGAGACAGCTCCTGGAGGGAGTTATCAGGGGTGAGTCATGGTAGGGGATAATGAGCACTGCCCCACCTGCTTTAACAGCTTGTGAAGATGATAATAGAATACATGCTTTTGGTTATATCTTACATTGTAACCTAGGACAATAGTTCCACTGGATAATGTAACTGTTCCCATGGGAGATGGAAAAGCTACAGTTTTGTTTCTGTTCCCACAATGACTTCTTTGTCTTTGTAGTGTGTTGGCCCTGGCTGGAGTCCAGATACCCACCAAAGCCACTCTATCACTCCCCTAAGGAGCTGGACAGGGGAGATAAAATATAATTAAGGGTTCATCAGCTGAGATACAGACAGAGAGATGTCACTCACCAAATACCATCATGGGCAAATCAGGCTAAAATTAGAGGTATTAATTGAATTTATTACTAACAAAATCAGAGTATGATAATGAGAAGTAAAATAAACCTTGAAAACACCTTCCCCCCACCCCTTCCTTCTTCCCAGCTCTACCTCTTCCCGCAGTGGTGGAGAGAGACAGGAAATGGGGGTTGTGGTCAGTTCATCACCCAAGGCTTCTCCCACTGCTCAGGGAGAGGAGTTGTTCCCCTGTTTTGCAGTGGCATCCATCCCACATGAGACAGTTCTCCGTGAACTTCTCCAACATGAGTCCATCTCATGAGCAACCTCTGCGAACTGCTGCAACATGAGTCCACCCTATAGGCAACAGTGCTGTCCAAACTGCTGCAATGTGGGTCACTCTTTCACGGGGTGCAGTCCTTCAGGCACAGCCTGCTCCAGTGTGGGTCCCCCACAGGGTCACAAGTTCCACCAGCAAACCGGCTCCAGTGTGGGCTCCTCACTCCATGGGTCTTCAGGTCCCTGCCAGACCCTGCTCCAGCACAGGCCTCCCCTGGGGTCACAGCCTCCTCTCAGGCATCCAGCTGCTCTGGTGTGGGTCTCTTTCAAGGGCTGCAGGTGGATCTCTGTATCCCCATGGATCTCCATGGGCTGCAGGGACACAGCTGCCTCACCATGGTCTGCACTGTGGTCTGCAGGGCAATCTCGGTTCTGGGGCCTGGGGCACCTCCTGCCCCTCCTTCTCCACTGACCTTGGTGTCTGCAGAGTTGTGCTTCTCACATGTTCTCACCCCACTCTTCTTTGGCCACAATTACCACTGTGCAATAACTTTTTTTCCTTCTTCTTGAATATGGTATCACAGAGGCATTACCATCATTTCTGATTGGCCCAGCGTTGGCCAGCAATACATCCATCTTTGGAGCTGCCATGGATTGGCTCTGCCGGACATGGAAGAAGCTTCTGGCAACTTCGCACAGAAACCACCTCTGTATTCCCTCTGCTGCCAAAGCTCGGCCATGCAAACCCAATGCAGTCTTGTTCATCCAAAAGTTCCCCAATGCAGTGCATAAAAGCATGTTAAACACCTTTGTCTGAGAGATGCCCTCTTTGACCCTAGTCCACTAAATTTTACATAAACCCCTTTCCAATTTAAGGTCATGATAACTAGGTCCCTTAGAGCCATATCAATTCCCTTAATCCTTTCAATTTCTTAGATCTGGAGTTATTTTCAGGACAGGTAAAACTTTTAAGTGAAGTCAGATTTTCATGTAAAATGGAATTGCTATTTTACAGTGATTTTTCAACTCTAGAAGTCCTCATAATATATGAAACAGAAAATGCATGACACATAGGTATAGACCTATCTGGAATAGGACTGCTACTATGTAAATACTTTGGGGAAAAGTGGTAAATGATAAAGCAGGTTTGGAGGTAATATGCTCCAAGATGATTTGATACAAGCAGATAAAGTTCAGACAATGTCTTTATTATCTAAGAGTCAAAATTAGGTGCTGAGATACTAGAAATAAAAAAAAAACACCTTTAAATAAATATTTCTTTTTTAGTTGAGATTATTCAACATGAAGTGCTAAGAAATTGATATGAATTAACACAATTTTTTTCTGATCATTCACTGAGATGATAACAATTCCCTTGTGGCAACAGCTAGAAGTAGAGAAGCAAGAGTGTTATTGACAAGGACAAAAATGAAAGAACAATAGTTTCCTTTACAAAATTCAGCAATACTAGTGCATAGCAGAAAAACTTCAGATTCTCATAGCTATTTAGCTATTATGTTAATAACCTGTCCAGCAGTAAATAATAGAGATTTTAAACTAGTCTGTATTTAATATGATTATAGTAAATTTTAGGTATTATGTTAAGGTTTTTGCCAAAACTTTATTAAATCATATTTGTGTTACCACTTAAATGCATTTTTCTGCTTCATGAGTGCATTAAAGTTCTGCTAGAGTAAGCACTGATCGGCAGTTTTTATAAGTTTTTTACGTCTGTGAAAGATGAACAATGATGCCTGTAAAATTTGCCCTGCTTCCTCTGCAATGTCCTTTCACAAATCTGTGAAAACATTTCGTAAATGCTTGGAAATAAATGGATACTTACTTGAAGAAATAATTCTTAAAATCTTTGAAAATGCTGTTCTTAATACATTTCCTTTATTGTACCTCCCTTCCTCTTTTCTATAGCATTCCAATTTTCTTTTCAACAAATTCCAAGAAAGATTAGCCAGAATACATGTTCTATGAAAGAAAAATCAGTGATCGGTCAAGTGATTGATTGAGCTGTGCCCCAAGTAAAGCTCCAGACTGTAGGCATTCACAATGAAGTAACTAAATGTAGGGCCTTTATTCATTTGAACCAAGCTAATCAAGTAGTGCCCACATAAATGTCTGCATGTGGGAAGCTGAACTGGGTTCTGGGGATCCCCTGACCTAACTCACCCACAGACAGTTATGCCATGGTCCAGTTGATGTAATTAGGGTGTTTAATGCATTCTGAGATTCAGTTTTCTTCTCCTGCTGGTCCAGAACTACACAGACCTCTCACAAGACTTCTGCAATATGTGCCAACCCCAGTGGAGGTTTTGGATACTCCTGACTTCTCAAAAGGTGTTTTTGTCTAGGTATAAGGCAGGTTTATAAACTTTTATCTGAGTCAGTGGAGATCAAGGGCTTAGTCCACTCTCCAGCCTGGGATGGGCTTCATCACTAAAGGCAGTGCCACAGGCTAAATGTTGAAGCCTATTCCTGCTGACATCTTTGCTAAAAAAATTCAGTCTGTGCAGTGAACAAGCAGTAAATCTGAGGAATTACCCTTGGGGCAACAATCTCCCTACAAGTATGCATTTTTTATTTCCTGAGAGCTTTCTCTTGCCTTCTACAACCTTATGCCTGAACCTTTAGCTGACACTGGAGGCAAAGGGGAGCACTTTAGAGCTGGGAATAGGCTATTGACCACTGAGAAGTGCATATGGTCTGCATGTTATTCAGATGAAGGACTATAAAAGAAGCACATACACTACACACTCTGCCATGTGGAGTGAAAGGCATTACCTAAGATGAACACAACTAATTTACATTTATCTTCCTTGGGCCTGCCTTTCTGTCACAACTGAATTTTTCCCTTAAACATCTAATTTCATCATTCTTTCTGTTTCTCAAAAGTATTGCATTGAATAGTGAAAAATAGGAGTTCAATGTATCTAAAATGTTTTGACAGAGGCAACATGTTTTGAGGGGGTATAAGATAATAATATAAATACTTCTTCCAACAAACATTAAAAACATGCTTGGAACAATAGCAATTTCTCAGTTCAGATGAAATAGGTGAAATCTTTGAGAACAAGTCATGAGAAAGTAATTAATTAGTCAACAGCCCAATAATTTTATTAAGCATTTATGTGTTGTGCCACATATGCTTAGAAATGCAAAGAGAAAGTAATATTCAGACTAAGAAGTAATGATTAGGGTAGTAAAATAAGTCCTATTCAAGGAATTTTATTTCTGACTATTAGAAAATTGAACACACTTCTTCAACACAGTGGAGTATAAAAGCTACTTTTAATTCGGTGGTCACTATTCTCAATGACAAAAAAGTACAATTCCTTGTACTTTTTTGAAAACAGATGTAGACATAGATTAATTTTAATTTTTTTTTCTTTTAGTGAATAAGCTCCCTTTTTAAAAGAGCAAGTTATTCTTAGTGCACTTTCTAAATAGCTGCAAACTGCAGTTACAGAATGACACTCAGATGAATACTATGATATTTCCTGCTTATATTTATTGAATGTTTTGAAATGGGTGTTCCTGGTGAGAAAAGTGAAAGAAAAACTTATTTACACCACCAGGCAGAACTTCAGAGCTAGTTTCACTGCTAAGAAACTGAAGAACAGCAGGAGATTCTCTAAGGTATTAGTATTTTTTTTTCCTCTACCACAAGGAATAATATTTTGAGGGTGCATACTAATGCTAAAAGAACTTCTTTTGCTCCTACTAAGGTGAATGTTCCAAAAGCAGTCTAGGTACTTCTGGAACAAAAATATTTACCATTCAGATTATTTGCTACCTATCTTGGGGTTAACGATTTGTTGTTTGATTTTTTTTTCTCCCTTAGATGCTTGGTTTGAAGAATTATGGTTGAAATGTATATTTTTTCTTCTCACTATTTTCTTCTGCTCAAGAACTAACTTGCAATATATCACAGCTGTCATTATAATGAGAGAAAACATCATGATGCAGCAGAACTTAGTCAATTCAATTATATAGAAAATGCAGTGAAATTATTTTGATAGAAATGCACCTGCTGAGGCTGCCTGCTAGGCTATTCCACAATTAGATACTGTGTAAAAAGTTATTAAAAAGTTCATTTAGACAATTTATCTCTCAAGTGTGTCAGGGGAATATTTCCCTGAAGAAAGGGTCAAAACTCTGGAGAAATGTTTATTTCAAAAGTAAAGGTAAATTATGCAGCCTTGTCCTACTAATGGTGAAGATACACACTGTCTTAAAAAGAAATTCAAAGGTTTAAAAGATTTTGTAGACGGATGGGATCAAACACCCGTGAACTACATAGCCTTGGTCCATAGGCCTAAGGAAAACATCAAAACCCTGAGATTTTCTCAAAAAAATAGTTCAAATATTTGAATATCTCTAATGAGCATTCCACTGACTTTGGATTGCATTGGTAGTAATAACACAATAACAAAAGGCAAAAGAAGCTTTCTATAGAAAATGACCCAGAAAAATGAGTGAAGGCATATTTTGCTTTCTCTGAAGAGCCATACTGCTAGCATTTTGGAGTCAACTTCTCCACCTCAGGAAGAATAATATATTTCTCTCTGTGAAAGGCCTTTTGATGCAGCTCTCATTGTTCCTGGCTGGTTGTGTCACATCAGCAACTGAGGCAACAGCTTATTGAGCTAACATGGAGCAAAAGCTTTCCATAAAAATATTCATACTTGCAATTAGTTTATCACATTTGCCCATTCACTTCCTCAGAAAGGTAATAAATCACTTCTGGAGCTTAGATCTTCATGACTGCTAGAATGATTACTCTGTGATTTTTTTTTTTTATAGCTTATTTTGCTTACAAGTTAAGACAGCTTTGTGCCATTTTTCTCCTAAATGAGAGTGATTGCTATAACAATAGGACACATTCGTACAGTTCATATTTTAAGAACTGCTGATTGTTTTAACCAATGTTTTATAAAATTTCCCTGTTTCAGTAGTGGTTCTCAGGAGTGTGAAAGAGACACACAAATCATCTTCTCTAGTATGGTATTGTAAACTGCATGTTTTAAGTGAATTTTAATATTTTCACTGTAAAAACAGATTTGTACCTTTGGGAATTGTCTTAAATTTTTGAGAGCATTTATCCATGAAGGAAATATCAGGAAAAAATGGTATTTTCTTGGTGCTGAAGAATGACAATTCACTTCTTAAAGCTGGACAGCAGATGGCCAGCGTGCCATTGGCATTACTGCTCTATAAATGCATGTATAAAAATCTAGGAAAAGATATATACACAGAGCTTTTTAGTAACTTCTCCGAAATGATTATACTAGTAACCAAAGAAGGTTCTCATAGAAGACTTTCTAGATGACATCTTTTCATCAAGTATATTGAATAAATGAATTAAAATATATACATATATAGTAAAATTTTAGGTATAGCAAAAATATTCTTTGTATGTTGTTTATGTAAGAATAATTTTAATGTGGTACCCAAAAGGAACACAACTGACAACTCAGTATGCTGTCTGCAAAAACTATGTGGTATTTAGAGAAGTCAAGAAAAAAAAATCTTGAATTGATTTATTTAGAGAATCAAACTATGTGAGTAGAAGATGGAGTCTGAATTCATACACTCTGCTCTGAAAGGCTTCTCAGAAGAATTTTGGTTCCAATTCAAAGCAAACATGGCAAGTATTAGAACACCATCTTTTTTTGTTGGTTTTTTTTTCCGCAGCTGTTGGCACAAAATGATGCTGGGCTTGCAAAAGCTAATGAACTTCAGAGATTTTTATCTTTGGGGGGCTGCAGTTATATAAGAAAATGTTATAATTTCTGGCATCTTAGAATGCCTATCATGTGATGTATGTCAAGCACTACCTGAGATTTACAATTCATTCATATCTGCAAAATATCACGGTGTCCCATTTTCATACACATATTTTATCAAATATTTTAGTTTACAATTGAAAATGAGAAATATCCATTGTTTAGCCTTGTTTTGTAACAAATATGAAGGTGTACATAACCGAAGAAGATTCAGGAATGCTAATGTTAGCCTGAAAAGCCTTATTATTTTCACACAGAAAAAATATTGTATCACAGAATAATAGATTCATAAAATCATTTAAGATGGAAAATATCCTTAAGATCATCAAATTCAACCATTAACCCAGCACAGCCAAGCCCACCACCAAACCATGTCCACAAGGTGCCACATCCACCCGTTTTTTTAATACCTCAGGGGAATGTGACTCCACCACTTCCCTGGGCAGCCTGTTGCAACATTTTGGTGAATAAATTTTTCCTAGTATCCAATGTAAACCTTCCCTGTTGCAGCTTGAGGCCATTTTCCATCTTGTTCTATCTCATGCTATTGTGTATATGTATAGAAGACATTTGAGTAAATGTTTGTGCATATACAGGGCTCAAAACTATTCCTTCACAATGATGAAGGAGACCCAAACTGGCCAGTGAAAATAATTATCTAAGTACTATTAATGATTAAATCATAATTTCAATAATATGAATAAATCAATTAGATTTCATGGCTTTTTATAGCATAATATATGCCCTTGTGTTCATGAATAATTGATGCAAGCAACAACAACGATGACAAAAACAACAAACAAAGATAAATAATCCGTAAGATATGTTGGTTAATTCCTGAAAAGGTTAAGAACATCAAATTTTCAAATATCATGACCTGACTTTAATGACCCAGTAACAGGCTGACATTTGCAGTACCATTTTTATGTAATAACACATCACATGCAAAGATCAGCAAGTGCAATGTAACCGCTTATCTCAAAGGAGAAAAATAAGTAATAATGGTACAAGAGAGGTTAATAACAGGTACAGGTCCACCCTGGCTTTTATCAGTCTCTTTAGAAAATGAACTGGGAATTGCTGTCAACTTGATTGGAAAACGGAGAGGAGAAATAGATACATATGGGAGACATCAGTCAGAGTGGAGAAGACTGGTCTGTGTGAAGGTTGTTTGCAAGGTTACCTGTTCTGACGCAATGGAAAGCTGGAATTTGCATCTCAAAGCTTTGTTCCTTTCTCAACATAGTGTCACATAAATTGTCCGCCCTGGGGTTTTAATTTCACAGATGTCTAAGCTCATTTAGAAATTAAAGTGCAATAATCTGTGATCCACACTGTATCTCATCATTCTGTTTTTTTCTCAGCAAATGTTACATGGTGATTGTTTTGTTTACACATCAGAACTGTACTCAAAGTTATAGGCTTGGGGTTTGGGGGTTTTTTTTGGTTCAATATTATCTGTGCTTTTATGCAAAGGTTAGAACATTATATATTTTTTCTCTATTATTTCTGTTTTATTTGGGGGGGAACTTCAGATTTACCTTTTTTTTTATGTTTTATAATCTGTGTGGTTTTTACAATCCCTAATGAGTATAGCTGGATGACAGATGCTTTATAAAGGTTTTAATTATCTCCTTTTTTCTTTTTTTTGTTAACAGAGATATTATCCTCTAAGGTATTGGCTCTCAGTTAAAGAAAAAATCCATTTTACTGTTCAGTAGACTTTTCAGCAGTTTAATTGTACTGTTAATCCTAGTAAAATGGTGTATTATTGATTTACTGAAGGAAGTGATGTGATTAATTTTCATTTTACACTGTTTTTAGATTTCAATAAAAAATAAAAACATGCTTATTTCAGATTGTGATTGGCAGGACTGAAGACAGAAATAAGCAAGCAATTCATCAGCAAAACTTGACCAAATATTAGCATGTAAGGATACAACAGCAATCTCTCCACATTAGAAGCATAATTAAAAAAAGAAATTAGAGATACAGTTTTTATATATAGGTAATCCAGTTCCAAATATCCAAGGAAATAAAGATTATTTGGAAATTTCTCTTGAAAGTCTCTTGATTTTGCCTTTGCAGATCATGTGCCGCCGTTCTAGAGTGCCCGAAACTGTCCTGCCAAACAGAAGCCTTTCTTATTTAAAGCTAGTTTGAACAACCCTCTCTCAGCTCTGGCACCACTTCATGGAGCAGACGTGACCTCTCCAGTAATCTGGTCTGCCATTCAAACTTCATAAACTGGAATTACATCCCCAAAACATAATACAGGTCGTGGAACTCCATTACAGTGCTCAGTTGGCACGCTTCATTTTCTGAAGGGTTTCCTGTCTCACAGAGTTGCACAAACAGACCTGATAAATGTACCACTCCAGGTCACCCTCTAATGTCTCTAGACACCAAAGGCCCTTTACATGTTTTAATATGGTCTTAAAAATAGTATAAAACCAAAAATTACAGCATTATCTATAAATATCCTAATTAGCCCTTTTAAATTGTGTCTGTGTCAATTAATTTCCTTTCTCCTGTCTATGCTGTTTGTTGATAACTGGCCAGAGAGTCTTACTAGATCAATGGAATTGCAATAAACTACAATGCTAATTCAAAGCAGCAGTGAAGAATATTGTTTTTACTACTGATTTACGGTTAAATTTAAAAAGGTAAGGATACAGTGAAAAAGGGATGTTCTGACTGAATTTTTTATAGCCTTGTTATTGCTAGTAAATTGTCTACACCATTCTTGCATATCTGCAAATATAGTTTGCTTAATAGGACCTTTCCCTAAGAAAGAACAATGAGTAGTATTTATGCCTCTTACAGTGTGATTATCATGAAATGCACCATATCAGAGGCAAATTGCCCTCAAGCCAGAGTACTGAGACACCCCACGATTTCCCCAGTATAGATAGAGACCTGGAAGTTCTGCAGTTTCAGTTGCTACAGCACAGCTGCAGGCAGGGTAGGAGAGGAGTAACAGAAGCACTCCTGTATATTTTGTGGTTAGTATTTTTCAAAGCAGTATCTAATTACCACTGAGAGTGGTATTCATCTCACTTGACTCCAGTCATCTGTATCTGATCTAATTACCCTTGAATATCTTTGCTAAGGAAAGGAATAAGCATTGCTAGGGCACATCTTATTCTCATATAGATATCTAGGGCTAATTTGAGGTCTTTAAAGGTATCTGAGATGCTTTAAGGCATCCAAAACTTAGGGTTGGGCAGATGTTTGAAACTGCTTTCCTGATGCTTCCAAAAAACCCCCAACCCCAAACATTATAGGTTCTGCAACAGCATTTTTGCCTTCTGGCATATCAGTGGAAGACCATGTGGGATATCCTAGCCCAAAAGTCAGTAAACTTGTTTAGGCAATTAACTGAGTCCCTGGAACTGAGGTGCATAACTTCCTAGTTGAGCACACTTCTCTCCATTGTCTGTGGAAGGAGCCTTTGGCGTCAGCTTGGATGTGTATTTCATCCCATGTGTTCTCCTTGGAAGCTGCAAAAGGACCCTCCTTAACACTACTGGACTTAGAGTTAACCTGGAGTATGTCACTCCTCAGTTACAGTCCTTGTATTCCTCAGAGTTACCTCTGCATTTCTCTCTGACAGCTGATCAGGACTACAAGAGCACCAGGGGCTGGACTACAACAGGAACCTGAACAGGACCAAGTACTAGAAAACTTCTGTATGAAGTTTATTATAAAGTGGTGATGTGGAGGTTCAGCAAGATAGTGACAGTAAAGCGCTAGAAAACAGTAATCTTATTCAGTGTGAAAAATAATACATGAGGCCACAACCTGATAATAACTACTTTAAAGGCTTTATTTTAAGCACCTCGGTTTTCCCTTGACTGTACTGAGAGCTGCAAGACTCCTCAGAGCACAGTATTGTGTTAAAAAGGCTTTTAATAAAATTTGGAGCAATGGCTCCTCCAAGATACAGTGCTCTTAACTGCTGTCGGAAATAGTAAAAGAAGATTGTGTCTCGTTGTGTGAGAAATGAGCTTAACTTACCACAGGATCCTCCTACAAACTGAAGAATTATTCTGTTTTCTTTCAAAAGATTTATTGCATTTGAAGACAGGAGGTTCTCTGGGCATTAATGAAATATTGAGTACCATTTTTGTATTCTTTGGGTACTCAATACTGACTACAACAGTAAAATCAACTGTAAACTGAATAACTCATTCACTACTCACCATGGGCAGGCAGGCGTTCCGCCGTCTCCAGGAAAGCCTAGCTTCATCACCCATCATGGTGACTTGGAAAGACAAACACTATCACTCAAAATGTTCCCTTTTTCTTCTTACCCCGTCTTTATATGCTAAGCATGACACTACATGGTGTTAGATATTCCTTTCATCAGCTGGAGTCAGCTGCCCCAGCTGTGTCCTCTCCCAGTGTCCCCGCACACCCCCAGCCTGCTCACTGGTGGGGTTGGGGTTAGGAGCAGAAGAGGCCCTGACTGTGTGCAAGCACTGCTCAGCAGCAGCTAAAACATCCCTGAGTTATCAACACTGTTTGCAGCACAAATCCAAAGCTGCCCCATACCAGTTGCTATGAAGAAAATTTGTTCTGTCCCACCCAAAATCAGCCTATGTAAAACAGAAAGACAATATTACATACACAGTATAGCGTAGTCCTGAGAATGTGCTACCATTCATTTTGGCAGGACCAGACAAAGATACAGTGCAGCATGTTGGAATATATGTATCCATGTATTTTATTCAGCAAATGAATAAGCAGAAATTGCTGTGACAGACATGTACATGCTATGGCACAGGGGCTAAAAGAGACCAGATCACTAGGATAGCATTTGTCTGTGTCTGTAATATAAAACTTGCATAAACTACTGAAGACTTTCTCTTTAAAGGGAAGAATTCCCCTCTATCAGAGTATGTGCATGTACAGTGTGTATATGTTCTTCTGTATATACAGGGTATGTATGTGTACCAGCTCTTGTTTCCAGGCACACGATCCCACATAGATCCTAACAGCATGACAAGTTTATTCCAGTTTGTTAACAGAAGCTCTCCATGAGTAAGAACAACAACCATCAAAGGCACTAATTATAATTGCCTCCACTGCTTACTTTGCTCCTCCACAGTCTCCAGATTTAAATTAACAAAAATTCACAAAAACTTTCTACTTTGTACTTTTCAAGTACATTATGCAAGTTGACAATATTCCTTTCTTTTCTTTTCACACACTGTAATAGAGGTCTCTGCAAAGATACATTTTAAATGATGCCTACCAGCACTTCAAAGCCATCTCTTGCATGGTAGACCTAAGTTTAGCTTAATCAATGTTTGATGTAATGAAAATCTCTTGACAGAAGTTGATATGCTTAGAAATAAGTCTCTGATGCTTCATTATATATTCACAGAAAGGTGAAATTTGTAGTGATTATGCACACCTCTGAAATGTGTCTCATTGGATTAGCAGCTATAATTAGCATTCACTTTTACCAAAGTCAGCTTAATAATATTACTTTCCCTACCACAGGTAATATTCTTCTTGGTAATAATATTTTAGTCCATGAGCAAAAATAAAGAAAATACTATTATTGTGCAGAATAGCATGTATTGTATTTAATTTATCTCTATTTTAAAAATCTTAGATTTTCTATCTGCCTGAAAGCCTTTGCTGATCCAAATTAACTGTATATATAAACACACATTTTTCCCAACACCACCCTTAAAATGTTGAGGAAACCAGGGTTCCCCATAAGTAGAGACTCAGCTGGGGACACTGGGGGCAGTCAAAGGCTACCTTATATGCCATTCACAATGCATCGGTTTTGCAGTGCAAATTTGTATCCGCCACCTCTACTGGTAGACTGGTAGTACCAGGTTTTTTTCATTTGTCTTTGTATAAAGTCCAATCTGAGGTAATAATTTTTATATAACAAAATTTGGTTTCACAGAAGCCCTGTAGAACTATGCTAAAAATATTTCATGTGATGCAGCCAGCACAATGCTGTTCTCCACCATTGCCTTTTTTGATGGGTCCTAGTCATTTTGCAGTTAACCCAAGCAATATTTCTTTTTTGTTTCTCTTCAGTCCTTATGTATTTCAGTCAGTCTATACCACTGGTGATTTTCATCCAATTACTGTTATTCATACATCAGAAACATCCAGTTATTCCTGTGAGAAATTCCAGTCCTTCTCTGTAGTGATGAGAATGTCATCAGTGGACCTCATGAGTATGGTCCTGGTCTTTGTGCCAAGGTCATTTAATCAAAAATGTTTAATGTCTTCAATTGTAAGAATGATTGCTGGGAAACTTAGCCAAACAATTCCTTGTGGGCAAAGATTTGCATACATATGGCACCCAGTTGTCTTCCTGATGTGTAATCTACCTGTTCAGACAGATCAAATGAAGAAGAAAACTGGTAGTACTCATATTTCCAATAAACTAGCAATAATAGATTTTTAATTAACTCCCACTATAGAATGAAAATTTGAGGCTGTAGTTAAATTATCCTTTAAAGAATATTTTTCAGCATCCATTGTGTCGCAGAGAGTAGGTGAAAACACAGAGAAATACAGCTGGGAGCTGTATGTACTGAACACATTTCTACCTGTGCTGTTCAAGTGTAATGGAGGACCAGATCAGATGCACAGCACTTAATAGCTATCACAAATATGTTGTGCTTTCTCTAAGTTTAAAAAGGGGAAATATTAGCTACACTCATTTCAATGTGAAAATAATTCATTGTCTTTTGCCAGAGTTCCCATCAAACAAGTTTGTATTCAAATCTACACACTAGCAATGCTTTATAAAGTTCTTGATTCATATTAGACCCCGTACCAAAGTGCTTCCTTAAGTAAAGTGATTACACCTATTACTGTGGAACTCCTAGATTAATCTCACTTTTGAGGCATTTTCATGAAAACTCCATGAAGAACAGGTGTGTTTTCTAGTTCCTTTACAGCCTTTCATCTTTTAGCAAATCTCATTCTTAATACAATGCTATAAAATTGTATCAACAATTAATCTGTTATAAAAAGCAGCTAATATCATTTGTCATACCAGTAAGTGTCACAACCCACTGGTAGGGGCTGTGATCTTCCTTATAAATTCTCATGAGGCTGAACAAAGACACCAGACCACATGTTGGGGAAGTCTTATGTTTTGTTGTACAGTCACCAAAATTTTGGCAACCAGCCCACTATTTAGACTGAAAAGATGTTGGCTAACAAGCCCATAAATTCTTACAATAGACTTCCACAGGTGATGAATAGCAAACCCCTTTTTTTGTCCAGTACACTTCAATAAGTTTGCAACTCCCATCACAAATTCCTCAAGTCTGGCTCACAAGCCACAACACACCATTACACAGGCTCACCACTCCCACAGCAGAGTCCAGTATGGAGTATGGAGTAGAGTAGGATAGCTGTGCTTTGCTCAGGCAAAGCAAGGGGAAAAATCAAAGAATATCACCAGTCCTTAGATTCCACATTGCTGCTGCTGCATGGATGGTCCGGAGTTGGGGCAAACAATGAGATGAAGAAAACGAAAGAGAGGAGAAGGAGAAGAGGGAAAAAAGAGATGCCAGAGATAAAAAACAGCAAGGAAGCATCTTTATAATCTGTGTCTTTTTATAGTTAACCTGGTGCATGCCTCTTATGTAAATTAGACTTTTCACATGTTTTCTGTATCATGCACAGCCAGCCTTTCTCCAGGGAATGAGTTGGGAGGGTGGGACTGAGCACCAGTCTCAAAGCAGAGCAGGAAGTTGGCTCAGAACAGCACTGCCCCACCTCCATGGGACCCTCACATTCAATCACCTCTCCTGTAGCGATACTCAGAATGTTTGAGACAAAACATGCTGATGTCCGGTCCTCTCCAGTAAGTTACTGCATATTTACAAGGGTGTATGAAATAAACAACATTTGACAGAAAACAAGGTATTTGTTTGATTGTTTAAAATAATTGTTTGGCCCTTTTTGTCATATAAAGGCCAGAGGATTTTTCACTTTCCATAGGAGTCTTTGCAGGATTTTTAAGTGCCATTTGTCTCAGTGAACTTCCTGTTATTTATCTTCTTTATTATGTCCTGTATTACTCTGTTTGCAAGTATTTTGCACTGTATTTTTTTGCACATTGCACTGTATTTTTTGCCTAAAAAAATTATAACTCTCTGTTTAATGTAAGTTGCCATATAAGGATATATCTCTAATACATAAGAGTTTTGAAAGCAGTTTTGAAAGAGTAAAGCTTTAAGTAACACTTATGAAATAACATTTAGGACAGTGTTTATCACTTTAGCTCAGACTCTAGAAATGCCTGTGGTCTGTGAATAAAAAAAAAGATTTATGGAGTGCTTAATCATACTGAATTGGGAAATAGTTCTCTATCTCTTCTCTGTAAGGCATTTCTGGACCCCCTGGAACACCAGTGTTCACCAAGGTGCATTTAGATTGCGCATTAAAGTTTCCATATGGAAAAGCTCAGCTCTTATGATCTCAGTGAACAGCTTGTGTTACTCATCTCATTAGAAGCAAACAACTCTGAGATGGCCGAGTTGTGAAAACACTGGTATTTCACTATCAGGCACAGAGGATTAGTTTCAGATTATCATTTGAGGCAGAGTTAACATGGGATCTGAATTTCAGTACCTGATTCATGCTATCACGTGTTTAATTGTAGTGCCTTCTTAATATGCAACTGTAGCTTAATATAATACAGTAGATAATTAGATGACCATGTCATGTAACAGGTTTTTTTTCGCACTGCATATGTTCAATCAGTTAAAATAACTGAGCTGCTGGAAGTATATTCAGTATATACTCACATTAATCTCAGTGCAGTAAAAATAAGATAAATCCTTGTGTTAATCTGTTCGGTATTTTTCATTTCCAGAATCCAAAATGTCCCGTTTTCTACATTTCTGGGGTATCTTTTTTTATATATTAATTTGCATATTTTTTGCTATCTTTAAGAATACTTCCATAATGCTTTTGGTTTTTGTCAAATGTTATTTATTTCATATGCCCTTATTAGTATGCAATAACTTACTAGCATGGCAAATGACATTAGTTGCCCTTTATAATAATTTATTTCTAAATACCTGTATAGTAGTGATGACTATATGATATCACGTTCTCCCAGTACTGCTCTAGGAGTTGTAGAAATCATACTCCTATCAGGCATTATTGGCTATTGAAGACACTTGTCCTGCATGACTTCAAAGGATCATTGCACTTCAAAATCAGTGAACTCCTAAACCAGTACATGATAAGAATATATATAGGGCTTGGGGTTTTTTAAATTTTAGGTACAGCTTATTCCATAATGTCTATGAAGACTTTTTTTCTATTAAAATGTACAATGGCATTTACAGGAAGCATGGATTGAATGTTCTCCTTTTACTTTTTTTCGTTTTGCTGTTGCTTTCTGGTACAGAACAAGTTATGGTGAAATTGACTTTCTGTCAACTTAATAACTATTAATGTATTGGAAGCAGCGAAGCATCACCCTACATGATCCATCTTTAAAGGTAAAGTTCTTTTGCAGGAAGGTCACAATTTATTTATTCTGCATGCATTCTTTCATCTTTGAAGAGGAATCATTATCTAAACATTGACTATATTTGCGAATTCATAACAAAATTTTATGTGTTCTCTGCTTGAAAGTTTAAACAGGTAAAATTCATAAAGCTTTTAGCAATATAGTGAGGCAATTTTTAAAAATTTTCTCTAGTGACTGATACTTTTAAATATTTTTTCAACATGAAATGTTTCAATTCAATTAAATGAGTCCATGGAGACATCTAATGATGTGCTTATTTAATTATATTCTTTAACAATTATATTTAGTATCTCTAGATTTTCCCAAAGTAATAGGGGTCTGAATCTAACTTGGATCAACATTATTCAGTTGGCAATATAATAATACTGCCAGATAGATGCAATTATAAATTCTCAACATTTTGGAACAGTTTCAGAAGCAAAACCTTTATTAGTTCTTCAAACTGATTGCAAGCCAAATGCATTCCAGGTTCCAAAAGACAAGGTTCATCACGGTTTGCACGCTCCCTAGGTCTGATATAATCTAAGTGATAGAAGAAGAAAAAGGACTATGACAGAAGGCATTTGTGATAGGTTTTGTAATTAAATTTTTCAAGTACCTTCATTAGTCCATATAATAATTAATCCAAATTAAATTAATCCAGAAAGGTAGAAACAAACTTCAAGTTGGAATATAACAGCAGTGTTGCCTTTGGCTGGCAGCCTTTAACTAAAATCCTCTGCAAGCTTCTATTAAAAATTACCACTATTGTTTAAATTTCTTGTTTTGAATTAATCATAGACTATCAGTGTTCCAGGATAAATGCAAGCATATGTAAAATGGTTTGAGAAGGGTGAAAAGTCTGATTTTTCCTTGATAAGTTGAGCTATTTGTATTCATTTACTGGGTTTAGGCAAAAAAATATAAGTTGTCTTAACATCTTTCCACAGAAAACACAGCAAGATTCCTTTCTATTTTCTGCAGACTGAATGCAGTAATCTCACTTCTCTGGTTTCAAATCCAGCTCAATTTTCAAGTGCAGCTGTTAATCATAAAATGCTTGTTAAGGGGCAACTGATACTGCTCAGTGGATGAGAAGATTATTGAAAAGTGTGTTGCAAAAGAAAACAAAGTTTTCAAATAAAACTTGTTCTCTTGCTATAGAATTCTGAAAGATAAAACATTTTTTTTCATAACTTCCAGAACATTTTAGAATACCTTGGTTTAGGACCATTAAGAGCTTTCTTAAATTTCTTGTGCTACAAAGTAGTTAGTCTTTAAGATTTTTCCTTAATAAGTAGTTTTAAAGCCCTATGTTTTAACCAAGCAGGACCTTCCCACAGTTTACAGATGCATTATCACCACCACAGGAACTTCAGGGGAATAGCCATCAGCAATTTCCTTAGAAAGAATCATTAACTCTCTATCTGGGCCTCACATCTCTGTCTTTCAATGGTATGTGCCTACTCTGCACCAAGGTCAAACAGCTGGAAGACTGCTTTCAGTCCCACATGCAAACTGGAAGGGTGCAGCAGCTGCGGAGTTGCCTGCGCTTTTGGAAGTTGTTAGAATAATATTAACAATATCCAACCCAGAGCAGTGAGCTGCTGAAATGAGTTTATTAGAAATTGTGAGGACAGTGACAGGAGTGTTTGCAGCACCTCTCCAGGGACCTGAGTCAGCAGATAATATATAACCCTTATTCCTTGCCTTAGTGTAAGCATTTGAGCCTTTTCAGAGAAGGAAAGTAATATTTTATGTTACAACTGCCTCAAAAGAGTAGGTGAGGCAAAAGGTACTGGAAGCACTCTTGTTTACTCGGCAAGTGCTGGAGATGTGATACCAAAAGTCCAAAAGCTGCCTCTTCCAACACTCAGGAGAGCGTGCTAGCCTCACTCCTTTGCCCTTCCTATTCTGTCTTCAATAGTTTTAACTAGACTTTTCTCCCACGACTAAGAAACTCAGCATTTTCCAACTAGAAGTAAGTTTCCCAGGTATTCCCAGCCAGTTCATTATTACAATTATTTATTATATTGCTTCTTATACCAACTACTGTCTGTTTTTCTTCCAGTAAGAAATAGCAGTGCACTACTACCAAGAGTTGAAATTGCGAATGTTTCAAAAAACCTTGATTTTCATGTCATATTTAGAGCTTATTAAATGTCAAGAGACATGATTTAATAACTTCTTAATACTTTTACTTTTGCTGTTTCTTTTTCTTAGTTACTGCAGTAATAATAAATGGTTTACAACAATTTAATTAGACAGACTTCTTCCTGTAAGCGTTGCTCACTGAACTTCATAGTTTTTCAGCACTATGAAAAATCTATTGAAAAAGATTTGGTTATAATGTCTCATTTGGACTGGTTTAAACCTAGTTTCTGACTCCCTCTATGTGCACTTAGACTGCAGAAGTAAAGACAGAAGACACATGGCAATCTTTCATTTAGCAGTGGATATTTGGTAGTGGTTCAATTTCCCCTTGATCAATCAATTCCATCAATCTACATTTTAATCCTTCACACAGTATAACCAATTTCAGCGATACTGCATTGCAAAATGATGTATTGTCATTCCTGTATATTGTATCTTGTCATATATGGCCTTACTACAGTTTCAGCGCTTTTTCTTCAATACTTGTTCTAACTTTGAAAAATGTAAGACCTTAACTGTCTTCATTCTCTTCTTATACTGAGAGAGTATTTTTAACCATTATTTTAACCTGTTAAACATTATTATAGCTTTCTTTCCTCATCAGAACCCTTTATTTAGCAAGGTGTGACTTTCATAACCTGTTTGCTTCTACTTGCAGGTAACTTTACCTTGCCAGAAAGAGCAAAAATAAGTTTGTAATGAAGTCCCAGAAATTCAACCAAAATCCTTAGAGTTTGGACACTGATGAAATAGAAGCTTCATACTGAACAGTTGTGGAAAAACAAGGAAGAAGAACATTTCTCATTTGTTAGCTTAAAGACAGAAAATATCAAACACAAAGAAAAAAATGGTGCATTTATATGAGATAAATATACTGAGCTAAATAATGTTTGAACAAATAAACCAGTTTAAAGGGAATTCAAAGTAAAAAGTTAAAACAAAATCTGGAGTAGTGATGCATTTATAAACAGTTTTACTTTGCTTTCTCTAGAAGTTCCTATAAAGAAAACATATGGAAGTTGAAGTACAGGGTTTCCTCAATATATGATGTTCAAATATTTTTGAACATAAACTTCCATTCAGTGTGAACTATAAGTATTTTCAGCTTGCCATCTAAATGGCTGATAAATGTTTCTTTTCAAAGCCCTTCCTGCTTTTTTAGTGTCTAATTGACTTTTATTTTATGTTCCAAATAATGAAATAGCACATTAAATGCGAGGAAAAGAATGTCCAAACTTCTTACATTGCAATTTCCTTTGCACGAGACGCAGTTCCCGAGTGAGTTAAGACCAAATGCATACTAAATAAATCAAAGACCTCATTTCCTCAGATGAAACTGCAATATAACCATTAATAGTACTCCAGAATTGTCATTGTAAACAAATGAGTTTCTCTTTTCATTTACCATTCTTTCCACATCTTTATAGATGTCACAGCAATTATCAGTGTCCTGAATACAGCTATTAAACAATCTCCGTGTTTTTCCATGTTTTTGAAACCCCAGGAACACATATAAATCTATAGTGCTTGTTTGGCCTTAAAATAATGAGGCTTGTTTGTCCTTTCATATGTTCAGAACATACCTAGTTAAAAAATGGGATGTTAGGGATTACCCTTTCTAAAATGAATTACCATGTATAAAAAGTGATCCTAGCTGCCCCTTGACATTCTGCTGCCCAGCCCAGAGAACCACACCAAGTTTGTTCTACTTAATCTGCCAATTTTTCTCACTTTGAGTTACAGTTCTTTAGTAGATGGAAATATTAAGCTTTAATTCCAATGTAATTAGCTGTACTCTTCATCAGAAAAGTGTTTCTCGAAGACAAGGCTGCATAAAGTAAATTAACTTGATTACACCTGGATTAGAGACAGAATCATTTAGACTTTTTCTTGCTGAGAGTCAAAGCAATTCCTTCCAGGTATGAAAGAAGGCTGATATCGTATCATTTTCCTTCTCCAAACTGCTATCAGGAACAGAGCTTTGAAGACCTTCTAATACAGTCAATAACTTAGCAGGTTCGTTTTTTTAGGGAAGAAGTGCTATTAAATATGAAAAAAACCAAATACATAAATTGTTTTAAATATGAGCATTCACTAAATATTTTAATACGGCACATTTGGTTTGCCTTAATCTCTGTCGACCTGCTTTCAGAAATTTTGTATATGTGGTTTTTCTAGCTAATTTTCCTCCTTTAGAATTTCCTCCATATTACCACTACATTGTGTTGCATGTGTTAGCTTGGTTATTGAAAAGAATGTGGAAATGTACGCTTTACTTGAATACATTTTTTCCGTCTCATAAGCATTTTATTAGGGTTTTAATGAGTACCAGCTTGAGTGCTGTAAGAAACTTTTTCTTATATATTGACCCTTGACACACATGAAACCACATTGTGTTGAATCCCTATATAATCAGAGGAAAGGCCTCCTCATCCAGTCATTCACCAAATAATTGTCTGTGATCAGCAGCCAGATTAGCCTGAAGCCAGTGTTCTAGTTTCTGTAGAGGCTGCCACTCACACATGCACACACACAAACCCCAAGCCCCAAACCAGCCAAAACTCATTTTAAGTGTTGAAGCTAAAGTGAGAAATTGAAGTTGTGGGTTGCTTTTTCTATTTGGTAATACAGGAGGGAAGGACTAAACCTGATTCCCTTAAATCCTGCACGACCGGCACACTGGATAACTAAATTTCCATTTGGGTCCCACCACTTCATTCTATTTACTTTCTATTAGCACCTAACCCTTTAAGTACTTACCAGAAGGTATCTACCTCATTGCCCCAGAAGTGTCCCTGAAACCAACTTTCAATCACTACCAGGGAGCGCAGATGTAACCTGGAACCTTTTCAGTCCAGATTAGGTGAGGATGCCCAGTGGGTAACCAAAATATCTGCTACAGTAATTACAGCATTGACACCATGAGAAGAGTCCAAATCTTGAGTTCTAGAGTATGAGTAAGCACAAAACTGTTTGAAATCAACAAGAGCTTTTAACTGAAAGAGGGTATGTTTAGATTAGGTATTAGGAAGAAATTCTTTAAGGGTGGTGAGACACTGGAACAGGTTCTCTGTCGCGCTGACCACTCGGCCGCCCGGAGGCCTGGCAGACGACACGCTGCAGTGTCCCGGTCGGGGAGACCACTTGGTGCGAAGCAAGCTGGAGTTGGCTCTCTCAAGAGCCCTCTGCCCTTAGCTCTCAAAAGAGCAGGCTGCAGTCAGGACGCTGCTATGCAACAGGTGGAGGCAAAGGAGGAGAGAAGGACCTCTTGGTGCAACAGTGGCGGGTTTATTATCCCGAGGGAGGAGCAACCAAAAAAGGCCAGGAGAAGGCCTTGCCAGTAGTTTTTGTAAGGGGAAAAATTCAGGGGTGGATCCAAGGGATAAACCAATGGGGAATTGATGAGGGATGACAAGAAACCAATGGGGGATAACAGGGGGAGGAACTCATGCAAACAGGCCAATGGGGTTTACAACTGAGATGAACTTTCTAGAACATAATTAACTAAGCAATGAAGTACATGACTATGCAAAAGCAACCTAACCAATCGAGAACTGAGGAACAAGGAACTCACTAGAATGGTGGGAGAAGATGCTTCCAAGGGTAACACCCAGGGGGACGAGCCCTCAAATCTTGGTGCTGCCCTCAGAGCCACTGTCGTGGGCGGGGAAATCAACCCGCTGGATGCCCTCAGACCTGCCAGTGGGTTGAATCACTGCAACAGTTCTCCAAACAAGTTCTGGACTCCTCATTTCCCCCATCCCTGGAAGCATTCAAGGCCAGGATGGACAGGGCATTGAGTAATCTGGTCTGGTGATAGGTGTCCCTGCCCATGGCAGAGGCGTTGGAACTAGATGATCTTTAAGGTCCCTTCCAACCCAAACCAAATTCTATGGTTCTATGATTGTACGATTCTAATATGATATATGTTCTTTTAAAGGAAAAACAGCTGTAATAAATAATTCTCATTGTGGAGGAGCATGTCTCTGCATTTACAACTTTAGTGAAAAAGCCTAAGAACTGCTGCTAAAACCAAAGAGCACTTTCCACAAGGTCAACAAATTTAAAGACACATTATATTTTGGAAGTTTGACACATATTATATAAACCTTTGTCTGGAGCTTGTAGTATTCTATTTGTGTCTTTTGAAGTGCCTTTATTGATATTTATCTTCTTTCATTTTAAAATAGGATATTTAAATTTCAGACTCTCATAGAAGGGGTACACTTCATGAGAAGTATTGCTCCTTTAAAAGGCATTTTCTTTTTTTCTTTTTCTAAATGGAAAAATAGTATTTTTTCCTCTGCTCTTATAGTTCTACACAAAAGTGATACATACTAAAAAGAAATGTTCAATAACAAAGGTAAATAAATAAAATAATAGTTCTCTTTATTAATGAAATGGAAAAGTTTATTGGTTTATTGGTTACATAGGTTTGCTGGCCAAATGGTCATTGACAAAACAGCCAATCCTTTTCTTTTCAAAAATGTAAGTCTTTTAGATACTTACAAATTAATTTGTACTCACTCCTGGGAGCCCTTCTGTGGTTGGTTTCTCATGTTGTATGGGTCTTAGGCCTGTGAAAAGTGTTTATTTCACCAACTCTCTTGGCTTTGTGTTATTTAAATTGGAGTTCTCTTTGAACACTGTCCCATGTTAAGCGATTTAAGTTACAATCAAGTCTCTACAGCTGAATGGAGAGATATGAATGCTCAGAGCATGAGGGTATGTAAGGGCAATGTAAAGACACCTTGTTTGTAAGACCAGCTTGTGGATGGGCTGCTCAGTGTAAAGAACCATATAAAGTAATAAATTAAGCAGCTAGATACACAAACTAAGTACCAGGACATAACACAGACACTGGAAAATCCAGAGCTCTCAGATCACTGCCTGATAGGCCTTAGAAGGAGTGAACCAAAGCCTTGAGGATGTCCAACTGCAACTTTTTAACTGGTAAAAAGCATTCTTATAAAAACTTGTCCTGGGATATGGGAAGGAATTTGTTAGATTGAACAAAACTTTACTATGGAATGCTTATGGGAAAGGCCAAAGGCGAGGTAAAGGATAGGTCAAGGTAGACTGAGGACAATGAATTTGGGAGGAGAGGGGATAAAGGTATCCACGTGCATGTAAACAAACTGCTGATTAATGCTCTTTTCTGGTGAAGACCTTGGTCTGATCACCACAGTTTGTCTTCCTATTGAACTCTAACTTTTTTCCCATGTGTGATAGTACTTCCAGCCAGAGTAGATGTTAAGCAGCCTAAGAGGTCTGGCGTATTACATAACTTTATCAAATAAGCAGTGAAACACACACAGTATGACTCTTGAGTCAGAAATCATTATCTCTTCGGTTGGAAGGAAGAGCCTCAAAATAGTTTCTAAAGCTGAGAAGTGATCAAAACAATTTATGTGTGCCTTAATGCTTTACTTCACTGAAGTCCCATTTACGCCCTTTCAATATCTGTAAGAGAATCAGACCTCACATGTCTAGAACTGTTTCACAAGACCATCAGTTCCTTTTCTTCTCCTTCTGATTCCCTTCCTTTTGTAATATCAAAGTCCATATAAGATGCCGGTTGTGAAAAATGTCAAATAAAGTTTCAATCTTATATTCAACATATTGCATGTAACCGGGAAAATGGAGTTCCACAGAGTGTCATCACAGCCCTCATGGTACAGACATGGATGCACAAGGGACAGCAGAGAGTAGTTTTCTTGAAATGGAGGCTCTCTTGGATTTATGCTCTGAATTTGCAATTGCAAGTCTCTGAAACTCACTCCTACATTCAGATAGGTATGTTCTCTGACTCCTCTTTTTCATTGAAAAGGCAGCCTTTTGGTCCGTACATTGCCAAAATGCTGTGTAGTAACTGTGGATACGGCAGTTTTTTAAGAGTGGGTACCTTTGTTTTGTCTCAGCCTAAATGAGGACGGGGTTGCAAACTCCTGCTATAGGTTAGGGTGGAGTGGGTGGGAGCTGCATCTTTATTTCCCATTGAAGCCAAACCTCTTTGCATACAGGAAGTTCAGATTCCCAACATCCTGGAGGAAGCTTCATGAGGCAACATGTTTCTGCAGCTGGGAATTAGGACTTCTATCGGTGCCCGACAAGAGCTAATGTTTTCACCACTATTCCTTTTTCACCACTACTCCTTTGCGCATTTTACATAATTTGAATGTTAAAGAAGAGATTAGTCTATAAACCTCTAAAATCATTCAGAGTCATTAGTTTAGGACTGTGATCCCAGTTTGACATTTTTGGATAATCACAGAATCGTAGAATGTTAATGGGAAAAAAAAAGAGTGTAGTGTAAAGATAGAACAATTTAGACGTTGCAATAATATCAGCTCTGTCTGAATGAATGATGATAACTGATTAATATCCAGTACACTTCAGCATAATACTAGGCTAAAGAACGCAGTACATCTCTAGCTGAACTCCAAAAGGGATAAATACATATCATATATTATCAAGCACAGCAAGAAAAGTTAACAAGTTAAAAATAGTAATTGCTTGTATGGAAAGAGACAGGCAATAAGTAATTTTCTAAGCTTTAGAATTAGAGATAGCTTGCAAAGTCACTTCTACAGCTTGTCCTAACAGCCAAAATAAAATGCCTAGAGAAACATGTAAACATGAAGAAAGTATTGCTCTGAAGAATTCTCCTTGCTCTGTCGTTCTTTTTTATTGTGGTAACTTCAGGGTCTTTTGACTTATGCATCAATGAATATTTTAAAAACTTTTGGGCTAAAAAGGACCCATCAACTGCATATTTTGGTTTTTAAAATGGTGATTTTGAATTGAATTGAAAATACTTATTCTGAGATTGTGAAACTGTAGAGGGAAAAAAAAATTATCTTCTTTTATTGTGGAAGCACAATAATGATAATAACTGATGAACATCACTGGCTGGATGTAGCCACAAAGATTATGGAAAGCTTTGCAGCAATCCCCTGTTAATAATCCTAAACATGATAAGGAAGAGTGGGAGACTTCAGGTCTATTTGCTGCTTTCTATTTGCTTGTAGCAGATCCCCTGGTTCTTTAGTGTCCCTGTCACAGGCACCACCAGTAGAAGCAACACTGAAAAGTCTGCCCAAGTTTAGGCAGTCATCATGCACATTGCATTTGTCAGCTAATAACACCCATTTCATTGGCTGGCAGTACTTAATGCACTCTGCTCCTAAGTGTCCTGCTGAGTTCTCACAGGCCATGAAATCATAGAATCATCAAGGTTGTAAAAGACCTCCAAGATTATTAAGTTCAACCATTGAAACTGCTACATTCTTAAGACTAATCATGAGACTGAGCACAACTGAGTCTCTAGGAGAGTGTAGCTCACTGCTCCCATTAACCTCTTTCTGGAACTGGAAACAGGACTTCTGCCAGCCCCTGATGAATCCTTCCCAACTGGTCTTCCTTCCTGCCAGCATGACGTACGTTACCACTGCTAAATCCAGTCCAAAGCTTTTTTTCAGGGTTCTTGGGGGTGGTGGGGAATTTTTTGGCAACAGGAATTGATCAAACCATACCATTCTTTGCAGTCAGATATTTTGGGCACTATTTGGTATAATATAAAATATTAACACACATGGATTACTTTTCAGTGCCTGTGGAAGGAGAATAAATATACTTTATAACCTGCACTATTCAGCTACATGAAAAATGGCATTTTTCTCATGTCTGCAGGGCTACTCAAAGGACTCGGAAAAGGATCACTGAGATGCTAAGAATGCACAGCTAGATGTGGGTGGACCTTTTCTGCTAGTTTCATACAAAGATGTGATGCCACTACTCTTTGTTCAAGGGAGTACAATGACTACAAGAAAAAAAGCAGATTCAGAGTGATTTTTTATGTAGTATTCTTTTGCAAATTTGTTAAAGCTAGTTCTGGGAGCTTCTGCGGAGATTTAGCAAAAGCATTCACTGCATGCCACATTCCCCTTATTGCACACGAAGGAAAAATTGCAAAGTTGTGCATTGTCTTTCAGTGGAATGAGCAAGTTCTGACAATGATGAGGATTTAACAGAGTGCTGAGATTACGCATCTTTTACCAAAAATTAAGATGCATTGCTTTTCTGTTTGTTGTGACTTATAGAGGAAAATAGGAGTGAGATAACAGCAATGTATAGGAGGTTGAACACATATCAAGTATTTGTTACAGTTACCTGTTCCTAGACAGGCATCTACTTTCAAATGAAAACTATATTATGTGTAAAATCCACTAGAAAGAGTAGTGAAAGGGTTTTTTGGGGTGTTTTTTGGGGTTTTTTTGTTTTTTTAGTAAAAGGACTATAGGGTCTGTATTTTGAAATCCATAAACCTAATTTCTGAAGTAGGGCAATACTTTGGTACAAGAACTTCAGAGTGACGTTTTATTTATTTATTTATTTATTTGCTGTGTGTGCTCTGACATAATATTTCATTCATAGAATCATAGAATATGCTCAGTTGCAAGGGACCCATCAGGACCATTGAGTCCATCTCCTGGTCCTGTACAAGACATCCCAAGAATCTCACCATGTGCCTGAGAGTGTTGTCCAAATGCTTCTTGAACTCAGACAGGCTCTTGCTGTCATGATTTCCCTGGGGAGCCCATTCCAGTGCCCAGTCACCCTCTGGATGAAAGCCTTTTCCTGTTATCCAACCTAAACCTCCTCTGACTTAGCTTCATGCCATATCCTGCAGTTCATTGGTCATGAGAGTGAAGAGATCGGTACCTGCCCCCCTACTTCCCTTTGTGAAGATGTTGAAGACCACAATGACATCTTCCCACGGTCTCCTCTTCTCCAGGCTGAACAGACCGAGTGAATTCGGACATTCCTCAAATGGCTTCCCCTCCAGACCCTTCACCATCCTTCTTGTCCTCCTTTGGACACTCTTTAATGGCTTAATGCCTTTTTTTCTGTATTGTGGTGCCCACAACTGCCCGCAGCACTCAAGGTGAGGCCACCCAAGTGCAGAGCAGAACGGAACAGTCTCCTCCCTTGCTCAGCTGGTGATGCTGTGCCTGATGGCCCCCAGGACAGGGTTGGCCTTCCTGGCTGCCAGGGCACTGCTGACTCATATTCAACTTGCCACCAACCAGGACCTCCAGGTCCCTTTCCATAGCACTGCTCTCCAGCCTCCCATCCCCTGATCTGTACACACAACCAGGCTTGTCCTGTTCCAGGTGCAAAATCGAAGAGATGAAATAGGAGACAAAATGCTTGAAAAAATGTTCAATGTATTTTTAGTTCTAAACTGAAATAGTAAAGTAGAATTCATAGTAACACTAGGCTGCAAGTATGAAGGAAACTCATCTTTCTAGAACAAACCACAAAATTAACAGTGTATTTCTACACTGATTGTCATAGGATAGATTGATAAATGACATTAAGGTCAAATTTGAACACGCCTAAATAAAACATACAAGTAAACAGTTTATTTACAAATCATGGAGTTATTTTTCTGCATTTGAGCAGTCATTGAATCTTCAGGTGCAAAATAATTCATTATTATTTCAGTTTTGATTAATCTTGCATACAGTACCTTATCATATAGAAACCACATATGTCATAAATGAGGTAAGTTTCTCAGTGAGAAAACACTGGGGATCTTCCTGTAATGTTTATTTTAAGGAGACTAAAATTAATGGTTCTCCTGGGTAAATAGCATCACTGTATTTTCACAGATGAATTCAAGTGTGAGGTCAAGTAGTAGGCACAGTTAAGAATTTCACATATGAAAATAAACAGATGCATGATAATTTCCTTGTCTGTTTCCAACAGAAAAAAATATTATTTATTTGCAGAACATCTAAAATTAGATTATTATGGTTTAGGACAACTAGACTCCTCAGGTGATCCAAGAGGGCAGTAGTGGGAGAACATGCTGCCACTATCTGTAGGGCTCTTCATGAAATCCAGTCCAGGTCAGCAGTGGTTAAGTATGTAAATTTATGTGAAAGGAAAATGTACTTTAACTTCATTTCTAGAACTGTAGTATAACACATGTTTCTTCAGGAGCCCTTACAAAATGAGTGAATAGTCTGCCCTTTTATTCATGGATGATTGAGAGTCATGAGCCATCTAACCTTTCTTCTGCGCCTGACAGCAACCACTCTTTTGACCCTTTTGAATTACTACTTTGTACTGGAGCAAGTAGTGGGGCTTGGTGAGATTTGTAGAGAAAAAAAAATTGTTTTCTGGGGCCAGAACTATAAATATTTGAGGAGTTTTAATGAAGTCTAGCTCCAGCCTAGTTTTATTATTATTATTATTATTATGTGATTAGCTGTTTCCTAGAGTGCCTCCTCCAGTTCAATTTCATCCTGACTTGAAATCAAGTAAAAGGTCTTTGAAAAAACCCCAAAGCTAATAGTAATCTATCCTTCAGGTATCTAGAGTATCATCTCACCCTTCATCTCAGAGTGAAAGAGTGAGAAGGAAAAACAAGTCAGATATACTAGATACCAGAACTTTTCTGCTAATCCTTAACTGGAAGGGTGAGGAAGACTGTCCAATTTCTGACAAAATCTAATTGTAAAAATGGACAGAGCTGAATTAAAGGAAGACTTATGAACGTATTTTGTGATATAAACACTATGTTCTCTAGACACACTCATCTTTACAGAAATCTTGAAGTCTTAATATGTCAGCCCTCTTTGCCATTTTACTTATAACTCTTGTAGGTTACTGTTAGTCTTTAAAAGTAAGTCTTCAAATTTTCCAACATTGTACTCCTCTACACTGTTTAGTTTAAATAAAATAAAAATCAACAGGTTGGTAAAATTGAATGTTTTGTGTCCCTAACCTGGATAACATAAAGCTAGCTGTAGTTCATAGCATACAGATCACTGATCTTCAGTAACCTACAGGATATATTCTGAGTTTATTGAGTTAGGAGATAAAACTTGTAAGTCATTGCAACAGAGGGGATATTTTTATTCACCTTGTTTGAATCTGATCAGCAGAATATCTGCCAGATATTGAAAGAATTGCTTTTAAAATAGCAGAAATAAAACACTCTCTAATCCTTAAGGTGCTGTAAAAAGAGTTCTGAATGCATCTGTTAATGTTCTGGGCACATAATACAAAGGGGATTACTTTTTTTCTAATACATAATAAAAAAGAGAAAAGAAATAGAATGGAATTAAGAAGAGAAGGTGAGGTAATAAAATCAAGACACACAAAATTATTTCCTTATCTCTTGGGAAAGCACAGGAACCCTAAAGAATAGCACTGTTATTTTGTAACAACTGCATGTTGATTCCATGTATATTTTACATATGCACTTCCGAAACCAGAAAAAACTTCAAAATTCTGTCCTTTGGTAATCTGTGATCTATAGTAGTTTTAAAAAATATACTGGTAAATGAGAAAAGGCATACCGAGGACAATGCGTATTACCTGAAAGTTGTGTATTTGTTACAATTTATTGCTGTTAAGAGCAGTCTTTCTAAACCAGGGAATGAGTTCTCTGATGCCTGTATTTTTAGGCCTTTTTTTTTTCTCAATGTAGTGGTTGTTGCATTTGTGTTGTATTAACAAACAACTAGGAGTAGGTACTGCTTTGTTCTCAGTGAATACCAGAAGTCCCCCAGTCCATTTGGAAGTTCCCTATCGAAACAGGCCAGGAAACTGGCCTTATTCTCTGTCCTCCAACAGCAAGATGCAATGCAAGAAATGAAAAAGTGTCATGGGAGGTAGGATTCCATAACTCAGATATGCCTAGCTGTAACTGGGGGTTGTTGACTTCTACTCTAGCAGTTCATGGTGATATAACTACAAAGAATGAATACTATTTTTTAACTATTCATTTGTTACAGAAATATACCCAAATTATTCTAACAAAAAAGCATTGTACCACATGTACATACAAAACTAAGCTGAAGCTAAAACAATTTGGGCAGTAGCCCAGGCTCTAGTTGCCTTGAGGGCTTCTAGCAATGAGAGGGCTCCATTTGGACCCTGTAAGGCTGCAGAGTCTGACATCAGAAGGCTGTGTCATATTTTGTACTTGGCTTCTAACACTGAAGTCAAAGTGATGGAAAAAGTCACATTACATTTTCCCTACTGTTAAATCACCTGTAATTCATATCTTTTAAACTACCTTTCAGTTCTTAACTTTTTGATGTACAAAATCGTACAAAACACTGTTTAATTTTTTTACTCTCTTACATATCTCCTGTAAGATTTTACATTACAAGTAACTAATAGATTTTATTTTTGCAAACTCTACTTTTTGGCTTATTTATGAAGGATTGAATAAGAATACATTTCTTTATTTCAGAAAAATTGTGGTCTGGTAGGAAACTCCTTTCTTTTTCCACCTCCCCCTGAATCTGATGAAAAGGGCAAAGTGTTGAAATAGCATCCAGCCATCTCTTGCCAATTGATGCTTTAGTAACATTTTGATCAATGTGTCTGCCTCTTCATCCAGGAGCCATAGGAGGTAGTAAATTGATAATTGGTGATGCAGTTCAAAAGATCACATGAAACTCTCTGTCACAGGAAAATGAGCACTTTCTGTTTTACTGCTGCTGTGAGATTTGCTTAAGACATAATCTTCTCAAACTAAACTGCAAAAGGCTTTTTTGTTTGTTTCTTTTTCTTTTCTGTTTTCAAATAGAAGTCTTTTTCATGTGTTTGGCCTTGTTCTCTGTTGTTTCTCTGGAAGATCTTCTGTGTGTTGAGCTCTGCACTTACCTGACAGTGAAGCATCATGGATACACATTAATCCATAAACCTTAATTTACAGGCATTTCCTTAGAAGTGTTGTTGATGTTTATTTGTTATTGACACAACATGGCTGCTTTAGTTATAGACAATTAATGTTGTAACTGCTCAAGGGCTGCACTGCTCAAGGGCTGCACTGCTCAAGTCATTGCAGTTATTTCTTTCTCTTAGATCTCAAATTTTCCTTTAACAATGTTTTTCATACATAAACCCTAAGTAGACTAATATTTAATGGCTGCACTGTTTACTCTTGATGTTTTGTTCTACTGAGTAGAATTATAAAGAGTTAATAAATCTTTCATTAACTAGAACTATTTCCCATGAATAAAAAACTCACTTTATATAAAAGTATACAATTTTGGAATTTCTTCTTGCATTACACTAAGAGAGCTATTTGAAGAAATGAGATTAGCTAACAGTATTTAAATAAGGAATCAGTCTTGGTTAAGTTATTGGACAATTTTTATTTTGGGGTTTTTTTTTGTTAGGTTGGGGTTTTTTGGTTTGTTTTAGTTTTGGTTTTCTAAGCTGTGCTCTAAAGAATCAAAAGAAAATTAGTTAAAATTTCTTAGAGACTGAGTAGTGATGGAAGGTGCTTTAAAGACAATCATTGTCTTAAATTATCTAGTACACAGGGTATTCACACGGAACTCCTCTTAATGTCCAGATCCCAGTTCAAGATGCTACTAAACTGGGACTTGAACACTGAGTGTGTGTGTGTAAAAGTACTTAAATATGAGTCATAAAAGGAAAAGCCTTACATGCCTACACCTCTGCCTACACCTGCACCTAGACCTAGGCCTAGGCCTATTTTACTCTAGAAAATGGTATTACTAGTTTATTTAGGACTGTTCTATTTAAAATTATAATAAATTTAATGTTCCTTAAGTAACTGAAAGGTAGCATCAGTGCAAATTAATGCAAGTTTGTTGGAGTACTGCACCACTGATGCCGCTTACTTTTCCTCAGAGACAAAGGAGAAAAGATAGTTACTGACTTGGGGATGAAGAAAACCAATCTATGCCAAGAATACTTTGCTGTTGTGACTTCAAATCATAGAAACATAGAATAACGTGAGTTGGAAGGGACCAACAAGGACCATCGAGTCCAACTCTTAGCCCTGCACAGAACATCCCCAAGAGTCACATCATGTGTCCAAAAGCATTGTCCAAACACTTCTCGAGCTCTGTCAGGTTGATGCTGTGACCACTGCCCTGGGGAGCCTGTTCCAGTGCCCAAACACTCTCTGGGTGAAGAACCTTTTCCTGATATGCTACCTAAACCTCCCATGACTCACCTTCATGCTATGTCCTCCAGTTCTGTCACTGGTCATGGTTAAATATCAGCTGGGCAATCTGGAAGACAAAGCAATCCCCTAGGTGTTAAGTCCATAGCAGTACGGTTTTGTATACCCGTATTTCAAAATTACTTGGAGACAGGCATTGGTTTTAGCACTTTCACATCATGAAACACTTTCACATTGTGAAACACTTTCACATCATGAAACACCACCTTAGAAGTGAGCCATGGAAACTCCCAATGGCTTTCTCTACGAAGCAAACCTAGATGTTCATTTTAGAACAGATAGTTATATTTGGACATAAATGCCATCCTGTGCTTCTCAGTTATTGCAGCATATTCTTTCTTCACTTTGGTTGTACTCTTACACTTGGATGTCAATCAGTAGAATTGCTTTCACTGTCTCATTCCTTTCACAATTATACAGGCTTGCTCGGCAGTCATAGGGAAGAAACAGACCCTTTCAGAGGGTGATTATTCCTCCCAATTATTTTAGATATTTATCTTCAGATTGGATAAATAACACTCTAAAGGTATATCTCTGTCTTTTTATAAAATTTAAAAAGCCTGATGATAGGTTTAAAGCAGGTTAACAATTCAGCAGCTACATACATTTGGGATTAATTCCAGTGAAGGCAAAATAAGCCCAGATAAGGGTCATTATATCTAAAATCTGTTTGTAATCTTGTTGTTACATGCAGTTGGAAAGATTACTTGGGCCACCACATGTCAGGTGGAAGTCAAAATGAACTTTTTGCAGACTTTATTCTGCAAAAAGACATGAATGTTAAAAAAATTCATATCTATCAATAAATGTTGTCTTTAGAGTTCTAGTGGTGATTAAAACATACGAATTTTCGAACTTCATCAGGTGAAAAGATGAAGTCGTCTTTCCGTTATGATCTGACTACAAAGTCCTTTCTAAGAAGAAGAAACTTTAAAAAAAATATTATATTTAGTTGCAATGTCTATTGTATCACAGATACTTATAACAATACTGTCTGATTCCTTTAGATTTTGAATTTCTCAGCATGTCACAGCAGTTTTGTACCCAGTTCTAAAGATTTAGAGTCAGCCATTATTTTCTTGAGGCATGTAAGAAAATAGCAAGCTTTAGTTATGACCCTGGCCTCTTCACTGCTGTATTTGTATACCTTTGAGTATTTTTTTTCTTTTGTGCACAATGTTTTTGGGACAACCTCTTCTGTGAATTGCAGGATTTTTTGTACTTTTAACTTGATATAAGAATATTTATATCTCCACAGTTCTCTATGTAGGGGTGAGAAATTTGATATATATAAATACACCTTTAAACTACACAATTAAACCTAGATATGTTGTTATATTGAATATATATTTATCATATTTTAAAGTGATTCTTTGAAAAAAAAGTCAAGTTCACTAACTCACATAGTTTTGTCAAGTGAGCTTTCATCACATTTGCTATAGATGCACGTCCGAGAGTTTGGTCACAAAACTAAGATGTGGGACAGATGGTGAGCAGGAACCACACTGCAACCTTCACCAGGAAACTAAGGTGCAAAACAATCACGTTTAAAAACAAAGAATAAAGAATCATTATTTTAAAAAAATTTCTGGATTTTGAGGGAATGCTTAGCAAGGAATTAGAAGTGAATGGCACGTGGAAGGGACAGAAATGTGAGCTATGCTCTGACAGCAGTAATTGTGTGAATTATATAGGCAAGCATATACTACAGACAGACTGATTTATACTGGGATCCTGCTGAGTTAAGAATAGTCTCCTTCAGTTGGAAACATCTGCTCTTCCCACTGAATCTACAAGGAACCTAAGGAAAATGCTAGCATAATGACTTACTTTTTTGACAGCTACGTTTATCTAAGGTAAGTCTTATCAAAGATAAGTAACATACAAGGTTTTCTGAAGATGAAAGAAAGCTATGTGTTCACCTATCACTCAGTTACATAAATAACGACTTTCCCTTCCCACTCTAGCCTCCACTATTCTTGCTCTGTTTGTAAATCCTCTAGAATGTCTCAAACTAAGTGTAGATTAATAACTCTGAAAATTGTATGTTGATTTTTTTCCTTTCACCCTCCTTGACATGGAGCAGCATAGATTTGCCCAGAAAACTCTTGTCATTCATCTTTAACCTGACAAAAAAGCAAGATAACTCGGAGTAGTGTCATGAAAATTCCATGTCCAGAGTCAAAAAAAAGCACCATGAGACAAGGGTATAGAATTTGCTAGATAAATTGGTTGTTTCCTTAACATTTTTCATTCTCATTATGTTTTTTATAACAGGTCTTTTTAACAGGGCTCCTTTTTGAATATATTACTCAAGGTATTAGAGTGAAAAGGAATAAAAAAAGATTGTGGTTTTCTGTTTTTTAATTCAAATCTGGGTTTTTTTTGTCAGCAGAACAGAATACACTGGTCAATCTAGCCATAATCTTATCTCTGGGATAAAACTCGGAGTTCTTAAAGTACAAAGAAAGGCACAGAAGTGTCTGAAGTCTTCTGATAACAAAACATTTCTATCCAGAGTATCTAACTCTTTGTATTCCCGGTTATCTCACTCCTGTTTGCAATGGGAGCATTTATGTAATTCTAACCACCATAGCCACACTCTAACAATGACCTGGAATTAAATGAACTGATTTATATTTAAAAATGTTATATTGATAATTTTTCATTTGATGTATCCATCAGAAACTGATGATATGTGTGGCAGATGTGACTTTCTTCTCTTTCTCTCTTCAACAGCTTACTTGGTTAATTTACTCAATTTTTAGATTTTATAATTTTGCCTTTGCCTATATGGATATCTTAAATTAACTAGGAAAAATCACCACTAAGCTTAGAATTCATTTCTCTCTCTCCTTTTCACTTTATTTTTAAATTTCTCTGGTGAAAACACCAGTAAAAGATATGTAGACTGCATCTTTTCCTTCCTTCCTTCCTTCCTTCCTTCCTTCCTTCCTTCCTTCCTTCCTTCATTCATTCCTTCCTTGGAACAGGAGGACTGACCAAGCTGCTGGCTAGCGTCAACCCACCCCACCCCGCTATAGTCAACGAAGATCAAGAGTATAGGGTGGGATTTAGTTACCTGAACGTCCCATTTGAGATGCCCTAAAGTATCTTGCCTGGACCCTGCTCCTTCTCTAGAGTATGCCATACCTCTGCTGTCATGTCTATCACACCCCGCTTTCCTTACCCATTCCCCTATCTTCCTATGATGCTGGGGCTTTTTTTTGCTAAGAAATTATTAACAGATGTGCACAGCACCGTTTGGAGAGCTACTCCTTCATCCCTAAAATAGGTCACCTGAACATGGAGTCTTTGGAGTCGTTTGAGCCAATGAGCCTGGATACTGTGGTCCAGTGCCAGATCTCAGGCATGAAAAAGAAGCTATGGTGACAGTCAAGCATGGCAAATTACACAGTGTGCCTCTGTTAAAGAACTGGAATAGATCCCCAGATGCCCTTTGACTGTGATAGATGCACAGATAATTAGTGTATAGTCAACCTCCAGGCACTTAGATGTTGAATGCACAGAATTGAATCTAACCTTGTATATACTCGCCATTCATCTAGGACAAAGAACTTGCTTTGGATTGCTTTTCAGTATTTAATACTAGTTTTAAGGGGAGAACAGCTAGAATTAACTATAAGGTTTAAAAACTACTTTGCTAAGGCCTCTACAAGGAGAAACTTACAGCACTCTTTTTTCATTCTGTGCTGATATATGACAATATATACAGCATAATAAATTGGGGAAAAAACCTGCAGAGGATGACATGATAACTATGCATATTTTATCTACATAAGCTATGTCTGTTCTCTGGGCCACAAAGTGATATTAAATTAATACATTAGAATTTACTACTAAGATTCATAATGGAAGACTACTCAAACATCTGCCCTTTGTTTAACAGTGCATTGAAATCTTTTACTTTAATTCAGATGAACAAAATAAAATATCTTTAAAAAGGCAGATGAGAAGCATTGACATTGGTAATAGGTGAAGGGAATATAATAGGAAAGTAAAATTTACTGGACTGCTTCTCTTTTACCTAGAGAAAGTCCATGCTAAATGTACAGGCAGGATAATATAAACCCAGGAAATTTTATGAGAGAATGTGAGGGAGTAGGCAGAGGAAATAAGCTAATTTATTGAAAGATCACAACAAAGCAGCTGAATAAAGAAGTTTGTAGAAGGGTGGTCATGGCAGAATTAACTCATATCTTCATGACAAATAAACCAAACAGAGGTGAGACAGTAAGAAACTAAAATTTTTATTCACACAGTAGTCCAATCTGTACATGAGTAGTATGATATTTATAATCTAGAGTCCCTTTAACTTTCTGAGGTCTAAAAGTATCCAGATCTTGTTAAGATATGAGTATGTAATTTATTAAATAATATACCAGAGAAGATAAAAAATTGAATTAATTTCTTTAAAGGCATGTGATTTTGACTCAGATTACCCAGAAAGAAGGAGGAAGAGATTTTTACGGGTGATGTGAAGCAAAAGAAACATTAAAGCTCAGATGAAAGGTGAAAAAGTATGATATGCTGGACAACAGAAACTGAAGTAAGCTGTAAATCACATGACTGTGAGGAGAATATACAGGGAAACTGAAATTACAGAAAGGTTTTCTTTAGTGAAATGAAAATCTAGGAAGTTAATAATTGCATGTACACAAAAGTGGATTAGGCAAGCAAATTACCATGTAGATGAGTTGTTAAAGCAGAATCAAGAGCACGGAAGACAGTGGTTATGTCTCTGTTATTACCCAAATGACTAAATAAATGGGATTCCAGACAATCTTCCCTGAGGATTCAGGGTCTGTTCATGGACTGAACTTTGATGTTCTTGATTGCAGGTCAGACCCTGCTTTCTTGGTCTTTTTAGTCAAGTGGTATCAAAAGGAATTAATTCTTGAGCTGGATGTCATAGAGAAAAAGTGATTTGTCTTCAAAACCAATGTCTGCTTGTTTGGAATGACTTCTTTTTGCTAGACTTACACAAATTTAGCAGCATTTTTCCTGAAGAAAAATTAAGCAGCATTCATTTTCTTTTTCCTCCAAAATATAATTACTGACTTTCCAGAATATAGACTTCATCTGTGGAAGCACAAAATATGTATTATTAAAAGCACTTTAATTGGCTAACGTGTAGTACTGTACGGTCTGTAATTCCATGTTGAGTACTCAGAGCTTTTTGACCTTTGAAAATGTAGCTTATAATATATCACAAAACCTCTTGCAATAATTCAAATATTTTTGTGCTGTTTGTTTCTTTTCTGTGTCCATGTGTGCACTGGTAAATGTTAAAGTGTCTTGCTATAAGGATAGCACTCAGATTTCATTCTCTGAAGTGTGTGAACAGATAGACGCTGCATTATAATGTTACTACTGACATTTCAATTCAGAGCCAAGGCCACCAACACTTTCAGCCCCTGCTGTTTTGTTAAATATTTGTCAGTGAAAGAGACTGAGGATTGCTTTTCATATTTCTTGTACATGCTGAGCTACACCAAAGGCAAAATGTCAGGTAAAAACCAGTGCATACCCTTTTTCTGATAGCAAAACTCTTAGCTTGCATATAGAGACTGTGGCCTTTCAAGAATATGCTATTGCCATATGCACTGTGATCCTTTAATTGAAAAGCAGTGTAGGTAGATAATTGTGCAGATTAGAGGCAGACCCACAATGTGTGCCAATTATGCATGAAAAAAAATGGAGACTTTGTATGACAAGGGGAATAAAATCAGGCTGATATAATCATAGTAGAGACAAACTTTCCAGATAACTCCCACATGAAATTAGAACTTGTAACTTTTAAGTGACACAGTGGGGGCTGGTTTATTGCTAATGCTTTTGAATAGGCCCTGCAGGGCTTGTTCACTTTTAGTTTCTTGGTAAGTACTTTGAGCATAAATGGAGCTTAAATGAACTGGCATGATAGATTCTCATTTCTGTAACACCTGTAAAATTTTCACTATAGTCATCCCGTGCTCTGTCTCATCCTCTTGATAGTCCTGTGTGTGACAGGATAAAATTCAGAGACAGGATTTACTTGTTTATTTGTTTAAAAATCTGGAGGAAGTGGAGAACAGGAGTTTCAGAAAGCAAGTTATTTAAAAGTAGTAACCACAATCTGCTCAATGGACTGATAGCCTTCTGGTGAACTGTTCTGCTTTCACCAGCATACAGCATTTCAGCTAATCACAAAAACTATTACCAATGCAGTCAGCCATAAAAGTAAAGTACAGATAAGCATATCTTAATGATTTGTGGCACTGATGGCATTCGTGGTTTGTGACACGACTGATATTGAAGTGGTCAGACATAAGCTATTATTTTAATTTTCTTTATTTTTGAGATATTTTAATTCATTTCTTCATAAATAATGTCTCTCCATCACCTATTCAAAGAAAAAAATAAGGAGGTTTTTTCTTCTCTGTCTTATGACAAGAAGACTGATTTTAAGTGTCTGCTCTGTCAAGGAAGGATTGAGTGAGAAGCAATCTGAGAGTCTCACTGTGACAATTGGGAAAGCAGCTGTGTGTGAGATAGGTTTAGGGGGAAATGGAACTCTGGAAAAACCCAGAGATTTGTTATGTTTCCCTTTGGCACAGTTTGAATGTGTAATTCTCTGCATAGATGGGGAAAGAAAGCTTTTTCTCCTAAACTTATGCTGTGATTTTGGGGAGAAAGTTGGAAAATGTTCAGATGCCAAGAAATATACATTTTGGAATTTTCTGAGTATTCCTTTATCATTAGCCATAGTGAACCTCTAATCCATATTGCTTCGTGCAGCTCTGGGGAAGGTGCTCTCCTGTGTTTCAAACTTCTTCAGAGTGCCTATGATATAGTGTATCTTTCTTTCGGTGTTTCTGTTTTCCTAAAGCAGAAAGGAGGCCATAGATAGAGGAAACACACTTTAGAGCTAATGCTTCCTACGGTAACTTCATAATTTATAATAATATAAAGTGCACGATATATGTTGCTGACATAACCTCTGTAGCTGGAAACTAAGACAATGGCTGAATTATTACAAATAATGAGTAATATGCTGAAGAAAAAACATATACCTAAACTGATGCTATTTTCCGTGTTAAAAACCTTTTGGAAAAAAAATATTTCTGTGTGGGTCTAAACCAGTTAAAACCTGGTATCACATTGTAATATTTGAAAGTTAACTAAATGTGAATATGAATGTGATATGAATCACAGTGGAAGAATTTAAGAATAATGGGTTTGTATAACAGCGTTTTATTCTGGTTTAGAATACTTTGCTTTCATTTTATGAACTTATAAACTGCAACTGTTAAACAAACCTGTGATTAAAGCATATTTTCCAGAGGACCATGATAGCTATCAGGTCCCCTTCACATAAATTGTTTATCACTCATTTCCTTCAGAGGTAGTTGTTTAAAACAAATAGACACAATGAATTATTGCCTAGCAGGGAAAAAGTTTGTCATATGGTGCACCACACTGTTTTGTACACAGGCATTCATTTAAACAGACATTATAAGATTTTAATGTGTCTTCTGAGAACCAGAGTGATACATGTTTGTAGGTAGCATCAAAACAGCTGCACATTTTTTAAAACCAGATTATCATATCAATAAGCATTGAACTGCATATTTTTAGGCATTTCTGCTTGTTTCATAAACAATCTCTGGGATATTTACCTTGTTTCAGAATCTAAGGAAAAAAACTTTTCCAAATTAAGGGCAATTACAACTTTGCAATATGTAGATGAGAAAAAAAGCACTAAAAGCCTCTGCTTATAATAATTTTCAATATGGTCCAAGTATGTGATGGTTTAAAAGCTGTTTCACCCCAAACCCCTCCCATTCTACTCTCAGTGTTTATTTTTAATATACTCATTGGTGTGTTGCTGTAATAACACCAGTTTTAAAGGACCTTCCTTTCATACTGATGTTCATGTATGTGGCTGTGATGCAACAGGACCATCTTCAGGGTGAAAAATCTAAACAGAAACATAATAAATACCAATGTGTAAAAAGGAACCTCACATAATGTGGTTTGGACTATCATTCTTTAATCAGGATCATGGAATTGTTCATTTCAGAAGAACCTCAGGAGCTCTCCATTCCACCCTGCTTAAACCAGTGCCAGCCCTGCTGGTAAGGATGGTCAAGGCTTTCTCCTTGACATTCAGAAGAATGCAAAAAGTCCAGGTCTCTCTACAGTCACTAAAGAAACGTAGGCCAAATAATTAATTGTCCAAGATTTGGTGAGATGAACCTCAAATATTGTCTCAGTACCAATTATTGATTTAAACTATTACCAGAATAGCTTTCATACTTTACATTCAGGTAGTAGCTTACAAAACACTCATCTGCTGAGGTAAAAACTACTTCTATAGTTCTGTGAAATCTTAGAAAAAATATTTAGCATTTAATTTTTGTCTATATGCAAAAAAAATTGATTTCTTTGAATAATATGTCAATGCTGTAAAAAAAACCACTTGCAGCACTGGTTGATATCTTTCCAAATAAGTTTTCCCATTCACTTTTAAAATAATTTGAAAATTATATAAAAATTTTGCTGGTTTATTGAACCACATTGCATCTCAGAGTGTTCTGTTTTATTCTGTATCATTTTGTTTGATCTTATCAAACAGCAGTGGTGTTCAAAGTTATAATGATGTATATTAGAATTTCTGTAGTCTCTGAGGAAAAATCATGGAGATGAAAAATTGACTTCCCACTTTCCTACCATAACCAATCAATTCTTAATTAAAATTGTTTTAAATTAATTGACTTCAGTAACATCTTTCAAATCTCATGTATCTATGTCATAGATATGTGAATTAAAGATGGTCTTGTAATGTAGTCACAAATAGTACTTTCCAAATACAGTGCAAGCTCTATTTTTACCATCTTCTTTTCTACTGCCACAGGTAGAAAGAAGCATTTCTGTGAAGAAGCTTATTAGTCTGAATGCAGTGAAAAAGATCCTGTGGGAAATTGTTTTTGAACTGTAGCACATCCATTGTCAGGAATCACACATTCACAATTTATCTTTGATAAATAAATATTTACTTCATTCAGATAAGTAGGTCTGTCAAACTGCAATTCTTAGGACTAGCACTTCTGAAAATTGGCTTATGCATACACAAGTTCACTGGAGACTCTTTGTTCTTTTTTTTGCATTATATTATTGAAAATAGCAATGTTTGACATATTTGTGCACAGAGATTTTTATGTTACCTGGCACTATAAAGGAGCTGAAACATCTGTTGCTAGAATCTAGTCTCAGCTTTGCTCACATTGTGAAAGGGGAAGAATGACTAGAAAAGCCATTTTTACAATAAGGGTAAGAAAGATGGTTCATATTACTACTACCTTGAAGAGCCCGAGTATTCAAATAACACCAGAACACTTTTTAGCTGAAATAAATACATCCATATCACTTTTATAAAAAATAAACATATGTATTTACATGTTGAGAGAGTATACTATGTGGGGAAAAATAACAGAGGTATTCAAGGCGAGCATCCTGTTTACCCAAGTGAAGCTTACTCAGAATGGGATTTTCAATGTTTTGACCTACAGCAAGTTTTGTTTACACTAGACGGGAATGAAAGGTGGGTCAAAAAGTGAGAGGGCTTGCTCTGATGTTTTATTTTCTTTGCATACTCTGCTGAATTTTCATCTCCTGGAATGTGCTTTTAATGCATTTTTGACAAACGATTTCTGGTTGGTAGGTTCTTTAGGGATGGATGTAAGATGTAGAGATATACATTTTCTTCCTCTCCATCAAAACTTTTTGAATCACAAAATTCACTTCTTTGTGTGTACTAGACTGCAACATTAACTGCCAGTATGAGGTATCAGATATAGTTTAATAGAAAATGTCCCATTTTAAACTTTCATGGTGAAACCAGAACATGCCTTATAGAAACAATTATGTTATCACATAATGCCAGTATCCTATATTTTTGTTGTAAAATTATAATTCTGACCCTCATTTTCATATATTTTTTATCTTTGCTAAACCAAAGAATTAAAAAATTCACTTGCAAATAACTTCTGGCCATTCTAAATACATCTGTTTTTTTTAAGATCAAGATACAATTATGAGGGACCACTCAAACAATCCATGGCCATAGCATTAAAGAAATGTTGGTGGTTTTTTATTCCTTGATCCACGCAGAGAAGCTTGGAGGGGGTCCCAAATGAGATGTGAAAAGCAGCAGAGATTTTGTTTCAAATTGGAAAATGTCACTGGAAGACACTGCATAACAGATTGACAGATTGACAAAAGAACTACAGCAAATTACCAGGACCACATGCTAATCACCTAACTTTTTTAAGCATTGAATGGAAAAAATAGACATGGACACTTTTGCTTGAAACTGTCCTGGCAGTTGCCAAAGTACTGCCACAAAAGTGGCAAATGCCAGTTTTTAAAGGGAACTCTGAAAGAAATCCTGAGACAAAAAGAAGTTGAGTTTGTTAAGAAAGATGTAGAGACTGTTTAGAAGAGTGGATTAACTAGCAGACAGACTAAAGTGATACATTGAGAAAGAGCTGAAATGCCTTTTGTAAAATGAAGCCATGATTCACAATATCCATTAGAGTGCTCCTGGATTAAAAAAAAAAAAGGTTCACAAGTCCCCACTAAAGACTTGTAAAAAGTTTAGAAATGAAGTTTTGAGAACAACAAAAAACATAGGGAACAAATAGTTAGTTTATCTAGATGAAGAGGTTGTTATGGATCCGGATGTAGATATCCCATGCTGTTCATCGTATTAATAAAAGATTTCAAGAAAAGCATGAGTACTGAAGTGAACACATTTATTAATAATAAAAATCATTCTCATGGTTGACAGATACAAAATGACCACACAGTACTCAATAACTGGTGGTATTGCTCAGGAATTAGATTTTAAGATTTTTATAGCCAGCTTTCTGGAACTAGCAGTGCTCAGTAGGAAGGAACATGAAAGAATATAAAATACTGAGAATAATTATGAAATGAATGGAGTAAAAAGCAGAAAATGTCCTTAAGGATCTTGTGTAAACCCACTGCATGAGTGTTGTTAGGGAACTTCTTCCCATATTCCCATTGCAAATGCCTATATAAGATTCGTAAAGGCAGTCAGTCAATCAAAGCTATGGTGTGTCTTCTTCACATGCAACCAATATATACACTACGATGAAATGTGTGGCTGATCTATAGTAAAACAAAGCATTTCCCAGAGGAGAAACATGTCTTGTTTGCCCTAAAATTAATTTCTTTGTGCTCCTTTTTCAAATATCTTATGACAGCTCTTTTGTAGTCCATGCTTTTATCCATGATGCAAACGTGCTATAAACAATCAGTTTAAAACCTCAAGTAATAGATATAAATCTTGCTAATATAGCTATCCAAGAAGTAAAACAATTTTAGGTAATAAAGCAGGTCAGTTGTAAGAGATCACTTTCCTTAATTTTGTAGCAAACTCTAAAGAGGTCTCAGTCTAGCTCTTAAAATTTGCACAAATAACACAAAGGCCTTGGTAGACCAAATTTGCACCAATACCAGAGGAGCTGATGGGCCACCTTTAGTCACTGAAAGAAAAAAAAGATTAATCTGTTTCGTTGTAATGTTTTGTTTGTTTCTTTCTTTCTTTCTTTCATGCTTTTCTGTCAGTTTCATGCTAGAACAGAATAATCCTGGAGCAGATGAGCCACAAGAATTTCAGGGCTTTAACAGATCATCATTTTATTTCCAGAGCAGACTGAACCATTATCAGAGAAAAATTGTGCCATGTCTGTTAAACATCCAAAGAAAGCAACTAGCATTACTAACTAGATCAATGCCATTTGTCATGGGTGCTTATGAACCATATCAGCTCTTGAATTGCTGCTTATAAGCGCCTATCAATTCTTTTCTGTCACTTTGCCTAATATGCTACATATCTCTAATAGCAACAGTTCATGTTTCTAGCTTTTCAGTGGTTCAGCCTTTGTCATCATCAATGTAAAGTCCAAATGGTATAATGACCAAACCCAGCCTTTGCCTCACTCATTTATCCTCATTCCATCTATTAAGGATATCAACACTTTTGTCAAAGGACTATCCCTCCGGAAAGAAAATATGAAACAAAACCACAACAGTTAGAAAACCGATAAAATGGATAACAATGTGAGAAACACAAGAAATAGAATTTCAGGAATATCCATGTAACTCCATGAGTTGATGGACAGGAAACTGACCTTTGACAAGGTCAAGTTGCACCTCAGTCTCAAGGATATTAAAACCTGACAGAATCTTAGCAAAAATCTCCTTCCTGTACTCATGGCTGGTTTAATACAGGAAATGTTTTTCAAGAGTTCAATACACATCTTTTTCATTCAGTCTAAATCAATGAAAAAAGAGCACCATAAGATCATAGGACCTTAACAACAAAGAGCTAGGACATTTCTAAATAAGGTTGTCTAATGATCTGCAACGCAGAGAGCTAAAAAAAGCATCAACAAAAAATTCAAGGATGATCTCAACAAAGAGATTCTGCTTACTATAAGGCTCTAGCTGATAACTGTGTTTGATAGGCAGAGAAAGGGATTTGTAAGAAGAACATAAAAACTTGTATTTATTTTGCTTTTTGCATAGATGATTTTGTAAAGAGGAATATTAGCCTTGGTATTGTCAAGACTGGAACTTTGCTGTGGTTCAGCTGATAATTAAAGTATTTAGAAACTGACTTTCCACATGTCAAGTACTATGTTCAGTTTTGCACCCTTCACTAGAAGAAAGACATTGAGGGAATCCAGACAAGGGCAATAAATCTGGTGAAGGGGCTGCAGCACAAGTCTTATGAGGAGCAATGAAGGAGCTGGCAATTTTTAGCCTAGAGGAAAAAAGGCTGAGGGAAGACTTTACTGGTCTCCTGAAAAGAGGTTGTAGTGAGGTGGGTATCAATCTTTTTTCCCAAGTAACAAGTGAAAGGATGAGAGAAAATGGCCTCAGGTTCACCAGGGGAGGTTTAGATTAGATATTAGAAAAATTTCTTTACAGAAAGTGTTGTAAACCATTGGAAGAGACATGCCAGGAAAGTGGTGGAGTTACCACCCCTTGAAGTGTGACTAACATCCCAACTTTGTTCTTCTTTCTTTATGGCTTGAAACTACTTTTATACCTTATGATTCTGAGACTTGAAGTGGTGTGTTTGTAAATAGAGACGTTCCTATTTCAGGACATCATATTGCAGTGTAACACTGGTTTTTCTTACATAGAAAAAAGGCAAAGTATTAGTTCAAAGTCTGAGAATCATTCTTGTACAAACACGTATTGCAGACATGAAGGATAATCTTCAACTGGCCAAGTGTATCTCTATACAAAGTAGTCTTTTACCTATGAGCTAATCATCTGGACACTCTTCACAGGCAATGAAAAGAAACAGGTTCTGTGGGGCATGAATCATCTTACAAAGCAGGCTTAAAACTCTGACGGTAGACATATGAGAGGTATCTTAATCAAGCTTATTACAGGAAATTGCCTAGTACACTTTAATACTATAAGATAACTACAATTAAATTACTGTAATTGCTGAAGAATATGTCAAACTTCTTGCCAAGAGCTATTAGACTTTAAATGATCTCAAATTTAGCAGCAGTCCAGTTGTTTTAAGGGTTGAAAGAGCCATTTAGCCTGCTCAGTGTCTCTCCTGAATTTTTTTCTGAGGCAGTTTTTAGAGCTTACTCTATGTCAGACTGTATTCAAAGGGCTCCTTCTGCATCTTTAGCAATCATCCACTTGTTTTGTGGTGTGCAATAGCACCTGTTCAGCTAGGTGGAATGGGAAAATCTTTTGTTCCCTAAGAAAACTAGAATCCAAAATTGTTCAAAGTCAAGTCATAGAACCATAGAACATCTCAAAGTGGAAGGCACCCATGAGGATCATTGTGTCCAACTCCCTGCTCCTGGCAGGACCACCTAAAATTAAGTCATATGACTAAGAGCATCATCCAGGTGTTCCTTGAACTCTGACAGATTTGGTGCCATGACCACTTCCCTGAGAAGCCTGTTCCAGAGACCAGTCTCCATCTCAGTGAAGAACCTTTTCCTAATGTCCAATTTGAACTTTCCCTGATGTAGCTTCATTCCATTTGCTTGTGTCCTATCACTGATCACCAAAGAGGAGATCAGCACCTCCTACTCTGCTGCCCCCCTAGAGCAAGTTGTAGGCTGCAAAAAGGTCATCCTTCAGACTTTTTTTCTCCAAGATGAACAAACCAGCTAATCCTCAGATTTGCCCTAGAGACCTTTCACACCTTGTTTGCCCTCCTCTGGACACACTTTGCTGTCCTTCTTACGTTGTCACACAGAACTGCACAGAACTTGAGGTGGAGCTACACCAGTACAGGGCAGAGTGGGACAATCACCTCCCTTGACTGGCTGGCAATGCTGTGTGTGATGCACCCCAGGTCACAATTAGCCCTTTGGCTTTCTTCCTCATTAATTGCTTAGACCAATGATGAAATTACTGGGATTTTTTGAAGTGATAAATGCAGTTTAGATTCAAGCCAATAGTCCTCTCATGAAGCATGCAGATCTTCACTTCTGCTGTAAATATTGGTTGCTTACCTGCTTCCTCTTTCTAAAAGCATTGCTAATCAGGTATCTCTGTGACTATAACGCTACAAGCTGTAAAACATTACAGAAAGTTTCTAAAGACAGAAGATAATTCAGTCCTTCTTTGTCCTCAGATTTTCTTTTTCTCATACCAGTATGACAAGCTCATGTTATCTGACTCTGTTTTCTCTTTCTTGTCTGGTCCTGAATACTTCTGTATGTCAGAATCCTGCATGAGTAGTCTTTGTGCTGCTTGTTCTTGCTGGTGCCACAGGACTACACTGTGATTATAAATGGCTATGAAAAAATTTAAACACTGAGGAAGGAGCTGAGCAGTCATCACAGTGTTTTTGTAACAAAGAAAGATATTTGCAAATAAATATGTAATCCTGATTTAATTAACTTGTATAGAGGAGAAAAAGGATTATTAAATAATGTCAGCCAACTGGAGCAATAAACTGAAATGCAAAAATTATGCTTACCACTAACATAGCTTCATATTTTCTGGCAGAGGTACTTGGTACTGTATTTTTTATAGGTATGTCTGTTTTCTTAACTGACTCATTAGTAAGGTTCTTTTGTTTTATTAAAATTCCAGCTTTCTCTATCTCATAACATATTTGGCTCAGAAAAGTTGATCTTGCCTTGTTGTAAAACCACTTCTGATTATCTGTATAAAAATGAGTCTCAGGATGAGAACTGTCTTGGCAAGTACAGAAGTTTCAGTTTTGTGTGGTCTGTTTTTAGAACACTTGAAAAAGACAATTTAAGACCAGAACTTCTCTGTTTTCTTTGGGGGGAAAAATTGTTGGTTTTTCTTTCTCTTTCTACCCTAATATGTAGCTCTCACTTTTCATGTAGTGCCCAATCCTGTACTCCTTATACAGTAAAATGTCTACAACCTGTACAAGACTTTTGTCTGAGAAAGGGCCATAGTTCTGGTGCTCACGGAATTTACAAGCTGTTTGACATTGTCTTATAATAATTGAATTACACTGTTGACTTTTTTAATAAACACAATCAATCTCTTTCAAAATGTAATGGGTTTGGTGTGGGGGAGGGGTTACAAGGTGAATGTGCTTCCACTTCTTGATTAATTGGTGTCATTACTGGTTAACTGCCCTGATTAAATATCTATTTAAATACTTCATTTTAGAGCCGCAATATCTTGTATTTTTATACACCAGTCTAATTCCTGTTTCACTTCGTTTCTTCACACTACTGTAGCTGACATTTGCACATTACTTTAAATTGACTGTCTTTCGCACAAAAGTAATTTTTGGAGGTTACATTAAAAATTAATCTATATTTGAAACCCAGAGTGTTTGTGCATGATGATCCCTAGAGTACTGACTCATTTCATCTTGAGGCACTATTTGGAAACAATCTATGCATATCTGTACATTCCTTGTACTTCTGAATCCTTTGGGAAGGTGTTTGTTTTAATAAAGAATACCTGTCTCTCAGTAACAATAATTCAGGTGACTTATCTCCTCAAACAGTCACCTTAGTCATAAATCTAAAACTAGGAAGAATTAATCTGGATATGATAGCTAATGAAATATAATCCTTATTCTGTGGAATTCAGTGCCAGGCTGAAATATGTAAATGTTTTGACAGCATTTCAAAGTATTCATGCTTCTTCCAAGCTGCCTGTTTTATGAAAGGCTATCTATTCATGACCATTGTATAGAGTTTGATCTTAGCTCAATGCCGAATTTTTAATGATTTTTCTCTAGGCAGTGGCCAAATGCTGTGATATTTTTTGACTCCTTTCCCTCCAAAAAGGTCTAAGTTGTAACACGATTTTAGGGACCGATATTAAATATCTTTTGCAAAGTGATTATTTGTGGTGCAAATAAGCTCACTGGTGCAAATAACCTCTTCTACAGGGATTTGAATACCTGAGCAACACTTCTAAGTCAAAAGGCACAAATTAAGGAGCTCAGAAAGGATGCTAGGAGTCTCTGTGGGAAGAAAAACTTCCTCTATGATATTGCAAACTTTTTGGAAAATAGACAAGCACGGATAAGAAGGCCTTAGGTTTTGGAAAGAGTAGGAATACAGATGGGATTTTGATGAGCATAGACTTACAAACATATGAGATGATTAGGTTTTTAAAACCAGGTGAAGGGCATTAGAACATTCAAGTTTGTGCACAATGAACCAGCAAAAGGAGAGAATGAGGACTGAAATTCTGAGGAGGATCCTGTCTCGTTCACAAAATATGTGGTCATTTGCATTACCATATATTGTAATTTACGCTGACCTCTAACTGTTCATTACAGAAAATGCTTATGCTTGTTCCAGTCAGAGAAAAAAATGAAAAAGAAGGGATCCAAAAATCTCAATTATTTGAATATTAAAGCAACTGTTTGTGTCAGCTAAAATCCAATAATTTTTTATTTCAGCTTTAAACATGGGATGACCTAAAGAATGTGAAAGCTTGTGTTTTTCTCCATAATACCCATGGGCTATGTCAATATTTTCTTCATATTCTTTTAGTCATGTAAATATATAGATACATTCTACTGTGGAAAGAAACACACATTCTCGATCCCTATCATCTGCCTATCTTTTATCATAGAAACATGCTTGTAAACACAGAAAGATATTAACTCGGTATATATTGGTGTATGTATATATATAAACTTTATATATAT
>VZTD01004521.1:0-18714 GCA_013397725.1 Rhagologus leucostigma
TTCAATCTCATCACTGCCAGCCTAAGTATCAACAGTGAGTAATAATCAGAGGGCCGAATCAGCCCAGATAGTGTCTCAGTAATATCCTGTACCTGGGCCCCAGGGAGGCAGAAGACCTCCCTGTGGGATGGATCCGGTCAACATATGGGGCCCTCTGTCCCCCTCTGAAAGGAGTCACCCACTACGACTACCCTTCTTTTCTTTTTAATGCTAGGGATGGTGATCCGTCTGACGGGTGAAGCATAACTGGGAGGCTCACTGGACAGATCATTCTCTTCCGCGTCATCTAGGTGATCTTCTAGATTCAGAGCCTTGTACCTACCTTGAAGTGGCACCTGGGTAGGTGATGGGTGTTGGGAGGAATTTTTATTACCTCCTCGAGTGGGAACCCATTTCCACTCTCCTTCATCCACCAGATGTCCTCCTACTGCCTGACAGTGGGAGGCATAGGAGTCCTCTGACTCCTGGTGGGCTTCCCTCAAAGATGAAAGGGTGGAACTCCACCAGTCTATTTCCCTTTCACTTTCCCTAACACTCCTTAGCCTTTCTACTTCCTCCCTAAGCTCAGCCACCAGTGAAAGGAGATCATTCACCCGTTCACACCGCAAGCATGCTTCTTCTGCAACGCCCCCTGGTACTGCTAATAACACTCCGCACAGGAATGGGTCTGGAGAGACACATCCTTTTTGGAGGGTTCTATTTGGCTACATACACTCTTAGTAACTGCAGTTTTTTGATTGGGTAAAAACCATTACTAACAAAAAACCAACCAACCAACCAANACAGGAATGGGTCTGGACAGACACATCCTTTTTGGAGGGTTCTATTTGGCTACATACACTCTTAGTAACTGCAGTTTTTTGATCGGGTAAAAACCATTACTAACAAAAAACCAACCAACCAACCAACTAAAAAACCAAAAACAAAAACAACGAAAAACGCCAACCTAACCAACCAACAAAACACAATAAGTAGCAAACTAAAAACCCTACTAGCAGAAGAATACCTGCAACCCTACCTGCTTGCCCTGCCTGCGAAAACTGCCATGCAAACTGCCGTGCCACGCCCTCAGAGACGTGCCACGCCCCTGTTTGCCCGCTCCTGTTCGCTGCACTCCGGGTTGCCGTGCTTCCTAGGGCCCGTTTCTTCCTAACTTGTCTCAAACTGAGACAGCGGGTCTTAGTGGGAGGGAGATTGCATCCTAGGATCAGTAATCTTTGCTTTATCAGTCAAAATGTTGTCTGGTCCTGCAGTACTCGCTTATTTAAAACAGATCTGGGAAAAGTTTTAATTCAAAATCAAACTAAAAAATGCTTCCCACACCCCGCCCTCCTTGTCCAGAGAAGTCCATAGACAGTACAATAGTCAGACTGGATATTGGAAAGGTAGTTCAGACATGGAGACAGCCAAGGAAAAATCATAGCTCAACAAAGTGAGAAGCAAATGACAGAATAATTAATAGCCAGGAAGGGTTTCGCAGCAGTAGAAAGCAATCTGGAGGTAGCTATAAGTCTAATGCTTCACTGCCTCTTGCTCATTTAAGACCATTCTATGGCTACATAAGTAGTAGTATATGTTGTAAACTATTTTTCAATAATTTTTGTATTTTTAAAGTCAGGTTACGGGAAATGCACACACCCAATAATTATGTATAGGAGATGTAAAATGAGTGCTTATTTCATCCAAGGTGAGAAAAGCTGATATTCCACTGAGTATCTCTAGTTAACAGATAATGTCAATAGAATAGGATGTTATCACAGGATAATGGTTTTCTGCTGCTTGATGAGTGCTGAGTCGAAAGCACAATGTTTATTTTCAGGGCAGGGGACATTGATCCTGTGACAACTTTCTATTTCAGTGACATTCTTGCTATTACATTAGATTGATGCACTTATGACCATTTTGTTTAATGGATATTAGTTTTGTAAAGTGGCAGCTGCTTCTTGTGTGACTATTCAATATGCTACCTGCAGTCTGATTGGCTTCAAGAAAAGAACGTGACTGATAAGCATAAAGGGTATAGATTTTTACTTTAAAAAAGGGAACTCTGCACCTATGAATGAGCAGCTTAATTTTTTTATTCTTAATATCTGCTATAGAATAGATTGTTTACTTTGCAGGATTGCCTTTTGATATAATTCTCAGCAACAGTAATTTTGTCTTGAAAAAAATATAACGTTAAGAATGAACATTGCTTTGCAAAACCTGATCTACTGAATGTTTCAGCATTTCAGCTGGGAGCTTTTCCCAGGTGAAAACTGGTAATTTGTTCTTTAGAGAAAAAACAAATAACAAAAATGCTTTCAGTACTGAAATTACTATTTTACTGCTCTGGAGTAGACTATGTAACACATTAAAACCAGACAGCAGATGAATTCTCAAGAGTAAAACAACCTTTTACTGTAAAACACTTTCACTGCAAGCCATGGAGTAAAGTTCTAGTGTGTGCTCTCTCTCCTTTTTACATTCCTGAATATTTTAGTGTCATTACCAAAGTTGCACTTTTAATTTTTTGTACTTTGTTTCACCTTGTAAGAGAAGGGAGAAGGAGATTTTTTTTCACTACACTGAATTTCAGGCCTTAAAAGATGTTTCATACACACCAGTTTTGCATGGCTGAAAGACAAAGTCTGGTGAACAAACATCATTTAGCCTTCTGAAAAAAACCCCAAATCAACCTTATTTGAGTAGCAGCTAAGGAAAGCCCTACTCAATTTTTCAAAATTGGCATTGGTCTCATGTGAGTAGCAGTGAAAACAGGAGGAGGAAGAGTATAAAAAAATCAGATCCATATTCTCATTGGGGAAAAATGCTTTTCTGCAAATGTGATATCAACTATGTCCAGCAGTAGTCCTATCGATTTTAATGGGTCAAAGTACTTTATTACACTGAAAGTCACAAGGAATGTGACCTGGATGATCTAGTGGTAAAGCAGAGGACTTAATTATTTCTATTTTCTTGTCAGTGCAGTAATTTTACACTGCACATTTATGATAACGTGGGAGGCATAGTGCATGCTTTTGTACATGTGTGGGAGAAAAATAAGGAAAAGTAATTAGTTGAAGCCCCCTCAGATGCAGTCAGGAAGCTGAACATCACTGTACGTTTTATTAAATTACATAATTTAAAAAAATCATTCTGAAAAATTGAAGAGAGCTCAGTTTAGAGGAGCACTATAATAAGCAAATTTCAAACTAAAGATGTAGTTTGGATATATCCTAATACAATGTTTAATGGCAGTCAAAAACCCTCAAAACATGTACGAATGTGCTTGGTGATTTTTCTTTCAATCCAGATCAGATATTGGAAAAAGACATTCTCACACTAGCATTTCTACTTGTTTTTTTCCTTGTAATCTATAAAATGATACAGAAAACATGTTGAAATCTGCAAAAAGACTGAATTTGGTGTAAGAGAGAGATGAAGGCTGGCTTAGGTAGTGTTCATACATAAACCATAAGCCAAATTTTCTACTGATAAAAGTTATTTTTTATTTATAGGAACTGAGAATATGTTTGTATAATTTCTGTCTCTTAGATGATTCCTTTTCTCAGGTGTCCATTATCTTTCATAGCTGCAGGAAGTCCACCATTTCCTTTCAATGAAAGGAAAGACATTTCAAGGACTGGACAATGGTTATTAAGGGCTATTTTGCAACACATCAGGAGGACTAAAATTCTGGTTGGTTTGGCTTGGTATGGAAGATAATATGTGAGCACTTTAATGCGAATAACTAGTTTTAGAGAACTGAAAAATCTTAAAAAAGACTTTTGAAAATCTTAAAAAGGACATTATCTGGATTTAAATACTTGTAGGCAGCCAGAGGATTATTTTAACTCTCCAATATTGCCATGTATGCAGCAAGAATCATGTTAAAATCATCTCAGGTGACAGGTGGGTGTGTCAAGGTCTGAAGAAACTACAACTATGGGATAAAAGCCCTGAAAATTGGAATTTTTAACTGGTAAGATAGTATTTTCTGGCAAAATGAGAAATTATTCTTAGCCTGCTGATGATACCAATGTACATGGAAATCTGATAGAAAGGAAGAGGAATATAGAAAAAAGCCTTGGTCTCGTGCATTTAATCACTTACATTTCTTTATAGTGCTAGATCTCATCAGTTTTCCTTAGTGCCACAGGGAAGTGACATGTATGGAGACACAGCTTATCCAGGTCATATTGCCATCTCTGTAGGGCTCAGTGAGACAGAAGTGTTTCACTGCCTGGATCTACTTTGAAGTTGTTACAGGGTTTCTGGAGAGAGAGGGAGATGATGTTTTCTAAGCTTTATGCATGAAATGATTTCTGCACTATTTCTCCTGAAGGAAACAGGCCTTGTCTGTAGTTTGTAGAACAAAGAAATCAAATTACAGTAAGAAAATCTGTAACTGCCCAGTACTGATTCCTGCTGGGACAGGATGGCCACAAAACCCAGAAAATACTTCGTCTGTGAAATGGAGAACAATGCTTACATATAGGTAAAAAACAGTGTCACCTGATCATGATGGTTAGGAACTGGAGCTCTTTCCGTCCATTTCACATCCTTGGAGTAAAAGTGCCTATTGAAAGCAAAGCCAAGCCATTAGTGCCTATGAACATCCTGATTCCAGCTAAGTTGCACTACTCTTGGAACAAATTCTGAACTTGTACGAAAATGGAAGGGAGAAACCAGATTGGGCCTTATTCTCACTGTGGAAAACAAAGAGTGGGGTAAGGAAGACTTTTAGCAACCATAAATACATGTGTGAGAAGTAGTTGAACCTGAGCAGAGCTAGGTAGATTCTTAGACAATGAAATACTGCATAAAGAACTGTCTGTCTAAGAAATATTTTGCTTATCAGAGAGATGAATTAATTTACTCCTGACAAAAATGACAAATCAATCTAACAAGATACCTGTCAAAACTATCTCTCTGTTCACTTTCTTATCTAGAATATGTGCCATAACCCTATAGATAAAAAGAAAGACTTAAGAGAATAGTTGGAAATTAGCCTGATTTGTACCCACATGCTTTCATTTGAGTCCACTTCTATCAAATGATTGACAGCATAACATAAATCAATTTTTTAAACTTATTAATATGATATGAACTGCAAAAAGATTAAAGTCTCATTTACATAACCTGAGATGAAAAGAGGTGAAATACTGTAATTATCTTTTCAAGCTAAATTTGCACTGCCATTTAAAATTAACCTATGCAAATGACAGGTTAAACTCCAGGAAAGCTCCAGCTCTGTTTGAAAAAGGTACAATCAATTTCCAATCATGAGTGTGTTTTTATGCTAGCCCTTCAATTAGCCACTTGAATCCATAAATATATGCCAATATAACGAAAATTATTTTTTGGCCTTGTTTTGTTTTTGGCTTTTAGCCCCGCAAAAGATACTAGGTTGTGAAGTCTGCATCCTTACTTGCATTGAGTAGCACTCAATATTACATGAATTATCTGTAGAGTAATGTGATGAGTTGCTTAGCCCCGGTGAGGATAGTTAGGCACAATTATGTCCATGAGTAAGCTGAGGTTCTGTATTTTTTACAGTTTGTAGGTGTATGGGATGATTTTGGTAAGATTTGCATGAGTAACAGTTTTTAAAAGGATCCTGATCCTGTTGTGAATCAGAGAAGGAAGGAGATATATATATATATATATATATATATTTGGCATTTTTTCAGCAGAATTACAAGCTCAAAAGCATATCAACTAGGGACCTCCATTTCGCCTTGGTTTATACATAGTCTGAAAGTATTTTCAAAAAAGAGAAGAGAGCTTACATTTCCATGTGATTCTTCCCTGGCATGGGAGGAATTTGGATACAGATGCAGACACGAAATCATTTTCCTTAGTAAACTGACATATTTCATCAGATGGGTGCAAGAAAATTGAGTATGTTACACAAGCTATGAACTGGGCCTTAATCATGTGCCCTCTAGGAAGATATTTCACAATTGGCAGTTGGAGGTCTCCTTAATCGTGGCCAGCCTCAATTATTTATTAAGGGCACATAAAGAGATGGAAATTTTAGTGAATGGAAGCCAATGCCTAAATCAGTGCAGCAGGGTTTCATGGGAAGAAGGACTGAATGGGTCTGGAAGTTCCTTCATATGTACGAAGCACTGGGCCTGAGATTTGTGGGACAACAACTGTCTTTCACTGCTTCTGCGGAGAACATAATCCTACAGGAGTTCTTTTCTGTCTTATTGGTAGCATCCACAGAAATTGTCAGCCAGAGACACTACTGTGAAGTGAAAACCCCCAACTTTCCCAGCTGGTAAGTGTTCTTTTTTCAGCATTTGAGGTGGGTGTAGTTTGAAAGTTGTGTAAACAGTCAATTTTGTTTTGGCAGCCAGTCTACAGGCAAAGGAGCAATGGAAGACTGATTTATGATGGGTTTATATATTGTGTCTCTTACAACACCCTTCCATTCCACTGCAAGAACCACAAACTCAGCACTGAGAGATTTCTAGATCTTTTCTGTGTTCCTGAAGACTATCCTTATACTGTTGCCAGTTTCTGTCAGTCTCAACCTACTTTCTGGTTTACTTACTGGGTGAGAAACAGTGTACATCCTGTGGCTAGTCTAGATAACAACACATACAAATTGATCAGAGAGTGAATATGTGCTGAGCAGCCCAGCAGTGGTTGTCAAATACTGAGTTTTGTCTGCCTTTTCTTCAGTGGGAGTACCAATATGGTCTCTACCATCTTGTGAGACACCAATTTTTACAAAACTCACGTAGCAGCTTTGAACTCTGTCTGAAAAATTTGATAAAAATTAGTCAGTGAAAGAGAGGAATGTCTGACAACCTGTGCAGTCATGTCAGATATTGTCTTGCCAAATCAGACTGTAAAATTGAGGGGAGGGGAAGGGAAAGAGAAAGGGAGAGAATTATTCAAACAGTAATGAAAGGAATATTTCTTGCTGAAATGAAAGACTGAAACATTTAATTTAGCTTGACACAAAAGGTTCCATTCACCGTGAAATCAAATATTTTGTTCCAAGGCACTTGTGAGAAAATAAAGAAAATGAAAGACTCCAGTCAAAAGCTGACAGAGGAAAAGCCTTACCCTTGCAAAACGAGTTCTCAGAACTATCTCCACAAAGCACTAGAGATCTGAATTGTACTACTATGTTTGGAAGGGAGATTAATTCCTATTTTTCACCTTTTTTGGCACTGCTCAACTAGCCACACCTTTAAGGTATCTGAAGTCCCACCTCCTCTAGTTCCACTTTTATAAGATGCTCTCAGAGTCACAATAAGTGAATGTGAATGTGCATGTCTGTCTTGGGGTGACTCTATCATGTGTATCCCCTATCATGCTCTATGCCCAAAAAATAATATTGTGCCTTTCCTGTGCCTTTAAACTGAGCTTGAGGAAAAAAAACCAGACAAACTTTCCAAAGCAGCTTCTCAAGGACACAGAGATTACACACTCCTCAGTTGTTGTCTGACTGCGGATGGCACGAAGGGACCACCCTGCTTGCTTTTTTTTCTTCAGCCAGCTGGTTTTTTTTTTTCCTCTTGGCATGAGACGGAGAGCTGAATTTTGTTTCCTGGGACTTTGGTTTTTTTTTTCCCTTCTTCTCTTCTGAACTGTTTCAACAACATCAGAACACATCAGGAGAATTTTCTCCCCGAGGCCCGGGGGTGGGCCCACGCCCTCACCGACCAGCTCCGAGGAGGAGAGAGACCACACCTACAGAAGGACTCTGAAATCTTCCCAGGTTTCTCTCTATAGCGGGGGTTTTAATTCATTATTTAGCATCACTATCCTTTTCCTGTGTGTTTGTTAAAATAAGTAGTTTTTATCTCTTTCACTTTTCTTCGAGGAAAAATTTCCTTTTTTCCCGAACCCTGTGGGGGGGAAGGGTGGTTGCAACCTGGTTTTTCTCTCAGGGGCTATATTACTATATTTTGGCCAAACCGGCACAAATACTTATTGGCGAAATAAGTTTTTAGGGCACTTTGCACAATGGTGAGCATGGAAGTGCCCTAACAACCTTTGCAAAAGGAAAGTTTTAAAAGAATTTCTAGATAAACAGTTGGAGCGAGGAGTGAATTATACACAAATTGTATATATAGGTGATGGTGGGAATGACTTATGTCCAGTAATGTTTTTGAAGAAGAATGACATTCACCAATAAGTATTTGTGCCGGTTTGGCCAAAATCTAGTAATATAGCCCCTGAGAGAAAACCCGGTTACAACCATCCTTCCCCCCCACAGGGTTCGGGAAAAAAGGAAATTTTTCCTCGAAGAAAAGTGAAAGAGATAAAAACTATTTATTTTAACAAACACACAGGAAAAGGATAATGATGCTAAATAATGAATTAAAACCCTCACTATAGGGAGAAACCTGGGAAGATTTCAGAGTCCTTCTGTAGGTGTGGTCTCTCTCCTCCTCGGAGCTGGTCGGTGAGGGCGTGGGCCCACCCCCGGGCCTCGGGGAGAAAATTCTCCTGATGTGTTCTGATGTTGTTGAAACAGTTCAGAAGAGAAGAAGGGAAAAAAAAACCAAAGTCCCAGGAAACAAAATTCAGCTCTCCGTCTCACGCCAAGTGGGAAAAAAAAAAACCAGCTGGCTGAAGAAAAAGCAAGCGGGGTGGTCCCTTCGTGCCATCCGCAGTCAGACAACAGTGAAGAGTCTCTGTGTCCTTGAGAAGCTGCTTTGGAAAGTTTGTCTGTTTTTTTTTTCCTCAAGCTCAGTTTAAAGGCACAGGAAAGGCACAATATTATTTTTTGGGCATAGAGCATGATAGGGGATACACATGATAGAGTCACTCCAAGACAATGTCAGAGACAAAGAGATAAGGTTTACAGACAAGCTAAAACCATGTCTGCAACTATGGAGAGAAAATGAGAATACTTCTACCCACCAGAAATATTGTGTTTGACACCCAGGCTCTCCAGGAATTAATACACAGATAGCTGTAGGGGGAGAAATTTATTTGGTTTGGTGTGGAATTTAAGGTATTGCTGACCATCTGAGAATTTGTATCACGTGCTGAGCATTTATGGACAAGAATTTATCATTTAGGACTACCAACAACTACTTACTCTGATTATTTTTGACACTCTGTTATCAAAAGTTTCTTTGCACTTCTGATCTTAAAACTTGGAAACAATCACCTGAGGCGTTATAGTACTGAGGTGTCATACCGATGTGTTGGTACTTTTATATAAAGCATCTCAGGCCAGAGGTTACTGAGTTGCTGGTGGCTAGGTTTGAAAAGGTGGGAGGAATGCCCTTTGAATTTCTGCTTTAGCAGCCCCAAATGCTGAAATGCTCCACTCTGACTCCAGGTCTTGGGAGGATCAGGTGAAACTAGCTTTCCTTAAGAAGCTAAAGATAAAGATGAAAAGATTTAGTGGCTTGTATTCATGTGCCCATGGGAGGGGGCAAGGAAAGGGCAACTGCAGGTGATAGCCTGAAACTCCCACTTGTCCACCATAGAGAATAAGGGAATAATTGCTTCTCATTATGATTGCAAGAAGGGAGGTCTCCTTAGAAGATTTCACTAAAGGGAGTTTTTGGCACATCACATTAAAAAATACCCTCGTGAAAGTGGAGTTTGTTTGTAAAACTGTCAATAAGAGTTTTACTGTCACTTATTTAAGAACTTCTGTGATGTGTGACCACTTTTACTGTTTTCCTCTAGAAGAACAAATGACTCAACCCCAAAAATGTGTGTCTGAATAATTCTTTTCCTAGGAGATGTTCTATTCTGGACCCAATCTGTTTTTCTCTGGCTTCATAATACGATAATTTAAGTCATTGCCTGAATATAAGTGAACTGTGATGCTGTCAAAGTCTAAGTTCTGGATCTTATAACTGATCCCTGATTGATTTGATGAAATGATCTGATGATGCCTTTGTGTCTTGTCCTTTATCTATTTTTTTCCTTTAATGATTGTTATGTTGAAGAACTTTTGGTGATACTAGACTTTGTAAGACAATAAATCCAAAATTTATTCTACCTCAGACAACCTGGAACTTAAAAGTGTAGGTTTTGAATTCTGAATTATTTGTAGCCTTGAATGCTACAATTTTCAGTCAGCAGGCTCAGTCTGTCTGCCTGTGACCACAATAAGTGGCATGCAAGGTGCCCAAAAGAACCCTGAATGTGTTATGTCATACACCCTGAGGGTTACAGGAGGGAAAAAGTTGTGCTCTGATAAAGCTAATATCTTCTGTTGATAATTAAAAGTATCTGTACCTGCCACTGATGTTTAAAAAGGTTATGAAAAGAAAGGGCGCATCTTGCATGTAACAGATATTTTTGTTCTCTGAAGGTCACACTAATATGTTTGTTGCTTCCAGATGACAAATGTCTTCCATTTAGACAGACTGGGTAGGGCAAGTGAAACAAATATGGCCATACTAAAATTTAGTGTGCATATAAGCATCGACCCAATTACATGGCATATTTCCCAATTTTTGAAAATTGAACTGTTCTTCAGAAAATTGTATCAAGTCCTCTAGTACTTGTTAGAGGCATATCAAAACTGAGCTGGATTGGACATTCATGCTGTGTCTTCATATTTCTTTTTACATCTTTTCTAATGAGTAAAATGATCTACTCTCCAACAACATGCATAGTGAAGCTAATGTCTAAGTGTTATTGTTGCAGACTCTGCAAGCTTTGAGGCACTGGCATCATTTACACACGAGGCTGAGCTTTGGGAAAGAAGCAAGTTTCCAGTTATGCAGGTATAGACTTCTGCATCTAAAGAAATTAAAAAGTCTGGAGGAAACTGTAAGACTTATTTCTATCCTCATCAAGTCTTACTAGCCCTTCGGTAAATGCTTCTCATAGAGAATAATGCCAGTACACTTCTTTAAGCCTTTACAGTGTGTTTGTGAAGGACTAAACCTTGTGCAAATAATCAAAGTAAGGAAAAAAGATTCTTATCAAAGGATGATTCAGTAAATGTAACATTAAAAAGTGTAAAAATTTTCCCTAAAGTGGGAGAGTTTGCTTGTCAGCATTCTGTGAGCTCTCTGTATTGCCAAATTTTGTTTGTCAGAGTCAGTTGTAAAGGGCAATAATGAAACTGAAAACCCTGACTGACATAGTGGTTCAACCACAATTTTTCTTCATAATGATTTGAAACACAATTTTAAATTTTATTAAAAAAGATGGGAATATTCTTATGAATACTTTAGCACCAAAATTACTTACACATAGCGTAGAATTTTTGTTCTATAGTGACCTTTTTGCCTTGCAGAAATTTCTAAAGGTCTGCAATTTATTCTGTCTGTAGTCTGAAAAATTTAAATTCTGAATGTATCTACAAGAATGATCATAGACCATAAGCAGCAAAGGAGGAATACATTCTCTGGGTTATCATTTCAGCACTGTGTACACAATATGTCAGAGTCTGAAACTTTCAAATTAATTACTAGTCCTGGTGATGCTGAATGTGTTTTGTTGCCCTTCAAGCTTGCAATTAATATTCAGACAGTTGTGAAGGGAGGATAATTTGGTGATTTTCAGTTTATTCTTCCAGGGAATAAACAAGAGAAGAGAATACATATTTCTCTTTTACTGCAGCTCAGAATCAGTTGATTAAGTTGTGTCTGCAACTGTACACAATCAATGTCAGTTAGAGTACAACTTTATTAAAGTTTTCTTGAATTTACATAACTTTCAGAACCATTACATGTATAATTTATCATGATGATGCAGTATCGTTGTAGGGTATTTATAAGCTTTGTGCAGTGGGGCAGAATTTCAAACCTGGTCCTTCATTAATTTTTAATTCAATAACTTAGCTAAACTAGGTGAGCACTGATAGCAAGAACACCAAGAGCTTTACCAGTCTTTAAATGAAAATGCTGTCTATGTTCAGTGCCTCTTCAACCCTGTGGGACGGAGTTTAATGTGCTTACGAAAGTGTGTTTACCTTCAGCATGTTCACTAAGTTTTTCTTCCAAGTATTTTTTACCAGCCTATGGTATGATGTTATAGGCAAACAGCTGCAGATTTTAAGTATTTAATTAAAAAAAAATTAAAAAATCGTGAAGGTTTTGCTTGTAAAGGGAAGTGGTGAGGAAAACCTGAGGTCTAATATATGTATGAAAAAAATTCTCATTTCTCATTTTCTCGTATCACTTTGCTAGCCATAGCTCAAAGAAGGTCTTTTTAAAGGAAAATGTTTTCTTCTACATTTATTCAAATAATGACAAATAAAAGCTTCAGGAGTTAAGGATGGTTGTGAAAATAACTTAGATCATAGAAATATAGAATAGAATCATAGAATTGTTAAGGTTGGAAAAGACTTCTAAGATCATTGAGACCAACCCTTGAGTTAGCCTAGCACCATCACATTCACCACCAAGACAAGTCCCCGTCTTTTAAATTTGTCTTTTAAATACCTGCAGGGATGATGACTCAACCATTTCCCTGTGCAGCCTGTTCCAATGCTTGAAAACCCTCTTAGTGAAGAAATTTTTCTTAGTATCTAATCTAAACCTCCCCTGGTGCAGCTTTAGGCCATTTCCTCTTGTCCTGTCACTTGTTACCTGGGAGAAGAGACTGACTCCCAGCTCACTACAATCTCCTTTCAGGTAGAGTTGTAGGTGGCCTTGGTGAGGGTGGGAATTCAGCCCTTGCTTTCTTTAGCTGTTGGAAAATTTGTGTCTAATTTCACAAATGCTCTGACTCCTAAAGCTGTACTTTCTATATTGTTTGAGATGTTTCAGAAGGGCACTTTTTGTTTTCTGTGTAGAAAGGATGATCTGTTTCTAATGGTGCCTCAATATCAATGAGGAAAAAGCGTTCTTTATGACATTCCAGCCACTGGAAGCTGTTGAGATTAGGAGATAAATAACTGATCCTACACTCATTGAAATAATAATAATAACAAGTCAATTTCTATTGATTTTTATGTGTTCTGAACAAAGCCTCAAGTGAATGGAAGATCTATTCCATACTGTTACAGTTAGCCTTGGTCACTGGAAGTACTCTTTCTGGATTAAGTTGACTTCTTGATCTCTCAGAAATGTGGGTATTCTTTAGCCTGTGACTCTGTTCTCATTTCCTAATATGCATAATTTCTCACATAAAATACTCCAACATTATGTAGAATGTTAAATACAAATAATGCAATTCTGGGAGTGAAAGAAAATGAGAAGAAAAGAAAGCAGCTTAAAGCTCTCCCCTCTCCACCTCCAAACCTCCCTCTTCTATGTCAGAAATAGAAACTGTGATGAGAAGCGATATTGTGGCTTTGAGACTCTCTTTGGGCTGCAGACAAAAAAGAACAAAGTTAACCTTGTTATATTTTTCCTTCCATAGTCTGAAGAAGGCCACATGGTTGAGATTTCACTTCTCATTTCTATTTCCAGGGCATATTTTCTCATCCTCTTCATAAAAAAATGGATTTTATAGTTACATGTGGATCCAGCAGCTGGTTTGTTTTTTAAATGAAAACGTTATCTGTTTATTATTCCAGTACAATTTTAAGCAGTTTTACTCAGCATATTTGAATTCAAAATCCTATTAAAGATGCAATATTCCTCTACTACTTTGTCCCTCACTGCGCTGACATTCAGTTTCCCCATTTTGAATAGAAATACAATATTGTATATCTGTTCAGGCTGATGTAATTTCCAGCACTGAATTACCAGTCATTGGACTGCCTGTTCACCTTCCTATCGTGGAAATTTTGTATTCGCACACATTTTTCTCCACATTTACAAAATGAATTATTGGTCTGGCTATCTTGCAATTGCTTTACAGCAGCACTTTCTTTTTAAATCCAGAAAACTTATCCCTTTGCTTCCTACCATCTGATGGAAGCAGTAAGAATTGCTGAGTTAAGATAAACACCCTCATTTTGTGGTAGAGAGGGGAGGGGGATGAGAAGCAAAATGTTAATTTGTTTTAAAGTTAAAAGTACTGACCCATGCACTGAAGATAAGCATATCTAATTTTAAATCTTCCATATCTATTGTAATGTCTAATTGCATAGTTAAATGAGCTGTAAAAGCAGAAATGCTGCTGTAACCTCTAAACAATTTTACACAGTTCTAGAACATTTGAGATAACAGAAGAAAGCTTAAAGAAGCTTTTCTCCTCTAGTAATGCTAGTACTTCAGAGGACAGTGTTTATTGAACAGGAGAGGCTTTCTGCTTGGCCAGCACTTTCCCGTTACTCTGGACACTTTAGATTTAAGGAGGCAATTGAATGCATCATGTGGGCTATGAACACTCTAAAAAGGTCCAAAAACATTAGTGGATGTGTCACTCAGTGCTCAATTCTCATCTCGGATTGATGTAATGCTGGAATAACTTGATTGAATTCAGTAACTTTATTCTAAATTAACATAATTGCTATCATAATTATTTAGCCTACAGAAGCATCTGGAACCCCTAACTAGGTCAGGGCACAATTTTGCTAGGCTCTCTGCATTGCACACACACATACACAGATTAATATGTCAGAGAGCTTTATATATAGCCTGCCTCTATCTGAATACCTTGCTTGGGGCAAAATAAAACAACGGAGAGGTGAATCCACTAGTCTGAGTGGTAGCCTCCGTGACTGACTTCACTGAAAGTCCCACAGACTTTCTGTGCCTCTGTTCTCTTTCTAGAAAATGCTGATGGTAGCACTTTTCTTGTTTTATGAGAATAATTGCATTTAAAATTGTGAAGTGCTCAGGCACCATGGTAATGGGGAGATGCATAAGTGTTGTGGATAGACAAGGTAATCTGCATCCAATTGTTCATGCTTTATAGCCCTTAATGACAGATACTTCAGGGGAGTTGCTTATATCTTGAAGATGAGATGTGCAAGAATATTAGGTTTTTTTACTACTGAAGGGTAAAAAGGAAAATACAAAGTAGCTGTAAAATAATTTTTCTGCAGACTGTAAAGACTTCAAGTTTAATAACAGCAATGATTGTTTCTAAGGTTAAATGAAATCACAGTACTGTCTCTACAAAGTGGGAATTACATACACCTCATATAGCACAGCTCGCATTTCCTGTAAATGTAAAGCATGACTTTTTGTTTCTACTCAGAAGTTTGAGTCTAATGATGCTGTAGGCAATAACGAAACTTCTTGAAAAGAACATTATGCATTGTTCCTTAACTCTGCCCTGTCTGAATTGTCATTAATTTGTTGTGCCCAGCAAATGGAAAGCACTAGGACAGGAGCTGAGTAGCAGTTGCATCAAATTGATTTGGGATTCTGAAGTATCTTAATGTTCTTAGGGTGACTGACTTCAGTGAAGCTAGGATATAATTTCAAGACATTGGAAGTTGACCTGATTAAACCTTCTTTTTATTTCCCAAACTCTGAAGAATGACAAATACTGTCAGAGAGAACTTCCCAGGTTTCTATGCTTTCAGGATCTGACAATTTTTGCTAGAAAGGAAAATGAGTTATGAAGAGAGAGAATTTATTTACCCCTTTTTTCAGCAAGACCAGAAAGTTTTAGACCAGCTCTTCTGATGACACATCTTAGTACTCCTCAAGCTATTGACACTTATGTGACCAGTCACCAGAGTGACTGAATACATTGCAATCATTCTTCTGATAGCTGTGTGAAATACAAAAGTCTTTATGTGCTTTTTAGTGATACAAGCCAGACTTAGAACAAGTTCCTTATCAACCTGTTGTTGCAGCTCTGCCCCATAAGGGATCTGGGCCCAAATGAATTTACTCCCCAAACAGACCATTTACCTTTTGGTAAATAAAAATGGAATTTGTGTCCTTCCAAAGTTTCCAGTAGTGCCTCTTCACTGAGCAGTTTTTTTTGGCTGCAGGCTCTTCAGGCAGCTTAAGTTAAACTTGGGATGACCCAGTGCTGTACTATAAATGATGAAATTACAGGAACATGATTGTGCAGCAAAAGGACTGACCAAAATTTTTCTGTATCTAGATACCTGAGTTTAGATATATTTTTTTAAAGAACAGCATTATATGACTATGGACTATGGACACACAACATTTTTTTTTTTTTTTTTTTTTTTTTTTGTCCTGAGTTCAATGGCAAAACCTGAGAGTGTACGGTGAGGCCAGAATACCAAAGTCTTCTGGATACTTGGTTTTGGTTTTCTTTTAAGTTCCTATAAAAGACTTATTTTTCTTCTTTCTTTATCAGTGCCTTTTCAGTCTGCATTTTAAATGTTTCAATACTATCTCAGTAGCATCTTAGAAAGTGTAGTTTAATGGAGATAACTCTTAGAATTCTCTAGCCAGGACAGTCTTACATGGCTCGTGCATTCTTGCTGCAGTGGTGGTTGTTTTTTCTTAAGTTTTGTATCATGACCCAGATGTCTGCAACTGGAATTTCATAGAAAAATATGTGACTAATACTTTGCTGCAGTACTGTATAATCAAAAGTAATGCCTTCTTGAAATATAAGTGTCTTTGAGGGTACTCTCTTCTGAGTAAAAAAAATGCTTTAGCTCCGAATTTCCAAGTATCATGGGTTTCAAGGGAAATATTGTGAGGAATTCATTTTAGCAAGCCACATGGTGAAAGATTAACGGATTATTTGCTTTAAGAACAGTTGAAAGAAATGTAGGACTCTGCTTTTAAATTTATCAGAAATCTAACTATATAATTGAGTTAAAAGTGTGAAAATGTCTTAACTGTGATTGTTGCTTGCCACTTGATTTTTCAAATGAGGGAGACTTTCGCAGTTGATCTACACAAGACCAAAGCATTGGCTTATTGTGCCATATAAAGTGAGCAAAAATTTTTACATTGCATTGAGGTGTTTGTGTCACTGGTTTTACTTATACCACTGTTACTAATGTACAGTTATTGTAGTTAGCCAGTTCTGGAAAAGATAAAATTAATGCTATTAATTCAGCTACAAGGTTTGTGGATCTGTGAGCAATTGAGCAACATAACTAGGAGTCACTACCTGGATTAATGCTGCTGCATGTCTTGGATTGAACATATCTAAATGTTAATCAATTCCAACCAAATGCCTGATGCCGGTTCTTTTAATTTTTTTTTCTAATTTGTTGCTTGTAAGTAGTATGGAATCAAACAAAGATTTTAAGCTCCCATGTCAATTAAACTGCTGTTGCTACCGTAAATAGCAGCTGCTTCTTCTTATGACAGATTTAATTAGAAATATCTATACTTGTTTTTACACAAATACAACAACTTTTTCTTGATCAATTAAAGTAACTCTTCATTTCTTGTGTATTTTTACGAACAGATAGCATCCCAAGGCTTCAGTTATCTTATGTGATGGGCAAGGAACAGGGATGAGTGACTTAGAGGACAAAGTGATTTACCTACTGATATAGAAGAATTTTGAGAGCAAACCAGAGGATGGCAATGTCCACTAAAGGTGGCATTCAGGTCAGTAGAAAGATAAACTTAAAAAAATTCACACTGAAAATGCTTTCTCTGTACTTACTAAAGCAACTTTTCTGATATTGAACGAGAATTTTTACAGACCAAGTACTCCTTTCCTGTGTGATGCTTATTGGGCAAGGAAGATTGATTTGCCTTTCTCAATGTCTTACATTAAAATGATTTTTTTCTCTAATCCCTTTTCTCGCAACAAAATTTTGTCTGGTCTTGGTGAAGTATTTAACTCCTAGATGCCTTGATCATAGCTTTCCAATCATTCTTGGAGACAGAAAATTTTTATCTGAAATATGAGAGTTTACAGGGTGACCATATGCCCTGTCATTGTGGCATGAGTTATATAAGAGATTTTCATACTCCTGATTATATTCCAGCTGGTGTCAATGACACAGAGTGTACTCACAAAATGTATATGTAAGAAAAAGACTAAAGGATGTAGTAACAGGGTTGAGACGGACATTTCCAGGAAAGCACTGCTTTCCCCTTTTCTCTATGTGAGTGCAACTCACTATGTGAGTATCTCTTTCTGTTCTCTGGTGTTCAATAAATCTCTTTATTCCTATACAAAATCATGTGAGCAGGGATGAGCAACACTGTAGGATAAAGATTTTATATCTGAGTAATAGAATTCAGAGATGGAGACCTATTTCATGTTGCAGTTCTTCTTCCTGTTCTGGATAATTTGTCTAAATATATTTTTCTCTCACTGCTTTCAGAGCATCTGCACCAAAATGGTATACAAACACATGAACTGGAGTATGATAAAGAGTTAATATTTTATCATAGAGAGCTCTAGGTGCCTATGACAGCAATGTGAGAAGCTCATTTAAGAAGTCTGTGAGTTTTTTGCTGGTAGGATTGTACTCATGACACCTGCTTCTTGCATAAAGTAAGATTTTTCTTCTGGTTGTTTAGATGAAGCTACTTGCTTTTATTATCTATTTATTATTGAGATTTGACTCTCCTAAGAAGAACAGCTTCTTTAGTGCAAGAGAGACTGCTGAAAGGAAAGACAGCCTATAATTTTTCTGCACTTTTCTTAACTTCAGTTGTTCTAATAAGTTACTAGAATGTAGCTGTAATGATAGTAACCATACAGTATGTTCATTTTGGTTCCATTATGAAATATCTAGTTTCAGTTACCCAAAGCTGCTAGTGAAGGCAATATGCTTGTCATCAGAAATAGATTTTTGTCAGTAGACTCAGTACCAAAAAATTACGAGTTTGGCTTAGTAGTTATTCAAACCCTTAAATTTCTTGTCCTCTAACTTCATTGTATTGTAACTACAATTTCCAGAAACCTAATTGCAAGAAGAAATTGTACAGGGATGGTCCCAGACAAGAGAGAGAACTGTACAAACTG
>VZTD01004521.1:18770-202892 GCA_013397725.1 Rhagologus leucostigma
CCCCCCCAACAGGCACACTCCCCCCTCCCCCCCACAAAAAAAAACCAGCAATGTAAAAACACTATCTGTGGATTTGGAGATGATGTGCTATTTTTTTTCCCCATAATGATTTTAGAAAATTTATTAAAATAATTTGCAAAAGGCAAATGATAGCATTTTTCTGACTCTAATATTCAGTGGATTTTGTGCTTATTATTCTAGCATTTCAGCTTCTAAGGCATACTTCTCATTATCATACTAGGGCATGTTACAGAGTTCAGTGACCAGAAGCATCACGAAGTAATTAAAAAAAATCTCGAATGATATCTAATTAAAAACTGTTCCAGGCAGAATGAATTAAACAGCCTTAAAGTTGCTTACTGCATCCATCTTCCTGATGTCTGANGTTTTTTTTTTTTTTTTTTTTTTTTTTTTTTTTTTTTTTTAACGGGAAGGGGTGGTGGAGGCTAGTTTTGTGCTACTATTTATTTTCATGGCTAGTTCAGTCTCCTCTGAGTCTATCTTTTGACTTCAGCTTCTTCTGCATAAAAGAAAAGATTTTACCTTGCCATCTGAATATCACTCAAGAGTCTTTTCCCTAGGCACACTCCCTGCACCCCCCCAACAGGCACACNGATATCTAATTAAAAACTGTTCCAGGCAGAATGAATTAAACAGCCTTAAAGTTGCTTACTGCATCCATCTTCCTGATGTCTGAAGGAGCTGAGTTGCAAAGGTGTATCATATAATGGTAAAAAGCTCTTGCAGTAGGTAACTTCAGAAATGGAGCAGACAACAATAAACTGGAATTACAGAATAATCAGGAGTGGTAAATTACATCATCAAATTTCTTGACTTGTCAAGAAATATTAAAAAAAAAATTTTGTTGGCTGCCAAATCCAGAGCCATAAGAGCCGTAGATGCTTTTGTGGCAGATGAGGTGATGTAATGACATCAATCAGATCCTTGGGTGGAAGCCAGTACGGGGTATTAAGAGGAGGGCTAATAGACTGATATGCTAGCTTAATTTGATATCTGATCAAGCCATTTTGTCAAATGACATCCTAATATGACTTCCAGTCTTTCTGCTGGAAAATCTGTTGAGCTCTCTTCCATTCATCCCATTTCACTCCCCTGTTCTTTCTTGCTCCTTCCCCACTCCCAATGCAAGTCTCAAGAAATGTGCCTGTTAACTATATACACATTATGAAAGGCTAGCTATCCAAATTCTCATCCATTCCTCCAGCAAAATTTTGTGTCTGTAAAACTGCTGAAAGCTGTAGTAAGTGGAAAGTAAGTGGAAACCCAGTTCAGAGTCACAGAGGTAAAATCTCCAGTGTAGAATTTAGTGACAATGACAAAAAAGAATCAAACCCAGCTGGCCAGGCCAAATTAATGTCCACTAAGTAAACAGTTTAAAGAAGCGGTGGCTGTGCTGTCTGCAGTTTGGTAAGCAGTAGTTCATAACAATACTAGTGTTTAAAACTGCATAAATTATGTATGTGCAAAGAAGAGTATTTGGTACTTATCATTTTGTGTTCTTTACAAAAGAATACTTAATTATTAAAAAAAAACCCCAGTAACTCACTATCCTGAGGTGTATGACCAAATTACACATTACAGTTACTGAAGATAGTGCAGGTCCTATTCCAAACACTATTAATTTGTTAGTTATTATATAGATACAATAAATAAAAATTGATTAAACTATGAATAGATAGAAAATAATAACAAAATATGTTTAATTCACTGAATGACTCACTAAGAAGAAATAACCCTACTGCTAAGTCCAAGAATGGCCATCTATGACTTGATACACTGAAGAATATGAATTGTACTATCATTTTAATATTTTATTTTATCATTCTTTAGTGAGCACTGTTAGGACGCTGCTGTTTAACTAATTGCTGCAGCAAATGCACTGTTACTTAGACACTATGGCTGAGAGCATTATGCAGACTTCAGGAGCCTGGGGACAAAAAGTAAGTCTAGCAGCAGAGCCCACTGCACTGAAGACATATAAATTAAAAAGATTAGAACTGACTGCTCTGGGCAGTGTAGAGTAATGATTTTTAGGCCAACACAAGATTCCAGATGCTCCAGGAAAATCCCATGATGAGCAATGTCAACTGATGTCAAATGCTACTGAAAGATCTAAGATAATAAATGTAGCAATGCCAGTTGGTGCTGAAAGCAGGTGGTTAGCCATGTTCCACGGGGCAATCTCTATGCTGTGAAAAATCCTGAAATCTGAAGGAAATATGTGTTTAGGAAACCCAAACCCACAACCAAAGTATTATTTTTCACTAAGTGCCCCTGAAACTGCAAAAAAAATTTTTTATAGTATTAAAGGAAAAGGAATTGCCCTTAAATGTAAATATTAAACTTAGCACTGTATAAATATATATTAAATTATAAACTAGCACTTTATATGTAGCAAGTTTTCATGATATAAAAATCTGTCTTCCCAGTAATAATCACTATATGCATTAGTGAGTGCATCAGGTTTGGTGATTCTATAGAGGAAAAATTATCATTAAGAAGGTGTTATGGAATATGCGACCAAAGAGAGCTGGTTGTAAAAAGGTGCAGACAAAAGCATTTAAGAAGACTGAAGTTTAAGTGAGAGTTTTAAGTTATGTTGTATCCATGATATGAAGCGACAGAAACATGTCTGGAGGAGCTTGAGTAGATTCAGCACAGGTCTACTGTTTATTTTGATTAACAAAAAGAGGAAATGCAGACTAGATGCCAACCCTCATTAGTAACCTCTGCATAGTGGAGACCAGGCAGATAAAGATGACTTTGAAAGATTGTGCTTATCATGTATCATCAAACCACAGACAAAAAATATCCAAGCAATAATAAACCAAAATATAAATTTTGGTGTAAAGTACAGTGAACCAATGCAATAGATATGGGGAAAAAAGGGCAGAATCTAACAGTTTTGCCTTACAGACATAAGGCAAAATGGGCTGATAGGATTTGGTTTGCTCTTGAGGAAGATATATCAGGATGCTATTACAGTCTGGTGTTTTGGTTTTTCTTTTTAATTGGCAGGGGATTTGTTACTGTAGCTTTGAGGTTATGTGTTATGGTGCAATTATACATTACGGAGCAGAGAATAAAATTTTTTTTTATTCATTTTAAGTGACTTACTAGATATAGGACAACTGAACTGTGGGCATGGTGTGCAGGAATGACTAGTGCAGGCATAGCGAAGCTTGCTAGCATATGGTAAGATGTGGAAGACTGATGGTGCAGCTAACTAGTTAGACCACTGCATTTTGCCTTCATACAGAGACCCAGGCATTATACTCTTTACACATTGCTCAGTGGGAAACTAACTGTTAATAAAAGTCTGGGGAAAAGTTTTATGACTCTTAGTCATTGGCCCTGGGTCATATCTAATGAGCATGAAAAAGAGTTTGTCCTAGATCCTCTATTTTTCCTACATAATTCTTAAAGTTCTTTTTGCATATAGAGCAACCAGCTAATCTAAATACCCAAAGTATTTTCAGTGGATGCAAAAAAACAAAATAAAAAAATCTTGTCTCACCCAGAATCTGAATCAATCTGTGAGTTTGCTTACCCTACCCAGGATCTGGCTTCTTTAGGAAGGTTCTATAAACTAATCTGCTACATTTTTAAATTGGTTATATTTTGGTTATCTCTCAAATACCACTTTATTAGGCAGTTTTGCCTAATTACTTTTCTGTAATCAGGAACTGCTGGCTAAGAAAAAAGAATTGTCATATCTTGAGATATGGTATCCAGGGAGGTCCATATCATTCTTATAGGATTATATTAAGAGTGGATTAATTGAATGAGTCCCTATTCTTATTACAATCTCTCCTTATTAGAATGGATTAATTTATCACATTTTCTCTCCTCTTCACAGTCTTTGACATAAGAATGAATTATCACACTTTTCATTGGTATTTTTCCAACTGGGTGATGGTTTCCTTGTTTTTCAGCCTGTTCAGAAGAGAGGAACATTAGTAACTTGTTGTAATGAACTTGTATGTTGGAAGATGGAGGAATAGCGGGGCTTGTTTTATAATGGACTGCAGTGAGAACTCTGTGCTCCAGAAGATTCTGAATACCTGGCAGATTTCTGTTAGTGGGATTTAAGAAAAAATGTAGAGAGGAGTGTGACTTCTTTACAGGCATATTCTTAATTTTGGTTTAAGGAAAATAACTGAGACATGAGCAACTACTGTTGTCTGCTGACTGTTGTCTTTCATAATCTTCATACCAGCTGTAGCATATTTCTTTGGATCAGTCAGCTTTCAAGTCCATGCACACTATAGCAAGTGTGATATGCTAAGATGGCTGCTCATGCAGTAATTTTTTGATATTGCAAAACTTAATTTTCCTTCTGAAATGAAGATGCCATGGTGGAAGAGCACCTTGCACATAAAATATATTTATTCTGTATTTTAAAGTGCGGATCAAGTATGACCTTAATAGAGCCAGCTCTGACGTATTTTTAGGGGAAAACACAGAGCTTTCTGATAGAATCATAGCATCATTAAAGTTGGAAAAGACCTCTAAGATCGTTGAGTCCAACCATTAACCTAACATTGCTGGGTCTGCCGCTAAACCATGTCCCTAAGCATCATATCTACACACTTTTTGAAAACTTCTAGGGATGGTGATTCCATCACTTTCCTGGGCAGCCCATTCCAATAATTGACAAACATTTCAATGAAGAATTTTTTTCTAATATCTAATCTAAACTTTCTCTGGTACAACTTGAGTATGATTCCTTTTGTCCTATTGCTTGTTACCTGGGAGAAGAGACCAAACCTCCACGAGTCCACAACCTCCTTTCAGGTAGCTGTAGAGAGTGATAAGGTTTCCCCTGAGCCTCCTCTTCTCCAGGCTAAACAACTTCCATAGCAGATCCTCATAGCACTTGTGCTCCAGACCCTTCACCAGGTTCATTGTCCTTCTCTGGACACATTCCAGCACCTATCTTGTCATGAGGGGCCCAAAACTGGGCACAAGACTAGAGGTACAGCCTCACCAGTGCTGCATACAGAGGGACGATCATTGCCCTGCTCCTGCTGGCCATACCATTGCTGATACAGGCCAGGATGCCATTGGCCTTCTCAGCCACCTGGGCACATGCTGGATCATGTTCAGTAGGCTGCCAACCAGCACCCCCAAATCCTTTTCTGCCAGGCAGCTTTCCAGCCACTCTGTCCCCAGCCTGTAGCATCCCATGTGGTTGTTGTGACTCAAGAGCAGGACAAGGCACTTTGCCATATGGAACCTAATACCCTTGGCCTCAGCCCATCAATCCAGCCTGTCCAGATCCATCTGCAGAGCCTTCCTACCCTCCAAGAGATCAGCAGTCCTGCCCAAATTGGTGTCATCTGCTTGCTGAGTGTGCAGCCAATCTCTTTATCCAACTCACTGATGAAGATATTAAGCAGAACTGGTCACAACACTGAACCCTGGGGAACATCACTTGTGACTGACCACAAACTAATTTGGCTCCCTTCACCGTCACTCTCTAGGCTCAGCCATCCAGCCAGTTTTTTAACCTAGTGAGCATTGCGCCCATCCAAGCCATGAGCAGACAATTTCTTCAGGAGAATGATGCAGGAGACAGTGACAAAGACTTTACTAAAGTCCAAGCAGATGACATCCACAGCCTTTCCCCCATCCACTGAGCAAGTCATCCTCTCATAGAAGGAGATCAGGTTGGTGAAGCAGGACCTGCCTTTCACAAACCTGTGCTGGCTAGGTTGTGCTGCACATGCTGTGTGATGGCACTCAGGATGAGCCATGACCTCCTCTGACACCAAGGTCATGCTGACAGGCCTTTAGTTCCCAGGAGGTGCCTCAGTACAGCACTTACAGGCCTTACTAGAGCTTCAATGAGACCAGAAAATGCAAAGGTACAGCTACATCTGACTACTTTCTTTAATACAAATGCTGATATGCATTGTGGTTTGACACTGAAGAATCAACGCAAGCAGACTCCCTCACAGAAAAGCTAAACATTAGCATTTTTAAGTTTCTAAATGGAGCTTCAGAATTTGTTCTGTGACCCCACAGAAACCCTTTAGAAGGCGGGTCACAGAATACAACAGATATGCTTCTAAACTTGTGCTCTGGGAAGCAGTATAGCTGCAACTGTTAGGAACTGCACAGCCTAGAAGCATGAGGAAAGTGTTATTACCATCCTGTTTTATGGTATTAATTTGTAAATAGTATTTGATTTTATGTGGTTTTTTCTCTAAGCTGAACTAGGATGGAGATCATTCTTTTCTTGAATGGCTCAATCACTGCAACTCCAGCAGAATGAGTGTAGTCTGGGCACTGCCAAGGCGCCAAAGACTCTCTAAGATGTAGACCTGGATTCTGTATTCTGGTTCAGGCACGCAGGGATTCCTACTCCAAAATGGGCTGCATGGGTAATTTTCTTTGCTCTTTCCTCTTATATTTGTCGGTGTATTTCATGTGCTTCAGAGGTGGTAAGTCACATCTCATGCGCAGCCATGCACAATCCTATATATTATATTTTGTTTGTATACAAAGTGGTAGAGGAAGAATAATTTCCTTCTTATTTCAGCTAGTTATTAGTTTGTGCTATAAACATGAGGAGTAGTGACCTCTATAATTTATTTATTCTTACCAAGCTATTTCTTTAGTAATATCTTACAGGGGTGAGGCAGTTATGGCAATTATATGGTGCATAAAATCTATTCTCCTTTATACATATGAAATTTACTTAGTTTTAATTTCATACAGAGTCTCCCCATGCTTGTACTACAAAGCCATATGAATAAAAATGGTCTTCAGAATACAATTATAGGCATACTGTAGACGTTGTCTAAGTCTAGTGCCTTCCATACAAACAAAAAAAAGGGTAATTTTTCAAATGACTTTTAAGGAAACCTACCAGACTTTCTTTTCTTTTCTTTTTTGGCTGTTAAACATTATCCTTCTATGTTATATTTTCTAACTCAATTTTAACTCTACTCTTTTCAATGAGATGCCAGTCAAAGGAGGATTATCCTGCTCTTCTCTGCATTGGAGTGGCCTCACTTTGAGCCCTGTGTGCAGTTTTTTGGCACCACAACAGAAAAAAAGACATTAAGCAATCAGGGAGCATCCAAAGGAAGGCCACAAGGATGGTGAAGGGCCTTGAAAGGAAGCTGTATGAGGAGAGGCTGAGGTCACTTGGTCTGTTCAGCCTGGAGAAGAGGAGACTGAGGGGAGACCTCATTGCAGTTACAACTTCCTTGTGAGGGGGAGAGGAGGGGCAGGCACTGATCTCTTTACTCTAATGACAGGACTCGAAGAAATGGCAGGAAGCTGAGTCTGGGGAGGTTTAGGTGGGATATTAGAAAAAGGTCTTCACCCAGAGGGTTGTTGGGCACTGGAACAGGCTCCCCAGGGAAGTGGTCACAGCAACACTGGCATACTTCAAGAAGTGTTTGGACAGTACTCTCAGGCACATGGTGTGATTCTTGGGGTGTCCTGCACAGGGCCAGGAGTTGGACTCAGTGGTCCTCAGCTGGGTCCTTTCCAACTCAGCTTATTCTACAATTCTGTGATACTATGAGTTAGCTTTGCATAATATTGTCCTCCTGAAAACGCAATCCTGGGTGCTCGACTGAGGATCTCCCTACTAGCCTGGTGTCTAGGAGCTCACTAGGCCCTATGATGCCTAAATTCCTTAATGGTTTCTTCAACTTCTTTTTGTAATGTTTAGAGTGGGAGAGGAAAGCTTAGAAACCAGCCATTACATGTAAGTATATTGACTGCTTAATTATGTTCACACATTAAATGGCTGATATGAATTATGGTTCTGGTGCCATAAAAATGTTCATTATTTCCTGTTAAAGGCTTTCAAGTGATATAATTTCCGGATCTTGGCCCAGAAGTTTGGAGCTGTAGATTCAATGGCTGTGCCTCCAATGACACTTCACTAATTGTTTTGGCATGTAACATTAATTACATTCTGTTCAGGAATTCTCTTCTCCTGATTGGAGTGCGCTTCTTGTGTGTGGTGTGTTACATGCCCTCTCTGGCAGAACAATAGGGGCTCTTTACTGTGTGCCCTTTTAACTTGAATAGTTTCTCTGAGATGAAGAGGTATAGTTTTGTGTTAATTGAGGACCTGCATACTGAGTTGTATTTTTACTGTTTAATTTTTCTTTAGAGAGACTCTTGTGGTACAGAGATGCAATTAAGTGGAAACAAGAATGGTTCATATCCATTCTTCTCTTTTTATGGCCATTTTAGAAATAAAGATATTGAAGCTTGAGACTCTATGAACCAATCCTTTTTCAACCAGTGTTCTAGCTGTCTCAACTTGTCTGATCAAATCAGGCAATCAGACATAAAATCTGCTTTTTCCTTGCTATTAAAGTCAATGGATAAGTTTCTATCAGAAAAAAATCCAAAAGATTATATATTTTAATGTCTTTATTAAACCTTCAGTTTAATACACAGGTAATTTCTTTCTTTTGCTTTTTAGATTTCATAAGAATATCTTTTTCCATAGGCATCTCCTACCAACTTTTTTAATGCACTTTGGAAGCAAATTTGTTGCTATAGAGATATTTTCCTTGGAATCATTACTGCAATGAGAAACAAAGGTGAAAAAGTAACTTGTAAGTCCCTTGAAAAACACTTCCTTGATATAGTGACTGATTCCAGAAAAACATCCAGTATTTGTTTCTCAGCACTAGAAACTGTTCCATCAGTTTTGACAGTTTCACTTGGAAGCCTATCTTTCAGCAAGATCCCAGGATCTGTCAATAGTATCTGTACATAAATGACAAATAATTTCAGTTTGCCAGCTGTTCAGAAACCGTCTGACCAAGCAGACAAAATTAACACAACTCCTGTTGCAGATTAATGTTTAGCTGAGGTTATGGACCCTTAGGAAGACGAGGAACCTGTCTCTCCTCTGATTTGAACTCTCTGCTTTTTTATCATTATTCTATGGTTTTGATCTTTTTAGTTTAAATGAATAACACCGTTCTGTTTGGGTCTGTTGACCTTAATCTACAAATCAAGCTACTATTAGCAGACGTCTGCATGATGGTGTACCAATTAAAATTAGGAGAGTAAATTCCAGTTTGCACACAAACAGCAATTTGCATAGCTCTTCAAAGAGAGGAACTCATATGTTTTAGGAACTCAGTGCCATTAATCCTTGAGGCAACTGGGAAAGGATCATAAAGTGTTGAAAGGCAATAGGAGATTTAACTTTATTTCTCTGTAGTAAATGTAGATTGATGCTGCAACTTTAGCTATATACCAGATACCTGTGATTCCTCCGAAGTTAGCCAACTGTTGATATGATTATTTTGCTTCCAGCTATGGTGTTCAGAGAACTGAGATGTATGTGATGATTACGGCAATTGGAAAGCAGACAAAGATGAGGAATAAATATTTGCAGCTACTGAATTAAAACATGATTAAAATAGTAGTTTACCAAAGTGAAGAAAAACAACCAAAAATCCCTATTACTATTTGCTCCATTTCACAGAGAAGGCAAGGGAAACGAACATGAGTGAAGATGTGAAGTTAAAAACTGGCCTTGAAGAATCTGTAATGGCAGAACCTTGTTCAAGCAAGTTCTTACCTGGCAGAGTATTGAAGCTATTCTCTAAGCAAGGGCTGAGAAACCTTTTGTTCACTCTGGCAGCCAGTAGACCTATATACAGTACTTTTTGTTACCACAGTTGTTTACAAGTGTTCCTACAGCTCCACTGGGATCTTTGAAAATTGTCATCAGTTCCTTGGGATTCTCTGAGTTCAAGTATGCTTCCCTTCCTTTGACTTTCCTAGAATATTTATGCTTTTAACATGCTGAGACAATTTTCAGCCTTGCTCCTGCAACAGCAACAGCAGTACAAATACAAGTACAGGGGGGATGAACTGTGGCACATACAGGCATTTTACTGTGCAGTGTCTCCAACCTTTGAACAGGGATTAGGTGAGAATCCTTAAGTTACTCAACTATTTTTTAGTTATGAGTTCTCCCTCTTTTTGAACTTCAAGCTTTTGGGCTGTTAACATGTATGGAGAGTGTAAATCTATGAACTCCACTGCACAGCCATCTAGGCACTGTTACAGTATAGAGTCTGTTATTTGCTGGATTTTGTGATTTTTCTTTCTTCTCTCATTTTTTTTTTTTTCCCCCATGTCGTTATATCAGGGTCAAATTTATTATAAGGATGAAATCCAGCATTTAATAGGGATTATGTTTTTACAACAGGAATTTTCAAACAGTTCTCAAGTGAAATCGAAATTGTGTGTTACTATCTGTGAATATCCAGTGCTACAGACATACCTTCCTTATAGTACACTTGACTCTGTGATGACAATGATCTATTAATACTTTGGAGTCTACAGAAAAATAGTGAAGCTGTGATCTTATTTCAGGCCTGTGAATCACTAATTTGGAATCTTTTTCTAGGGGAAGGAGACCCTAGAGCTATTTGTTTCTCTTTACCTCAATTCGCTCATCTGTGGAACAGTAATAGTACTTGCTGTGTGATTGGAAGGTCTGCCCCATTAGTGTCAATGACTGCTGAATAGTAGGCTGAAAGAAAATGGTGTACAAATGTTGCAGTTTATTATTTTAGAGATTACATGTAACTATCTAAACAGAATGACATAGCTTCACATTCTGAAATAATTTTCTCGAAATAACTGTAAGAACATAATTTTCAACAGGAGATGCTTATGGTTTGAACAGTTAGAAATATTAACATCTGAAACAAATTAAAGAATCATCTACAGACCAGCTTTTTTATTAGTAGTAATGAATAAATATACTTAAAAGACATTTCATGCATAATTGCTCCACAGACTCATTTCTTGGGATTCACTTTTAACACGGTACCTGCCAAGATACCAGTTCAATGTCTTGTGCTTGAGTGCAGTTAATGCGTTTGTTCTACAAAACAAAAAGTTAAAAAGAGCAAAAACAAAAGCAAAGAAAAAATCTAATCTTGAAAGTGCAGTATATATCACCATATGTATTTTAGTGCCTCATGAAACCTCTACAATTCACTGGAATTATGGGATTTGAGAGGTACTACAGGAAGTTACAACAATCCAGTGAGATACTGGAAAGAACAGCAAAAGGGACAGTTTTTGATACTGCAAAACTTTTCCTTTTCACATTGTCAGGTGGCAGGTTAGACCTCTGAAGAGACTTCCAGAGACTGACAGACTGCTTCTTTGTAAGGTGTCCAGGATAGGATTTTTATTCCATGTAAATCCTACCACAGTGATGCTAGGAAGAAATGCAGTATAATTACACATTAATAGCAATATTTAGAAGCTAAGGTTAGTTGATCAGAGCAGGAAAACTTGTTTCACTCCACTTTGAACTCTTTTGAGCATTGTTAATGTCTATACACATACACAGACATATATATATATATATGCACACATTTGCTAAGCTCAATGCATTAAAAAAATTGTTTCTGTGGGATCTTAAAATTTCAGCTTAATTATACAAAACCAGAAAACCAAATACAAGAAAAATTACACTGGATGGACATGGGAGACAACAAAATTACAAGAGGAAAATAGAAAGATATATCATACATGAAGTGAAAAGGAAGAGACTTAAGATTTTTTTTTCTTTTTTGTGTGGTAGCATTGATGATGAAGGTGGGGGCGTAACTGAAGTAACATGGTACTTGGTAAAATAAAAACAGAATATAACCTTAATACCAAAGCTAGTTTGCACAAGTTTATATGAAATTCTGTAAATGGCTGTAAGGATGTTGCCAAACATAGTCACTCCATATAGAGAGCAGCACTGAATAAGAAGGTGCCAGAGGAAAAGCTAGAGGGAATAGGTCATTTTGACAATTTTGCTTTTCAATGGCTTGTTTGTTCATTTCCTCACCATTGTAATCACCATACATCAGTGGCTGTATGATGTCTCTTGTGTAACATTTTGGGCATTAAATATATGCTAATGTGTTTTGTAGCTAGATTAATCAGTTATATTTACTGAAATTTAAAATTATGACTTTGTACTTAGTAAAAAAACCCCACCAAAACCCCAGAAGTGCTTGTACAGTATTTTCTTTCAATTTGCTATAACCAGATTTAACATGTAATGCAAATGCTGTAGTTTTAACTTTTAGGACATAATCTTAATGACTTAAACTGCGTTTGATGTATTCAGTATTTTTCATCACCAATTATTTCCTTCACACATTAGTGGGAATACTTTTATAAACGGTTGACCTGTGTGTTTCTGGATGATTCGGGGAAAACAATGAAGCTGTTAAAAGTGTTACTGATATGTACAACAATAATGAGGTGTGGGACACATTTAATTATAATTGTGAAATTATACTGACTGTAATTTAGACATGATGGATGCTTTCACAAAGATACAAATCATACTTAGATGTTCAGTTTTTTTAATTTTGATCTAGTAGAATCTTCTCTAGCTTGTTCAGAAAACCCAAGTGCATTTAGAATAAGAAATGTTTACTTATTTATGGTTTTTTATTTCAATGCTCAGGGCTGGTTCTTCATCTCTCTTCTTTCTTCACAAAATTTTTGCCTGATTGTCATGAGAGAATGGTCTAAATTGTCTTTTTTTTTTCTGGAATAACTTGGTAAAATCCAGTTTTTCTTCTTTGTCTTCTCTGTATATTTCTATTTATTTTAGAGTTCAAATATTTCTTGTTGCTTTGAAATGTAAAAGCGTTCATAAGTTTGAGTTGTTTAAACATTCTATGTTTAACTAAAAATTACTGTCACCTAAAGTAGCTATTCTGAAAGGTGCACTTAGTGTTGTAAAGTCCCTTACTGTTATGATCAAACCCCCAGCTCCTACGGACATGTGCAGCCAGTGTTCTGCAGATCAGCTACTGACTTCATAAATTTCTTTTGTCATTTTAAAGCTGTAAAACCTAAAATTTTGTAATAAGGTTTACAATTCCAAACATAACTTTTGTTGACTAGTCATCTAAGAATGGCTGAACTCTGTTCATCTCAGTGGAATGTAAGTAGTGACTGCCTAAAGATAAATATTCCACTGGAGATTGTTTTAATATAGATAATTTATAATTTTGATTAAAGTATAATAAGTATTTTAGATTTTATAATTTGTTTATAGTAATTTTTTTGGGTCTGGGTAATAAATGTTTTCTCACTATGAACTCAATCTTAATCAAAACCTTTATATTTTATAAAATCATTTGCTATGGAAAAAAGGGGAAAGAAAGACTTTCTGTAGCTTAGTGGACAGAAAGTCATGTGGGATGTGGGCAGCCAGAGTTCATGAGCAATATATTCTTTGTTAAGAGTGGAGTCATTCCAGTAACAGAAAGTGAATTCCATCAGACCGAGAGAGACAGGTACCACTCTCACATTTCTAGCCTGAATCAGGGGAGATATCTCTGCCTCTCATCAGAAAATCTAGTCTGGACCCAATAACTTCCACCATTCAGACCTGGTGTGCAAGTGTTTTGCTATTTTATTCCAATTCTATTTTAGTTTTCAAGCTGTAGTAACAACTCTTTTTCAGAAAATCATTATTTAATCAGATTACTTTTGTTATCTTGAGGTTCGATACTCCAAATTACAGCTGTCTACAATGGAGTGACATCCAAAATTAAGATTTAATGATATAGCCCCAAAATTTTTACAATCTAGTTAATGTGTGTTTCAAAAAATATTCCAGAGCAGAGGTTTTCAGAAATTCTCTTATATTATGACTATTGTTTCCATCCCAAAGAAACCAATTCCTGTCTCAGAATGTTCATATAATTTCTCTAGGGACTGACAGTAAAAAGAATGGAAATAATCTATAAAACACACATAATTGTAAAAATACTGACTTTGTTGTCTACATCACAGGAACATTTTAAAGCACTTGGGCAGTCTGTCCTTCTACACTACCTGCTGTTGTTTTTAGCTATGGCATGCTCAGAAAATCTTTCAAAAGTTTTAGTCTATTTCTGGCTCATCAAAATGGTAAAATCCTCCAATGACTGTAAATGATGGAGTTTTTTCCAGTCACTGAAGAAATTATTGCTGATACTTTGTGGTCCAACTAGGAACACACTGTCCTACAAAGATTAACTGGTAATCATTTCTTCATTTATTCAGTGGCAGTAGTCCCAGGTTTAAATATGTATCACACTGTTGATCCTAGCAATTATCGTTTGAACTAAATCTACACACAAAATCTCATTTATTCAGAGCTACATTAATGAGTCAATAAAGCTCTGATGAATCTGGCTCTGTGTTCCTATATACATTATCTTGAAATCTGTGTTGCAACCAGTAATTCAAAGAAGGTTGTTTTTTGGGTTGATTTGTCTACAGTCTTTCATAAATTTCAAACTTTTCCAGTGCAGAAATGTAAGATTCCTTAGACTTCGGATTTTAATAATAATAATAATGAGTTTCATCATCTTCAGTGACCTTCAGATGACATATATCTCTCTTATGTTTATGTTACTGCATCAGATGTCAGTGAGTATCAAGGGTAAGAAGATTATGTCCAGCCATAATTTGTCCAGAAGAGGATTTATCCAATTTGTATGTGCACGCAGCAGAAGCATGCACTCATATAGGGAATCCCATTATTATTCATTTGGTGGTACTATAAAACTGTGAGTATCTTCACCTGCCCCAGTTCTATGAAATAATTTTCTTTATATGAGTTCTTCTTTTTATGGTTTTAAATAAAGTGAGCATTTCTGCATTCCTGATCTTACAAAAGAAAAATTCCCCACTTCGGTATCCCCGTGTCACGTATTTAGTAACCACACATATGGCGTGAAAATCTTGAGGCTTTATTTTAACATACTTGATTCTATTAATTTATCTTGTAATTTCTGGGGTGTTAAAGGAGGATTTCCCTTTATAGCTGTGCTGGTTAGTCGTGAACAATATTTTTTTTCAAGAAAAGATGAGATTCTTATTGATTCCATCAGCTTCGGGGATCTAAGAAAAAGTAAAAATTATGCAATAAAATTTTATGAAACGCTGTCAAAGATTTGTGAAAAAGCCACAGCAGTTAGTAGGGCTGAACTCCATAGGCTTTCTTTTTATGAACGCTATACTTGCACTGTCATGATTTTTTTCTTTTAATGAATTTTACTGAAGAAAGACATATATAGTTGTGCATGGAACATGATGCTTAGTTGAACGTGAACTGATTACAATTCTACAAAGTTGAGTTTAGTCAGAGCACCTTAGTTTTATTCCTATAGTTTTGCATAATTATGGGTTTTTAAGTTTATGGGAAAGAAAACATTTTTCCAGTGACTTTTTTTTTTTAATAAATTAACTTACTAATTCAAATATCATCGAGTATTTCTATATCATAATTGATTCAGAGTCAATTAGGGTGCATCTTCCTTGGATGTAAAGTAGAACCTTCTTATACCATGGTGTGGGGTCTGGCTGAGAAGCTCTGAATTGTGCGAAGCTGAGATCTGCCACGCCAGGAACATTTTCAGTAACTTTTAGAATTTGATATTATTAGGTAGAATGACTGCATTCCCCATGTATTCATGGCAGTTCTGTGTTCTTTAAGCACTCTCTCTTCCTAGTCTAACATCACATATTATCTCCCTAACAATGCCTCAGCTTTCAATGTCTAGTTTGTATAAAATAATGAGCTTTTGAGTTCAAAGACTGTGTGGAAACTTTGTGATTTGTCAGCTGAGATGCAGACGTGGAATCGTATGAGCACCTTCAGAGCTACTGTATAGTATGTTATTGTAGAATAAATACTGGTGAAGAATCTGAATTGCTAGCTTTCTTTCCCTCTAAATTTGACATACAGCTAAGCAAAAAAGACTTTTCCCTGTTTATCAAGTTTTTGTGAAGAATGCAACAAATCATTCTCATTTATTATAAAAATGAAAACTTTTCTTCTGATGTGCTGAGAATGCATCAATTGGAAGAAAATATGGGACAAAATCAAAATGGCTTTTTAAAACTGAAATTTAAAAAATGAAATCAGTGTATATTTTCAGAGTTTTTAACTGAAAATCAAAACTTGTTTTTCTGGTATACTGCCATTATTTCTTTATATAATTACATATTTTCAATTACACTTAAAAATATATATTAATTATGAATATAGTTATTAATATTTCTGCCATTGGAGTAGTTCATGTAAATCCACATTCATTGCTGGGGAAAAAAAGACATAGAAAAAAAGAAAAAGAAAATGTGGTGGTGGGTTTCCGGTTTTGTTGTTTTTTAACAGCTCTCCGAGGGAGGCGCAGGGACTCTGCCACATTCACACATTCACCCCCTACACCCAGAGCGTGTGAGATGTGCCCACATTGCTTTGTACAGCTGCCTGACTACTGTGAAAGACTTTCTCCTTCAGACTCTGGCTGTGCTCACCCCTGCTGAGCCAGGAGAGACAAAGGAGTGAGTGTCTTGATATCGATCACCTGTTGTGACACTGCCGATGTGAACTAGTGCCCGCCTTCCTGCAAAAGGAGGCCCTGGGACATTTAAAGCACCTGGAACTATTTAAGCACCTTAGCCTGGCTTCTTGCCAACAACATATTTTGAGCATTCCAGTGTTGTTTTCTTGTTCAACTTTTAAAAAGCAGATCACAGTGACAAAGTACCAACCTGTAAATTTGAACTGGCCACTAATCTGCAATTAAGAAAAAAATTGTTAAAAGGGTAAGTAATTTGTAGGTATGATTGTGCAACATTGATGTAAATTGTGCACTAGGTAGTTACTTTATACTTGTTCTTATAATGAACAAGCCTTTCCAATTTGTGATACTTGGACTTTGCCTTAATTTTTATTTTTCCCTAAACAGATAGTCTGTTCCCTTGTTCATGTTCTAGATGGTATAGCAGTGATTCTGTCTGTGACTTTTGGAGTGTTCTTTGGCATCCCTAGTAAATATTAACAGAAAGACTGTTCTGCAGGTACACTGTGTTGTCACCTTAGCTTTATGTGAACTATTCCTGAATCCCATGTTATTAAGTGAGGGCTGAGGTATGAAAGAATGATGTATAAAAACTTTCTTCAATATTGAGAATGAGAGGTGGATGTTACCTAAAATATGAAACCTCAGCTGAATTGAAAGCAAAATAGTAATTTCATACAATTAATTAAGGACAAAATGCAACTTGGCATGGTAATAATATTAAAAAAAAAACCATTTAGGTTACAGATTATCTTTCTGTGTTACACTCACTTTCCTCACCATAATTCTCACATAGGATACTCAAGTACGGCTTCAGAGGACATGTTCCCCATAAAAATACAAGATTAGGCTGATCTTGGCCAGCTGCCATGTACCCACCCAGCTACTCTGTCACTTCTTGTAAACAGGACATGGGAAGAAAATAGGATGAAAAAGCTTATGGGTTGAGATTAGGAAGGGAAATCACTTGCCAGTTGCCATCAGAGGCAAGAGAGTCTTGGCTGTGGAAAAAATTACTGTCATTTTTGCTAGTTAAAATAGAGTTGGGTAGTGAGAAACAAAAACTAAACCACCTTCCCCACCAGCCTCCACCCCTTTTTCCAAGTCTCAGTTTCACTCCTTGCCTCCTGACTTGTCTGTCTACCCCAGCCCCTGAGCTTTGCAGGGAGATGGGGAATGGGTGTGGCAGTCAGTCCAAAGCACTTCTCTGCTGTTCCTTCCTCCTCGCACTTTTCACTTGCTCCGGTGTGGGCCGTTCCCATGGGCTACTGCTCCTGCCAGGAGAACGTGCTCCAGCATGAGCTGTCCAGAGGCTGCCGTTCCTGTAGGGAATATCCAGCTGCTCTTGGGTGGGTTCTCCTGGTCTGCAATGTGGACATCTGCTCAGACGTGCTCTTCTCCAGTGGCTACTGGGAAACACTTGATCTGCTGTGGTCTCTTCCATTAGCTGCAGAAGAATCTCTGATCCAGCACTGGGAGCAACCCCTCCCCCTCCTCCTTTTTGACCTTGGTGTTCACAGAGCTATTTCTTACACTTGTTTTTAACTTGCTCCTCTCTGCTGGACAGCATTTGCCCTTTCTTAGATACATTTTCCTGGAAGTCCCACACCCATGGTGGGAGGGCTGAGCTGCGCTGGGGCCAGTGGCTGGAATCACTGAGGCCATCCCTGCAGCCCCCACTGCCAGTGCTGGGGCACTTCCTCTACTACAACCTCCCTGCTCCCTTCTGTGTGGTCAAACTCCTGCTTTTTCTGGGTCTCGATGTTTCAAATCTTCCTCAAGGAAGGTACAAGCAGGTACAGTCTGTGCTACTTGGTTTGCAGCAAGTATATTATTTTAATGTGAGTTTCAACTAGAAGAACACACTGAAATTAACAATTGATATCTTGTTCTTTGATATCTGGCATTTTTCACAGGCAGACTATAATAAAGAAGTCAGTTATTGCTATTAGACATATTTTAAAAGAATTCTTTTTTGATGCATATCTCCACTCAGATTATTAAATTTAAATCAGTGCTGGTATCAGTTTGAATACTAATGATATGTTCTGCCAGATGGAAGCCTTTAATAAATTTTCACTTTTCTCTAACAGTCAGCTGTAAATCTTAAATAAGAGAATTTCTGGGTTATGTCAGCTTTAATGCCTTCTGTCTACACTGATTTCAATGTCATCAGTACCTGGGAGGCAGGTACTCTTTAATTAAATCCCATCCTTTCCCGTTTATTGAGATGCAAGGCAGTAGCACAGCCAAGGCTTTTCTTTTGCTGATTTCTGAACTGCCAGCCACTTTCCTGCTATACTTGTGTACCTGAGACAGTCCTTCATTGTTTCAGTTGATGTATATATTCCTTATATTCAGACTTTTGAGCTCTTTCCTGTCATTTTTTGTGAGGCACCGAGTACTGGGGCTTGTGGAAGAGGAGGGGGAAAGGGGTGTGGGAGCTGTCCACTTACCAAGTAGAAATATTTCCCCCAGGAACAGAAATATTTCCTGCTGATTTCAGGTGATTAGTGCGCTTTGGAAGGCGTCGACACCACAGCACAGGGGCAGCTGTTACAAACCAGCACCTCAAGTGCGGAATGAATGAAACTTAATAAATGAGTATGTCTCTTTTATCAGTGCATTTGATGGCCTGTCTTCATCAGTTGGTAATATTTTCCTCCAGAATCATCTGCTATATTCACTTTTAGGTTTCTGAATTTTTGCATGGGGGCCATACAGCAGCTAAAATCTATGCTGTTGTGGGGAAATGAACTTTATATAGCTTAACCTTTTCTCTGCTATATTCGAGCTAGCTGGGAATGGCTTCTTTGGGGAAAAAATGTCTATCACACTGCTAAAAGTGTAGGAAAAGGTAAGTTGGAACTCCCGGCTGTAGTGGAGAAGGAAGAATAAACACTAGATAACAGAAGAGAAAATAAAATCACAGCATTCAAACTTTCTGTACCTTGGGGGAAAGAGAGAACTAAAATACTTATGTGAGTCAATAACTATTCCCAGTAGAATCCTTGGAAAAGCCTACAGGTAGAGCAAAATTTTCAGTTATTGAGTTACTTTCTCACCAGTCTGTTTCACTTATTGATTAGTTTTGTCATTAAACTTCAGAGCCACATGGTTAAATCTGTTTCATCCATGCACCAGACTCTCCAAATAATTCCATTATCTAAATGATTATCTGAAGTGCCAATTACAAGAAAGTATTTAATAATATTGTAATGCAGAGAACAGGTTTTGTTGAGATTTGTGGTGGTGCTTTGTTCTTTAGTTTTCTGGTTTGTTCTCTTTCTGCTTCAAAGTTAGTAAAAAAATGCTCATTGAAACGTCTCCATCATGAAACAAAAGATGTCAATTACAGAAAAGTACGGGCACAAACAAAACATTTCAAATAGTTTTAAGAAATTTTCTGACGCAGTAATGGTAATTAGTGCATTTCAGTTTCAACAACTGTAATTAAACCTGACCTTTAAGTTAATTATGTCTTGACATTTATGATTTTTAAACTAGCTTTCCCTGTGGTGATGATGTGTTATATACAGATGCTAATAAGTAGTTTCTGTAGTGTGAGCAAGCACATTTCAGATGTGCCTACACTGCAGTTCAGAAAACAGCATCATGCACATAGCTTCAATGCATTTGTGCTGTTTTAGTTAATGCTGTTCCTAGATTTTGTAATAGCATCCTGGCATTCCTTCTTATGCAACAAAACTCACTGACGCAATTTTGAAAGGAGCTTAATGAGCAGTAATACATGCTGGTATTGTTTCAATTTGCTATTTACATAAAACCATTAAGTCAGCATGGATATTAGAGGCAAGTAAGTCCATCTCTTAAAAAGGCTGCAGCATAGCAAAGACACAACTAGTCAACCATGGGAGTTGGAAACAGGACATATGACAGAGTAAAACTTGAGAACTGTTCTTGCTCACGTAGAATATTAAGTCTAGCTAGGTTCAAGATTAAATAAAAGGTGAGATTCAATAGTTCTAGAAGAAACATCAGTGATGGAATATGTAAGGAGAGGCATTTCTGAACAGGAAGACTTTGCAAAATGGCATAGCCAAGGTGTTTTTAATGAAGATAATAACAGTGATGTTGATAAACTACCTAAACTACCTAACTACCCCCACTAGTCTCTTACAGAGAGATCTATCTTGAGTTTAAAAAAGATCAGTAGACTTCAGGAAAGATCTTGGCCATTTTGAAAGTCCAAGGGGGCTAGTTGTTCTTTTGGAAAGGTTGGTAACTTTGTCTCCAAAGACAAGTGCTTTGTATGTGATGAACACTAGATTTCGCAGCCCTAGTGCTAATACTGTGCTTTCAGAATTGAACTCTTAGTTTGATCGAAAAAGCCCTACCTGCCCCTCTTTAAAAGCACAACAGTTTATGCAGTTTCCTTCTTCGTCCATACATTCATCTGCTTTGTATGCATCATATATTGAGAAATATCTACTGCCTGCTTTCAGGCTTCGTAACCTCAGATCCATATGGAATTTTTTGTATTTTGTGACTACATATACACACATGCGCACGTGCAGACACATACACATCCATCTATCTATCTATCTATCTATCTATCTATCTATCTATCTATGTATCTTTGTTTCAAGTGAGATCAAACCAAAATTCAAAATGATCTGTGTTTATATGGAAAGGTAAGTTGGCTAAATAATGCAGCTATACCATTTTCTAGTTTTGGTGGTTCTAAGCACTCAAAAATATATGTCTGATTAGCACAGGCTACCCAAAAACATTTCCCTGAATCCCACAACCAGTCCAGTGCATGTATTTATGGGGAAATCAGAAATCTCACCCTAATACCCATTTCTTTTCTTTCGTATGCTGACAATTCCTCTAAAAGTTTTCTTAAGCTGTTTGCTTATTTGGATGAGTTATAGGTTATTTTCCGTTATGTTTCTTCATAAAATTTTGACATGATTTTATGGTGGGTCAGTTACGATATGGAAAGGGTCAACACAAAGTTTTACGAACTGAAAAAGCTAGTGTTGCTTAGGATATCTGGACCGTGGCTGCCTGACCTGATCATTGACTGTGTTTTCTAATTGGGTTGTCATTGCTATCCAACCAGCAGTGTAATGTTGCTAAATGATAGCTTGGTGAGAACATGAAAATCAATCTGCCAGTGAAGGGCATAGCAAGCACCTTGCCTTTAGAGTATTGTGTGTTTGGCCTTGGCATTCTGAAGAAGCGTTTCTGTTTCTGCTACTCTGAAGGAATACTGTAATCTATTTCCAAACTGAGTGACTCAGAGCTTCAGATACTGTCTTTTAAATGCCTTCTTGCATTGCTTTAAGAAGTGTTTTTTTGATGTAAGACAAACCGCAGAATACATGTTACAAAAAGGTATGTTACAAAAGAATGCCATACTTCTTGAGTTGTGGTGCAAAGAATAGTTGTGCAGTGCATCTTGACGTTTTTGGCCATAATTACCACAGTTTTTCCTTTCTGGAATAAAGCTTTAGACAGCATGGCATCCACCAGAACTAACAGAACACATGAAAAAAGCAAGTAACATTGTGAAATAAGTAGAGAAGCAACAGCTCATTTTTTTCCTGCATAAGTTTCCTCCTAGCTATGCTGTTCTTGGCATTTTAGAAAAATAAAACAATTGATCTGATCTGAAAACTGCATGAAAAGCAAGAATGCTTTCATCAAAGTGAAAATGAAAAAAATAAGCACTTGAATTTCTTATACTTAAGTTTGTCAGATACTAAGGAAGTGAGCCAAACATTTACTTGGCTTGGAACTTGATTATAGAAGTGACTTGGAACTTAGCCTGGGAATAGTACTAAGCCACTGCATCTCCGCTGTTCTGTTTATCATACGGTTTTCTTTTCCTTTACATCTTATGCCCTGTTGAAAAGGTAGAAGGTGTTTGCTCTTTCTTTTTCCTTTCTGTTCTCCAACTTGTAAATATCAAAAGCCTATTTTAATTGGGTAAAAATAGTTTTATTGGAATGTTTGTACCATTCTTTTCAAATTTAAGACCTCAATTATCTCTAACATATTGACATCAATTCAAGATGTAAAAAATACAGAAATATCTCCATATTTTTTTTATTTACCAGAAAGATATTGTAGAATACTAAAAATACCTCAAGAGGTAGCGGTTGGGTTTTGGCACAGAGGGTATTCAATCATATGCTTAGTGTACTGGGTACCATATACCTCTCTTGAAAATGATCCAAAGGCCACGGAGTCACTGAAGCTCCAATGTCTTTTTAATTGGTTTTTAATCTTTGCTCCAAACAGTTGGGAAAGAAGCAACTAAGAGAGAATATGACCAAAGTCATTAGAATAGCAGGTTGTAAATTGTGGATAACCAAGGAAGAGCTGTTTTCTTAAAAAAAATAAACTCCAGGGAGTATCATGTAAGACTAAAAGGTGGCAGCACAAGACAAGCAAAAGGTGACATTTCTTTATGAAGCATGTAGGTAACATGTCGGATTTCAATGCCATGGGAAGTTTGGGATTCCAGATGTCTACAGAAGTGCCAAAATCAATTGAACAAATCCTTGCAGTGGCGGGGCACAGCTATTAAGCACAGACATAATGCCAAGCTCAGGATGTCCATGATTTGTACGTTACTGGAAGCAGTACTCCCAGGAAACAGCACTGTGCATCTCCACTGCTCTGCTTTTCACTGCATGCCTGCTGTTAGCCACAGCCAGTAATGGGTGGCCTGACAAAGCAGACCTTTGGCATGACCCACTAGATCTGCTTATAAGTTCTTGAGTGGCTCTGTGAGCATCACAACTGGTGAGTCCATTTTTCCATAGCTGTGTGATACACATTCGATTCTGGCAAATGAAAGATGTGAGGTCTGACTGATGTTCTCCCCTTAGATTTGAGCGGTAAATACTGTGTCTATCTGTTGTTTTATAATATCTCAAAAGAACTGGGCGTGTACTGCAGGTTTTGTTCTCAGGGAAGTAGTATCTTCAACACACTTATTTTTGTAAAGCAGGCTAGGTATTTATTATCTCCGAGCTTGATCCCATTTTGGGAGAATGTAAATATAGTTAACTTGGACAGAGTGATCTGAAATTTTGCTAGTACAAACATACATGGAGGTATACATAGATTTGATCGTATAAACCTTGTTTAACTTAGAAAGGAGGCTGAAAACAAGATGTCTGTTTGTCTGTAAGAAGCATCATAAGATACAGGGCAAGATGCAGTTTAATATTAATGTAAGTACTGTACTCTCACAGTGTTATAAACCAAACAATTAGACAAGGTCCACACCCTAAAAATCTCACCATCTAATTAGGATGGTTTCAGTACAAACAATTGGAAACCTGACAGAGGGAACAAAAGGAGTCACAGGAGTTTTATGAATGTGAAAAAAAAATAGCTGCTATAAAGTATGCTAAAAAGACAAATGATGTGAAATTTTCTTCCAGCAGTGCACTGTGTGGAAGATTATCTTCTGATAAGAACTAGGCAGCTGGGATTTTCCTTATTCTTATGACTGTTTTTCTGATGAGATATTGCTCTGAATACTATGCCCTATATTCTTAGGTTCATCTGTCTTTCACAGGAAAATTCTTGTTAAATATTTGGTTCAGTTGGTTGTACAAAGAGGGCATCTTTTCCTTCATGTGTATTAGGCCTACAAGACTTTGACATAAAATTGTAAGGAGACACATGATCCTTCAGACATGGAGGAAATGTACAGCTGCCACTAAGAGTGTGGGTCCATATCAAGGAGTAGGGGGAACTTTTCCCAAGGACTTGGATACAATGTGTAACATGTAAGAGAACTATGCAACCTGTACTTTCAGAAATAGTAGGGCAGACTTCAAGGATACATCAAAGTGTGTGCTCTGTAGTTTGACATCGTAACAATGGCTTGACATCACTACAATTTTTGTGAGTGACCAAAAGCAATAAAGAATTGCACCACAAATACTTAGACCTGAAGACATTTATCTGAACTCAAGTTTTATAGCAAGTTTCCTTCCGAGGGGGAAAAAAAAGGATATTAATACTTCAGCTAAATTTGTATTAGACTAATACCAATTTGTCATTTTATCTTTATTTGATGATTTATTTATGAGGATGATTTAATTTCAAGACCTATACTATTTTCTGAGCTGTTACCATTTGAAATACTTCTATACCTCATGCTGTTAAGCCTTTGAACATACACACAATATACTTCTCTTACATCTAGCTTTCTTACATTATGGGAGAAAGCAAACATTTTTAATTTATCAAAGAATGTCTTTCATTTCTTGCCTGCATTTTGTTTCCTTTATAAATAATTTTTATGTACAGTTTTAAAAAGACAAACAAATCATCCATGACATTCTTTCTGATCATTAGCGTTCACAGTCTCTCAGATCAAAAGTTTTGCTGGGTTTCTTTGCGAACATGAAAAGTCCTAATCCACGTACTCAAGAAACTTGCATTAGAAATCTTTTCCTTCCATTATTTCTGGTCTGTCTCAATAAATCTGAAAGGTAAGTGATGAATAATATAGTTCTGTTCAGATATCCCTTGAATTAATGGACACTACACAGTTTAAAAGAGGTTGAATATGAATGGAAACAAATGTTGATGGATTTTTCTTAAAATTTTTGAAATTCCAGTGTTTATCTTGATACTATTAATGTTGCTCATGCCACATAAAATTAGTTTTTTCATCAAAATGCAATACAGCTATTTTAATGATAATTGATAACAAAATAAGCGGGGTTCTTCAGGGCACTGACACTATTCTGCTTGCAGGTTGCTCACATTTTCAAGATTAGGAGCAGAACAAAAGTTAGTGCAATGAAAGCAAATGGCTGCAAAAGATATCTTCATTAATAGGTAGATAGTGAATAAATATGATTTTATGGAAAATGTGGGAAGAATAAGAATGCCTGTTCTTTCTCTTTGTCCTATATTTTGTACCTTCAGAGTGAATTGTCCCCCAACTTCACAGCATAGGGAGAATTGTGAAAAAAATGGTGTTTCTTATTGCTGTTGTGTCCTTATTATCTCTGCCATTTCCTCAAAGCCAATTCACAAATTCCCTTCATTTCATCCTGCTTATATCCCTACTGTCCCTGACCCATCATACCTCAAAATTTCATGTTCTTCCCATCCATCAGTATTTCAGAGAATTCCCTGTGTAACTCTTTTCACTCTGAAATTTCCCCTTTGTCAAAGAAAGAAGTTTCATTTTTATTTTTATTTCACGAATGTATTGTCAAATTTAAGTAATTCAGATCTTGTGCTTTCCCATGGCAGTGCACTGGCTAGCTTTGCTGAGTGTGTAATTCTTGAGCAAAAGAGCGGTGAGACCACTTTACTGCCTCTGTGTTCAAAGAGGTCTCTAAATAAACATGCAGATTGCAGCATGGTTAAATCTTCGTGCCTTTACATGACCTGGTACATTTGCTCAGTGATTTAGTGAGTCTGTTGCATTTTATTGGGGATTCATGCCCAAGGATGTAGAAAAAATTGGATATCTCTATTTTGAGGTTTTTTTCTGTAATGTGACAGTCATCACAATAGTACAGGTTAAAACATGGACCTAATTAGTGTTTGGGGCAGAGCAGAAGCTCAACAAAAGCTTTTCTGAAATCATCAGTAAAGAGCATTCTTCATTCTGTTCCTAGACTGCAGGTATGAATTATGTGTCTAGCCATTTAAACTCCCTCTAGGTGTCTTCCAGAAGCCAATTTATACCAAGTCTGAGAAAGATATTTCCAGAGAGTGCTTTATCCTTTATGGGAGATTTTATGATGAGTGTCTGTCTTCCACTTGATGGTGGAGGGATCTTTGATTGGACAGCTGTACTGCTGAATCGTATGAATTCTGCTTGAAAAGTACAGCTGTATACTGTAGATGAGGCTGAGTCCCTTTAGTCTTTTAAGTCCAGAGATTCCTAATAATGTTAGGCACAGAGGGATGTTTTCAAAGACATTTAGATGCTTAGAGGTACTTAAGAGGATTTTCAAGATCACTAAAGCAGACTGGACATCTAACTTCCGTTGATTTACCTGATGTAGGTGACTGTTTGCTTATATATGAGGCTTTTTTCCTTCCTAATCCATCTCAGCACTTTTCATAATCTTGTCCACAAGTCTTATTTAACTTCTAAGGAATGTATCCTATTTGTATCTATTGTATTAGACTATATCCAGGTAAAATGTGTTAAATCTCAATCTTTAGATTACAAGAAAAAGAGTTTTCATTAAGCTCTGGTACAAGGTCATCAATTTTGCACTGTAGTCTGGGGGGCTGTCATGTGGAGTCATCACTTTTCCAGAAAACTGCTGGTACTTTTATACTTCAGCTGCCATACTGTGAGTGCTTTGCAGTTGGGTCAGCTGAAAATATATATTTGAAAAATGCTGTGCTCCTTCAGGAGAAACATTTTCCATGTAGTGGAGCATGGTGCTTTAAATATGGTGGACAGCAAAATACTATGTTTTGAAGGACTGCTGCTCTGAAGCAATACCATTTGTTCTTTGTTGTTATTCCCATGACAATAAGAATCCATTCAGGAACACTTTCTGAATGAAACTTCTGCTGGTGCTAATGCGATGACCACACAGACAGGAGACATCCAGTTTCACTCCTAATTTACCTTCGATAGTTTCTTTAACCAGATCAGCATTTATTTAAAATAATGACTACCTGATTTATTCCCGTGTCCTAGTTTTCACTTTGCTCTCATTCTGCCAGTCTGGAGTGACAAGAATTTTTCTACTTGTCTTAACTTTCTTTGGACAATAGATTTTATTTTTCAAAAATGTTATTTTTAGATTGGTACATTTTTTAAAGGACTCTCTGTGAGTAAAACACATATACTTGATAGAATTTGAAACAATTTCTGTCAAATCCTAGATGGATATACCTATGCTCTGCAAGTTACTACACATTTAAAACTTCAGTTCCTTTTCAGTGTCGTTTTGTCTACCTTGTTGTTTCCCACTTGCAAGGAAGAAGTGGACTAAAGTCAATTAATTAGTGGCAATACATACCAAAATTAAGAACTGCTTAGATTGTTTTATGCTGAAAGTCCCTGTAAGTGCACTGTGTTATTCCTCAGAGCAGCACTCGGGGCCTTCTCTTCATTCTGCTGCTGTAACAGAGGCTGGATGTTTCCCTGTGCCCACACCCTGGGCTTCTCATGCCCATGTTTGTCAGAGATTTTGCAGCAGTGAGAGTTACAGCCTATGGAACTTCCTGGCCGTAGGGATGCCAGGGCAAGATGCTTGGGGAAGAAAAAAATTCCATGCAGATATGATGATGCTGTAATTGAACACTCAGTTAGCTGCTGGGAATTTATCTGCTGTGGTAGGATCATCCCGGAACTGTATACATTGAACACACACTATTAAAGCCTCTGATTCCATTGGCACGTGACATAGAGAGCCAAATCAGTTCTAAAGGCATTTGCAAGCAGCTGCTGCTGCAACAAAGATAATATTGGCACAGCTTTTCAACTGTGTAAAGAATAGGCAGCATTATTTTAAACTTCCGTCTTCCAATTGTGCCTTATAGACAAAATGCTAACTTGACTAATTTTTAAAGCTAATTATGTAACAGGGATTTTAAAAAATAGCTCTGAAATACTTAAAATGGGTACGAAAAATACAAAATCCTGATATGACAGCTGCAGTAGTAATACCTATTGTTAAATTTTGCTAGAATTTCCTCTGTCATATAAACTCAAAAATACCTGTCTTACTTCTGCAATATCTTCTTCCTTTCATGACCTAGGTACAACGTTTATTACATGCTATTAACATTCAGTAGCTATGCAATAAAACCACATGCCCTTGAGCACATATTTTGTGTGCATATAATGGAATGATTTCCTACTGAGTGAATTAAGCAGCACTTTTTTTTTGTCTTATGTGAACTATGATGGACCACAGGCTTTCTGAATGCAACTGATGCAAATTAAGCCTGACCTTTGCTAATGGGGATTCCAATCAGTTGGAAACTGTGAAAAATAATCTGTACTGGTGCTTTTCCTGTAGACTTGAAGTTTCATGCTCTTCAGCAGATATATTCTGATATATTCCAGCACAGTATACTGGAGTGGCTAAGGAGAATTTGGGGAAAGTCCAAGTTCTCTCAGTGTTGTCTTTTATTTTAATGTCAGACACTGGCAAGCTTCTGAAATTGATTTTATTTCTCCATGCAGTGAGATCTACCTTTAACCTTTCACTAACATATGTAAGACTTACAGAGATACCATTAACATTGTGCTGTGTTAAAAATAATTAGTCTTCCTTGTAGTGGATGGTGTTGAGAGCAGCATTCACTAACAAGTCCCATAAATGGCTTGTTTAATTACACGTGAGTGAAAGACTTAACAGCCTCTAATTTGAAAGTCAGTCATAGGGATGACATGAACTTTACGCCTGTCATGAAACACTAGAATTCAAGACCCAATTGCGAAGTAAACATTGACTTCATTTATCTTTTATGGAAAATTATTTCTTTGAAATGTTGTGATCAGATTCTGATAGCCTGTGCATTGATAATGCTGTTCTATGCAGTTTCCCAATTAAAAGCCTCTACAAATGTGTTTAGAACACATTGGTGTTCAGAAATGTTAAGTAAAGGCCGTTGTATAGTTGAACTGTTCTCTGTGTACTTCATATGAATAGATTGACATCTGAAAACTGTAAACTGGGTGCTTGATTGCCAGGGTGGTTTCCTGAAAATAAAATGTTTGGCTGAGTGCCAGTACAGGGACCTAATGTCTGGATTATACAGTCCAATAAGGCCCTAATCACCTCAGAAGCATATCCAGATAAGATGACACTGTCTCAGTCTGACGATCACTGTCACTTAATGATCATGCTCAGGTATAATGATTCTGACTTTAGTTTGAATTGATAAAGTGAATTGTCAGTCATTAGGGTAGTCTTGATAGAGACAGTTCTTTAAATCAGTCTGAAAATGGAGTTGTTTTTTTCCTGCTGGTGTGTCTGCATGTAGCTCTTAATAACAATTCATCATTAGTTTCCTAGCTTGAATTTGACAATGGATTTGTTTTGTTCCCACTGGGTCGCTTCAGAGACTTGGCTCAGTGCAAGAAGGAACAAGTCCAAGCCCTCTTGATGCAGAAATAGCAGAGCTACAGCTATTGCAGGCATATTAAGATGAGACGAGAAAAATATGAAAAATCCAGTTAACTGACCTTTTGCACACATGGTCAGTGAAATCATTTACTCTGTTGAAGGCAAGAGTAGCTTAACCATTAACTTCAGAGAAGAAAATGTTTTATCCAGTGCCTAAAATGTCGGGTCATGTGAAACGTGAACAAACCAAGATTTTTATATGTTGTTTCTGAGAACAAAAAACTTTCTTTCTTATGGTATATCTGGAAAGACCAGAGAAGAATGCAGTCTAAAATTTTTGTGCATACAGAAAGTAAGGAGCAAACCTGGAGTTAAGGAACTTTACCTTCCAGATAAGAGCTACCAATGGGTGTATGACACTTGGGGACCTCAGTCTCAGTAAGATTAAGTTACTCAAAAGATATCTGACAGAGCCAGGAATGAACACAAATCTTCTGAGTTTTAGTCCAGGGTGTTTCAACTTCAAGGCAAGTTCTTCCCACTTTTAATATATGCTTCCTTTATGGGTTTAAGTGTGATTTCCAGCTTAATGAACTATTTGTAGCAGATTTATCAATACCAGGACAGTCAATTTAGCTGGAGTTCATGCTGGAACATAGATATATAAATCTGCAAGTAGCAGATCAAAAAGAAAGCATGTGGAAACAAAAGCATTCTTGCTAATGTCTTGGGACTGAACTCAGTTCAAAGAAATTCTCATGCTTTTGTATCAAGATCAAATTACCCTAGTTGCATAACTTCAGCTTGAAACAGGATTGGGACAAAATTATGTAGCTAATGATTTACGTAGCTTCCAAAATTAGTTTGAGAGAATGAATGAATTCTGGCATTTTCCTTTTGTTTTAGCTTATTCTTATTGTTCATATTTATGATATAGCCACCTTTTCTTTGTTGTGCATATTTGTGTTACATCAGTAAATTAGAAAATACTATAAATTATAATAGAAACTTCTCAGATCATTATTTGACTGAATTCTGTGGAAAACCGTGTTTAAAAAAATGGCACAAATTAAAAAAGAAAAAATTAAATTGATCACAAAAGATACCTTTGTTTTTTCACTGAAACTGTACATTTTCTCCATGAGAAGGAAAACGCATTTCCTGAAAGTGAAATTGTTTTTGTATCTGCAGAAATTGCAGAATCATTATGCGTTTCTGTGTTATGTTCTGAGAAACTTTGGGGCTTATTCTAATATGTGATTTACTTCAATTTATGATTCAGAGTAATGTTCAGTGATTACTTTCATGGAAACCAATTCAGAAGGGCCATTCTTGTAGTAGAGACAGTGACATTTCTATCCTTGTAAAATTAAAGAATGGAGATAAACACTGTTTCTAGGGAAATATTATCTTTTCTATTGTATAATGTACTGTAATTAAAAAAATTAAATACTTACAACTACATATTCCTCAATGAATGAACTAACTGTGAAACAAAGTCTGTTTTTTTCACTGAAAAAACTCTTATCGACAAGCCTGAGCTGTAATTCTGCGAACTTTTCTCTGCCTGAGTAATCCTATGAAGCTCAATGGGGCTACACAAATGCATAATCACATAATTGAAAACACAGTTTTAAGTATAGTTGAGCATTTAGTACACAAAGAAAACAGACGTTCAGATAAAATGAGAAAGTAGACCCCTTATGTCAAATCTGCAATGGATCTTTCAGAAAGGCAAAGTTGGAGAATTTGTGTTGTTACCTTTATGCTTTTCACAAGATGTGTACCTGTCACTGTCCTCCAGACAGAAAATATAAGTGAAATCCACAAAGTTATATGAGGTTTAGAGCTGAGTTTTCCTAGCCATACTTTAAGTAACTTCAGGGTTTAAGATTTGGAAAATGGAGTCCCTTTCACTTAACAAACTGTGGTATTGCCAAGGCAAGTAACTTCAGATACTTTCTGACAATGCTGTTTTAATCTATTTTAGGTAGTAACATTACTGCAACTGTAATGATCTGGGACTAAAGGTGATGCAATATTTATAGGCAGACATAGTATCTTTTTTTTTTTTAATCTCATATAATTGGAAGGATGCAAAAACTTTCTGATTATAGTATATACACATGTTTTGTAATTTAAACCTGAAGAAGAGTTAATGTGTGCAGGGCTGCTTGAAGAAATCAGAGGAGCAACCTTTTCACTCAGCCTGTTTTAACTTGGATCTGTGAATATTATCTTCAGGAATCAGGTGCAACTCCTACCTATTCAGCCCTTGATTTCTCTGTTTGCATCCATTACTAGTGTGGATACTAACTACATGGCAGTATTTCTGAGTATTAGAAAGACAACTGAAAGGGGCTTCCAGTTGAATTCACGTTCGTAGGTGTGATTGCTCTGGGTAAACAGCTTTTGGTCAATGCTACTCGAGACTAGCTGGCAAAGGTAGGAGTGAAAAGCTCTGTAAACCTGTAGGATTCCCTTAGTTTTAATGCCCTTGCTTTTACTGGTTTCTGAAATGGCTTTTCCTAGTTGTGATGTAATTCCTCTTTTGTATTTGGAAAATCATATACTACTAAGTACAGAATGAATGATTGTGACGTATTTTCTAAGGAAGACAGTGTTGAGCTTTGTGGATCTTATACTAAGAAGAATTTTTTGTCCTTATTATGAAATTTTAAATCAACGAGCAGATGAAACTCATGGGATTCACTATAACGTGCAAATTTCTGTCTGAGAGTTCCATGCTTGAATAAATGTTAATGATTTTTTGTCATTTGATTAATTCTTGAAGACAACTCCGAATTTTCATCCAGGAAGGAAGAATGCATTCATACCAGTGATCTAATGGAGGCAGGTAAATTCTAATTGTTTGCCTGTGTTGTCCCCATAAATTAATGCTTTAAAAAATCATTCAGATCACCCAAATAAATAAAAAAAAGAAATGGAGGCTGGCAAAATTAACATACTCACTGATAAATTGTCAAGCAAGGTCTATCCATTTTCTCCCAAGATCATAGTGAATTTCACAGTTAACTTCTCTCTACTTTCACTATAGTTGGGGAGAAAAAGATTGATTAAAAAACAGGAATCAAAAATTCTCACTGAAGTGGAAATATTTCATAGAGAAAAAAGGCTGTTTGAAAAATCAGATCCATATGTAGTTCTTTTGTCTATGTGCTATAATTCTTTAAACTCATATTTTTCTATTGTCATTGATTAAACCTGTGGTAAAGAAGTAATTCTGAGTGCTAAGTATATATTGCAGAAATAAAGTGGCAGAAGGTATTCTAAGTCAGGTATAGTATTTTGAATCATTATTCATTCTGAATATTCTCACTTGAACTCTAAATAAAAATGCTTGGAGTGGTAGAGAACAGGTTAAGAATATATATTCTTTTCAGTTTTGTTAGCAAGGTGTTGACAGCCTCCTACTACCTAAAGGTGGCCTACGAGAAAGCTGGAGAGGAACTTTTAGAAGAGGATGTAGTGACAGGACAAGGGTGATGGCTTTAGACTGAAAGAAGGCAGGTTTAGATTTAAGAAAAGAATTCTTCACTGTGAGAATGGTGAAGCACTGTAACAGGTTTCCCAGGCAAGCTGTGGATACCCTGTCCCTGGAATTGTTCAAGGCCAGGTTGGATGAGGCTTTGAGCAACCTGGTCTAGTGGAAGGTGTCCCTGCTTATAGCACGGGAGTTGGAACTACATGACCTTTAAGATCCTTTCTAACCCAAACCATTCTATGATTCTTCACAGGCGAAAAATAATTGGGAAGAACATTAGTTTGTTTAATGTAAAGTATAATGACATCAGTATCCACCAAGACATTTAATAGCTCACAAATTATTGACTTTAGATCATAATCTGCATTACAATTGCAGCTGTACTCAGTTCTTTAATGAAACCAGCCACTTTAATGGCAGAAAACATGCAGTCAAGTAAATGATAACTGAAGTGTCTGCTAGCTTTTTCTTTAAACTGTGATTTCAGTTTTAATTTTTTAAAACTTATTATATGGAAGATTAAAGCACATTTTTCAGCGTATCATTTAAACCAGTCATGACTAAGTTGATACCAGTGGGCAACGTGTTTGAATATTTCATCACAAAGTGATGGAGCATCTTATCTTGCTTGTTAGAGTGCTTTTACTCACCAGTCCATTCTGCTCTCTTATTTGACATGACCTGAATAAAGAATGACCAAAAAGTTCAGCAAGGACAGAATAAAAGAGCTATATCAATAGAGGAAAAAAGTATTTAAAGTCCTGATGATATTATTGCCTTAATTCAGTCAGTGCATGGAAATAGTTTTCTGAGTTATTCAAAGCCATGTAATGATGTTTGGCTTGCACAAATATAATTTAGTAAAGCAAAGCAAATATTTCTTCTTGTAAACAGAAACTAAATATAGTTGAAATTGATTTTTTCCCTGTAAATTATGGAGATCATTCTTCAACTTAAAATATTTTTTGCACTCTAATCTCTTGTCAGACTAGGGAAGCAACTTTCCTTTCTTGGTGATTCTCTTGAGATCAAAAACTGTTTGGAAAACCTTAAAGACATTCAGAAATGTAAGCTTTTTTCTCTTAAGTACTGTAAATCAGCTAGAACCATTTTGTCTATAGGCCATTAGAATCAGTACAACAGTCTTACTCCATGACTTACTGCTCTACTGAAATATTTAGACCGTTCCTTGGGACAGCCTCAACAAGCTGAAATTATCCATTGACAGTGCATCCTCTACCTGACATGCTTTTTGTACTGGCAGCGTCCCTTTCCAAGGGACATTGTTTGCTACATCTTGATACTCTTTCTGTGAGACTCTAAAGCCCAGGTCAGCCTAATGTGACAATGGCTTTTATCAGATCAGTGAAAAACTCTGCAGAGTTCAGATTTTTCTTTCAACTTTCAGATCTGGAGAACAAAAATCACACAAAATCCTTTGTGGTGTGTCAATACCTGCCAAGAGTCAGCTCTCTGGGTGTAGGAATAGCAACTGGGAATCCGAGAGGGAATACCTAGCTGTGGCTGGGAGTACCTGTGCTGTCTGCAGCTGTTTATGTTAAATCAGAATTACTTTTGTTTGTCCCATGTATCTCAACAGTAGCCGGTAAGAAGATTGACAGTTTCCAAATCAAACAGAAAATCAATGCAATTGTTCAACTGGGACTTTGACCTGTTTTTCAGATATCAGGGGAGATGGCATCCAAAGTAACTTCCCTTTTTCCTGCACAGAAGTCACCCTGTTGACTTCATTTGCTGAGCAAGGGAGAGATAGAACCTAACACATCACCCTTAGCAGCCATACAGAAAAAGAGTAGATGCTGAATTTGGATTTTGCTCTCTTGACTGGTAATATTGTATTCATATAATGCCTAGAAGCCACAAAGAAACAAAGTGAATATGTTGCTTGTCAGCCTGCAATTTGTCTGTATTGGCATTTCACCAGAGATCTTTCATCAGATGCATTCAGTTTGGAAAACTAATCTGTTTATCTTTGTATTCACTCACAAAATATGTAGCAATAAATAGTATGAAACAGTTCTAGGTTTATACTTCTGCTCACAAGATTATGAATATCATAGGATATTAATTCTAGTAAAGAATATTCAACATAAAGCAGCATTTGTGTGACACAGTTTTCTAAGAAAAGAACAAGTAGTTCAATGAGCAGTGGCAATAAGAACTGGCTCTTGTGAAGTCGTGTCTTGAGTGCGAGCACCTTTGCGGACGTGTGTTCACACTCGAACAGTACCAGCAAATAGACATGAGGGGCTGTACTTGTAGGATGATCAAAAGTGTTAATGAATGTGAATTCAAATTTATTACTTTTTATAAGTTGGGAAATTAACACAAAACTCTATTCTGCTGTATATTTTCATAGAAATTAGGGGGAAGAGAAAAATTTGACACCTTTGCTCCTTGGTCACACTTGTTCTAGCTGGACAATAGTTAAAGAACTATTGAAGGAAACTAAGCAGGCTGGTAAACACGCACTGAAGGGCACTGCAGAGGTGTTTTCTGAAATTGTGATGGAAAGGTTTTTGTGAGATAAACTACATATATAAAAGCGAGATACCGCGGTTGTGTAGATTAAGGACTGTTTAAATAATTCAGAAAATAGTCAAAATGAATAATTTTCTGCAAACAGAACACTTCAGAATTCACCTGACTCTTTAAAAGGGCTTTAAAGTGATAATGAAGTGTTTGAGAGGAGCTATAATACTTTGGGGATTATCTTACACATGTGGAGAGTCCTATTTACTCTACATCAGTCAAATAGGCATAATTTTGAAATTTAAGGAAGTTATTAGAGAAAGGTGATGATTGCCAAAGCTCCTCAACATGCCATCAAGAGAAATATTTGACATATCATTTAATATAATTTGATTTCAGTGGAAAGTAGAGTGATAAAGAAAAGTAGCATCTGCTGAAGCAGGTGAAGTTTGCCATGCAATGTAATGAAAATAACTGTCCAAAACTAACAATGCCATCAATTTGTGAAGTGTCCTTCCTGACTATGTTTGCATGGCATAACACAGAGCTGCAGAGAGAGGCTACAGTTGGACTTGAGCATCCTATCAAGGACTGTATAGGCAATATAGCTGTGTTAGTGTGGCACTATCCAGGTTAATGAGCGCTTCTCAGCACACAGTGTAAGATTAAGTGCAGTTATAAACACAGTAGTACTGTGGTTTGTGTCTGTGCTGGCCAGGTATTTTTGCCCTGAACTGAGTTCTACAGATGAGCACCTTGGAAGAGACACGCAGTGCCCTCAGCAGTGACTGGCTGCTGTTGCATGTGGTTATGCATGGAATACACAGGAATAATGCAACTATTTTTTGTGAACCTACAAAAATAAAGAAACTGGAATATTTCTAGCATTTGCAACTAACATTTTAAGTTAATACAGAGAAGTATATTCCAATTTCAATGATTTAATGAGAAATCTAATGTATTATATATTCTGTAAATGTTCTGTCCCGTTCTAAGCAGTATGAGATGCTCCAGGACCCTATTCTAATGGCTGGTTATTTTTTAATTTAGAATTTTAAAACTCTGCATATAACTTGATTTCTGAGTGTTTTGATCTGTTTGTCCAGAATGTCCAGGATTTTTACATAGGATACAGGTATGTCTGAATCCCTGCTGCTCATGATGTAAACTGGTAATGTGAAGTATGTGAGGAGATGGTGTTAAATGAAATAACACCTGAATTTTTGATTGAAAAATGCTTTATCTGCATCTCTGTGCTGTTCCCGTCTGAGACAGCAGCTCAGCAGCTTAGATTTGACAGCCACAATTATGAAATTGGCATGCCAAAGAGAAATTTTTGTTTCAAAGAGTTAAATCCCAGTTAGTGTTAGAGCTACATTATTGCATCTTATTTCACAAGAAACATTGCATTTCCCCAAGGAAACACATTGGAAAAGAAACAATGAAAAATTTAAGTTTAAAATACATTTCAATCACAGTGATTTCTTATGGCTTTTGTATATTTTAACAATTTCTACGAAGCACATGCAGATTGTTTTTTCCTGCGCTGATTTGTAGCATAGGAAAAGGGCTTTAAGACTAATTTCCCACCAATGAGAATTTGTACATTACATCTGAATTTATCTTTTATAATGTGAATAAACATGTAAATTTTCCAAAACACTAAGTTGCACCACATAACTTACAATTTTACGAAGGTGTAGATCAGAATTTAAGAAAGCTACACATTTATTATAGAATGGATCTGACAAGATCTGTGGTTAACAACATGTAGTCAGTGGTAATAGAAATAAAAACATGTTTAGTCATCTTCCTAGGCCTAATTAGGGGATGAATACCTGAGAGAGAAGAAAAACATAGTCTGGAATGCAATTATATGGGAAATTTAATCTTATGTCTGACTGCAAAGCTTTGTATGTTTGTATGCAGTTTGTAGGATTAAAGTTGAAAGAGAAATATTCCTGTATTCTTTATCCCTGATTCATCCTTGTTAATCTTTTTTTCCTCTTCTTCTTTTCTCTGCAGTTTCATGATAAAATAATTCTTCAAAATGGACTTGGATTTAACCCTCTGTATCTGCTTCTTACCTCCTGGATTTTGGCAGGTTTGATAACCATAGCCAGGTATGAATTTCTCTTTGAAATTTCTTTTTTCTTTTCATATTGCCAATTCATTTGCAGGACTCTTGTGTAGCAGTTTTCATTGGTATGCGTATGAACTCTTATGATGAAGTTTAAATATTTATCAGCACAAGTTATCTAGGTGTAATGGTAGAACTTTTCCTAGTATATCTTTCACATACAGAAGGAAGCTTGGGATAATATACCGGTATATCAGTAGTGTTAGTGTTAGTATCAGGTAGTCTTCTTTCACTGTACCCAGAAATACACAGCAAAGATGTTTGGTAGTGACAGCCTTGGCAGTTAAGTAACCAAACAATGTGGTGTCTTCTAGTGCCATGGAGTGTTTCACTAATTAAGTAAACATGGCTCTGCACTGATATTGGGTGATGGTGTGTTTAGATTTGTAATTGCTTTTCCCTCAACTGCTGCATGATACCTTGTTCTTGCATAATATCACCTAAATCATGCAACTACAATTGTATGATTTTAATAGGCCATTGTCCTCAGAAATCAAAGTAGCTCTAATGTGTATTCATGCAGAATTTGGTTGAGTGGGAGTGCTCATGTCTTGCTAGAAGGATGGGTAACTTGGTGATTTTCTCATGCATCCAAAACAGAAAGGCCACATAGAGGAATTTAGGGAGACCAGCAGTCAATTCCCTTTCCTCTTCCTCCTTGTTGCCTTTTTAACTTTTAAGTTTTTTTCAATCAGTGAAACATTGTTTTAGCTGTTAGCAGGTGATGGAGTGAAATCAGAATCCTCCTGAATAAAAACCAAAATGCAACATTCGAATAAGAAACCAGAAAACCTACGGTAATGAAAAGTCAAAAAACATGAGCCAGGGAGACTTAACAAGCTATCACAATGATAGGGTTTAGGTCAATGTAGTCTATAAACAGCAATCTCAAAGTAAATTTTATGTCAGTTTGAAAAATCATATATTTAAAAAAATTTTCTACGGCTGATGCTGATTATCATTGTGTGACAGTACTGGGGGAAAAAAAGTCAGAAAAATTAAATCAAAACCTTCTACTTTTATGTTAAGGATAGATTCTGATATCATCTATGACAGGTCATGCTGGGACTAAGTGTACTGAAGTAAATGCCATGAGGTATTTGAAACAGATGCATTTACATCAGAATAAGACTTGCTGTTCAAAATTCTCTTTGCAGTAAGAGAGAGTAAGATGGCTTAGACAGTGATATTCAATTTGTGGTGTAAAGATCTTATATATAATTTTAGACTCTTAATGATCAGCAAGTTACAAATAGATCATTCCAAAGGGTATTGTGTATGGTGGTGGCTGAAACCACTGTAACCCTCTAACTAAGCAAAATTATTAGTTTGTGCTTGTTCTGTATATTTGGGGATCCCCTAGAAGTCAGCTTGATCCCATAGAATCAAGTTGAGAGGCATTTAATACATAAGCATTCAAACTGACTAATGATATCACTCTGACTAAAGTAGAACTTTAAAGTAGATGCTTTCTGTAAAAGCGTTATCATACCCATAGTCCTCTTGTTTCATTTACTTGGAAATGATCGTGTAACACATGTGATTTTCTAAAGCAAAACAGAAATTAAAAACCCTCAATGCTCAAACTACTATTTAGAAAGAAAAAAACCTCAAAAAGCCCTACACAAAACCACCGCTCTCTGTTCATAAAAAACTGAAAAGGTTGAAAAAAAGTAAGTTAAGGACATTGAGTGTTACACTCCCAGGCTGGTGGTAACAGTTTATGACTTCCCTGTAACACGTAGAGCAGAGTACAGCAGCTTTTGTGTTGATTTACTTGCACATTGTAATCATCCTGATGAAAGAGTGAGAAAATGTAATGGCATTTAATCTTTGACTTGCACTGGACTCTGGAACAGATCCATTTTTACTAATTCTACGTTGCCTATGATTGCAAACTGGGAAAAATGCTGTAGCAGACCAAAAGCACAACAAACAGCTTGATGAAATTGTCCTCTCAGTGCAGAATAGTGCCAATGCCAGTGTGGTTATTATGCATACAACTATCACTCCTGTCTTCCTTTTACTTTGTTCTTATTCTTTCTTTCTCTTTCTGCTAAAAAAGTTATCCATTTGACAACGTCTTAGTTTCCAAGTTGGAGTTCTACATCTCTGTCACAGTTTAAATATTCAAAAATTGACCTGGTGTTTCTATAAATTGAAAAAAAAGGCAGAACCAAAAATCTTTCTACCAAAGCCCTATGAATCTTATCTATATGCCTGGGGAAATTTTGATATGCAATAAAGTCCTAAATTCCCCAAGGTTGCATCATATAAGCCCCTTTATTTCATGTGGGAGCCTAGAAACTTTAACACATGTGGGCTCTGAAGACTTCAGAAAATATTAGCAGAATGTGACAGAAATTCACATTCAAGGTATCCAAATTTTTAATCCATCTTCAAGTTTAGTAGGAACAACAAACTACTTGCCTTAGTAAGAATATTTATTTGACTAAAACCAGGCACACTGGGGAAAGCTGTATTAAAGACAGAGTCACAATTTACATGTGGAATCCATTATTGTGACATAATAATTTACTGTTTGAGGTCATCACACAATTCTAAAAAACAAAGCAATATAAATAAAATCTTCAGAGCTTAATGGGTAATGTAACATCTAATGTACTGACTGTTGTCACAGGGTAATATTATAAATCTTTATACTTCAATTTAATTTAGGACACAGAAGAAATCCATTTACAAGCACTTAAGCTGTGTTAGGATGTTGGTTGTACTTGCTTGGTCATTTCCTTAGGGTTTGCCACAATGACCCGAGTTACAGAAATACTATTTCAAGTTAAGGGAAAAACTGACCTGGGTTCAAGCTAAAAACAAATGTTCTGACAACTCAAGTTTAACTCATCTGTCAGTATCTCCGAGTTCTTTCCAAGAAACAAAACATTGGTTTTTTACTGTTATGTTGGTTCTTAATCTTCAATAGATACCGGTATACTGGGAGCAGGAGAAAGAAGCTAGAGGAAGAACAGGGGAAAAAAACCCTAAATGAGAGAACGACTAGCAAAATGGAATCTGAACTTTAACTGTGAGTGATGGAAACAGGCAGCTTCCTGAGTGGAAATTCTGTACCAAGAAACAGTTCTGTCTACGTGGAAATCAAAATGCTGTTGACAATAGCGGCTTCATACTTTAAGTATGATAGGACAGGTAGAGTGAACAATTATTGCTATTTGGATTAGATAAGAAATAGCAAATTTACTTTAAGGAAATTGTCAAAAGGTCTGGTGCAGTTAGAAGCTGTTATCTAGTAAATCAAATAGAAAAAGATGACAGGTGGTTTGCAGTAGTCGAGAAACATAAGAAATAGCTACCCTTTTCACTGCACATATGAATAGATTACAAATGCAATTTAATTCAGACTGGTAACTAGGGGAGGGTGCACAACCAGTCTTCCTAGCAGAAAAAGACATCTGTCTTATCCACCACTCATTGTGGCCTAACAGTGTTTTGTCACATTGCACAAAATCGGTACACCCTCATTTTCCAAAAGCTGGAAAATTTCCAGAGGCTTTGTTTTGGCTCTGTACTTTTTCATGTATCCTACCAACATTACTTGCTATCTCTGAGATACTGTATAAACATTAATTAATTATTCCTTGCCATAAATCTGTGAAATAGATTATTATTTTAAACATTGCCAACACCACCATTTTTGCTAAGTGTAAAATTGAAAATTAGAGACTTTTAAAGGCAAAAATGAAATTTCTGTTCTTTCTGCTTGAATTATTTTCTGTGGACTGGTTTGATTTAAACAGCAGTGGTAAAATGCCCATTTCTCTTTGTAAGAGATCTGCGAGGGATAAGAATAATCTGAGAATGTGAAGAACATCAAGACCTTATTTCCCACTCCCTGATGGCTCATGACATTATCAGGCAGGTTATCATTACATAAAGATGGCATTGCTTGTGTCAGAGGCAGTCCTTTGTAACAAGCAGTCAGAGCCAACACGAAAGATCCATTTAATATCTTGGAAGTGATGGCCAGCTTTTGGAAATGAAGCCCATAAAACTCCTTGGGACATTGAGAATTTGTTACCAACCCTCCCAAGCTGCATCAACAATTCCACTGAATCCTAGTGGAGCATGGTACTCAGATTTTTAGCCTCAGCTACTTTTTCCTGCACTACAAGTCTAGTGGGCAAAGCTAATACATCTGACAAACTCAAAATGAAAAGACCCTTTGTAGAAGACAAATGATTAATTTATAATTGGAAATACAGGGACCAAAAATTGTAGTAGAAGATCTGTGTTTACTCACGGACAGATGAAATAAAAGCAGTTGACTCTGAAATGACTGTTCACTATCTGACTTTTAAATGTTCTTGTTTGCTTGGGAGGATTTTATGGGAATTTTTAATAGAATTTGAATAATTGACAATCAAGAAATTGACAATTTTTTTTACAATTCTTACATAGGAAATTGCGTCAATGCATTGAATGCTCTGCTCTACATAGCTTATTTGGTTAGTTTAATTGTAAAGAGGAGCAAATATTTTGGTTGTGCTGGAGCTGTCTAACAGAAATGAAAGATGGGAAAGGCATATTAGGTCACCTTGAGGGCAAACTCACAGGTGCTGGAAGCTGGTATAATTGCACTGACGTCAATTCCCATTCTTTTCACTTGGAACTGCAGATGCTCAGCACCCCTGAAATCCCTGACATGTATTCAGATTGTTCTTTTTATTACAACACAGTTTTTAGTGCATAGTCCCCTACATTTTTGCTCATTAATGTGGTGATGTATTAACTAACATAACATTCCTGTACTACTGTATGTTTTCACCTTCAGCATATTTAGCAGATTTAGTCTTTGGCAACTAAATGCAAGTAGAATGATACTCTCACGTTTTATACCAGAAAGCTAGGAGTCAAACCAGCAGAATCTGCTAGTGCATTTACAGAGGTGTAATATGTAAACATGGCTTCAAGTCTGGAGTGTTTTGATTGTGAGGGAATGAAGTGAAAATGTGGTGCAAAAGAAAAATGCTTTGCAGAAACCACCAATAAGTAATGACCTTTTAAACAAAAATTCCAGTTCTTTTGGATTCATTGCCACTGAGATATACTTCAAAGAATGTTCTAAACAGAAAGTTTAAGTGTTGACAGATTTCTATATATTATATATGGAAATTATAATTTAAATATAATTAATAAATTATAAGTTGATCTATTTACCATTTTTCCCAATTGTTCAAATTTTTTCATTTTTCTGAATTGTCATCTAGAGGATTTATGAAAGTGCAGCATAGGGTAGAATTAAGCAGTCAGAAAGGGATATTTTAGAAATGTTAAATGAATTTTAAATAACTAGCAAGTGGGATAGTTTCTGGGTTAGAGTTGCTGCTTAGAATCATAGCACAGCAGTAACTTAGACAGTGAGATGGAGAAATCGCTTACACTTGTATCTACTCTGAGTTCCAAGGAAAAATGTGGTTACTATAGCAACTGCCACATTACCCTTATGCAGTCTCTGGAATAGATTAAATTGCTGAAAACCTCAAGGTTTTGTTTGACTCTGTTGAGAACTGCAGCTAAATGTGCTGAAGTTACTTAATCAAAGTTATGTTAGTGTGCATATTCTTACCTGTTACTTACTGAAACTGTAGCTTGTTACTTTAGCTTAGGTTCTTTTTTTGTAGCATATACTAATTCCAAATAACTTTGTCATGTTCATTTACTGTTTAGATGGAATCCACTTGGCTATAGGTACATATAAGGTAGACACTGAATGTGTGAAACATACTATAGAAAATTTCCTGCCATGAGATATAGCCAAAGGGTTTAGAAAATCAAAGTATTTCGTTACTCTAGGAAGTTTGTTTGGAGACCATCCTAAGATTCTATAAAAAAATTAATCATTAATCACTATGGCAGCAGAAAGCAAGTCATGTGTTTTGTTTTTGGTGAAAATTCACTCTGTGGGCTCAGTGCAGTTGGTCAACAATTGCAGATAAAGTCATCTAACATACATCCATTATTTGAACACAGTTTCATGCTTTATGTTATAGGTGCTTAAATTCAATGATTTTGAGGAGTGATGATTTATGTCTTCCTGACGTGTTTAAACACTTCAGAAGTTTAACTACCTAAGATGCAGGCAAATTCTGCTGCAAATATTTTTTGGATGGTGTTCATGCAGAACAAAATACGAAATAAACATAGGGTGCAGCTGTAGAAAACAACATTTTTGTTTGAACAGCTGAGATGCCACAACATCTCATGCTGTGCTAGGAAAACTATAGGTATTTTGAATTGTAGGCCTTTTGGACCTCCCTGAGCTGTGACTTCTGACAGAGAAAGTAGGTATTGTAGTAGACATACCTAGAATAATTTAAAACTGAAATCCTGGGATTATATGCATTTGTATGTTGTAGTAGGTGTTTTTGTTGCTGTTATTCTAGACCATTTCCTCTGTTCTAGGGAGGTAATATTTTAGCACTGTGGCTGCTGTTGATTCTTCCCCCTGCTTAATAAACAGTTTTTGTTATCTCCTGCTGCCTCTGTTCTGGGCTTGCCCCGCTGGGGCAGGGAGCAAACCACCTGGCAGAGTCGGGGTTCTTGGTTGCTTTGGTGCTGTTTTTTTTCTAATGTGACATGGAAAACTCTGCCTGCTTTGCATGTTTACTTATTTCTCCCTCTCAGTTAGATTTCCCAGGGTCTTGAGTATGTGGCAGCCCCTCCAGAAAGCAATTGGGTGTGGTTCTTCCAAAGGTGTGAGTTTTCACCTGACCTCCTAACTGGTCACCTACTATCCTTCCCTTTCTGAATTTAACTCTTTCTTTAGAGCTCATTTTTCATTTTTCATGTTCCCTTGGCAAATCCTGACAGTCTTTGAAGCTTTACTTTGTTCAGATGTTCTGTCTTTATTTTATCCTTTTTAGCTGGTGTTTCTTATTGGTTTATTTATCTGTTTGGTGATTATTTGGTGATGTGACTATGTGGTACTCTATTTTCTGTTTATTGCTCAAAGTTTTAGACTGAAGTAGTGCTTTCTTCTACCCTTCAAGGTAATTTCTGTTTTTCCCTGAGAGGACACAGAAGTCTGGTGCTGAAACATTAGCAAGTCTTTTGTAATGAGTGACAGTTATTTCATTTACTTTCTGTACCTGATACAGTAACTCTTACAGCTTATTTGAATATGTCACTTGGTATTTTACATAGAAGTGCTGCATCATGTTCTTTGTAACGTCCTTACTTGTAGATTTAACAGCACCAGGTTATCTAGGATTGCAATTATTGGCTCTATGTGTTTATGAAATACATTATCATAAATATTCATGATTTCTTGTGTGTATTTGATATCAGTTTGCAATGTTAATCCTGCCTCAGGAACAACTTCCGTCATGACAAGTACAAGAAATGTATTTTCTTGCCTACTTTGTGAGCTTCATAAATTAAAACCTTTGAAATACTCACAGTGTAATTTGCCTTGCTTTGTCCCCTATGGTATTTGTCCCAATACTTGTCATTGAGTTTTCATAGGAGCTACATTTTTTTCCTTGTCAGGTAACCTGGGTTCTGTCTTCTTTGTCGTAAACTGTCACTTTATTCTTTTGTTACCCACTTCATTTTGTCATCTTTGAAAACAAGTTCCTGTGCTGCCACTTCCATGGCAAAACACATCCTTGTGCTCTGTTGGAGATGGTTAGACTCAGTGATTGTTTGAAGGTGGGACACTATTCTTGTTTAGCGTGCTAGGGAAATTAAAAGAAGAGAAAAATGGCTTCTAGACAGAAGGAGGCTGTCTTCAACTCTTTTCATTGTAAATCCAGCTGAAAGCGAAGCATGTATAAAACTGCAGCGCTATATGGGGAAACTGTTCCATGTATGCTTCATTCACTTGGGTTGGTTTGTTGTTATTTTTTCCACCAAGCTTCTCACTCTTAGTCAATATTAAAATCTGGGTTTGGCTGTAGTAATACTGTTATATATTCATGTGAAAATGTGTGACATCCAGCTTAATTTTCTGAGGATGACTTTTTGAGCAGACACAGGGATACAGTTGAGAATTACAATTAGCTGAACATTTCTGCTCAGTTTTCTTGATTATAGGCATCAAACGTATTTTTATCTGTATTTCTATTAATTCGCTTTTTGCTCAGTTCCCATAACTAGATAGCTTTGAAATTAAGGATAATTTTTAATGCATAAAATACTTGAAGAAAAATGCCTACTTACTCTTTTATATTGATGCTAAATTCTCAATATCAAATGAGAACATAGTTTACCACTAAGAAGTCCTACAATTTTGTATATCCCACTTTTCATTCACTATTAGCAAGATTCATACTTGTCAGGACCCGTCAGCTTTTTCATGATTTGCTTTGCTAGTATTTTAGTTACAGTAAAAACTTATCTCATTGTTTATCCTGCAAAACTCATTTTTCTCCCTCGTACTGCTAAAATTATGTCCAAGTTATGTTTGCTACTGTTTTTTCACTTCTAAATACATCTGTAGATGCAAAAGTTGAGAAACAGTTAGACATTCCAGGTGACTTTTTCTAGAGTCTGGGTTATAAACAGGGCAAACCACGTTTTGGTACACAGCGGGATGAGGTTTGGGGTTGTTACAAGGTGTCCTCTGTGAGAGTAGCCCCTGGCTGTCCCTGTGTTGCACAGTCAGTTTCAGCTGGCTCCGAAATGGATCCACCACTGGTCAAAGCTGATCACAGCAGCCATGCTTGTGTATAAATGTACTTTAGAAAGAGTAAAAAATGCTGCACAGCAGCTGTGAAAATGAGGACTGAGACATGAGAAAAAATGTTGAAACAACCCCGCAGACACCAAGGTCAGTGTAGGAAGGGGAGTAGGTGTTAACAGGTGCCAGAGCAGAGATTCCCCTGCATCCCAAGGAGCAGAACATGATAATTCCCCTGCAGCCCATGGAAGACACAGGTGGAGCAGATATGCTGCAAACTGCAGCCCATGGAGGATCCCAGGCTGGAGGAAGTGGTTGTGTCATAAAGGAAGCTGCAGTCCAGGTAGAGCCCACACTGGGGCAGGTTTGCTGGCAGGAACTGTGGCCTGTAGAGAACCCACACTGGAGCAGTCTGTTCCTGAAGGACTGTGCTCTGTGCAAAGAATCCATGTTGGAGCACTTTTGAACAACTTTAGTCCATAGGAAGGACCTGCACTGAAGCAGTTCAGGAGGGGCTGTATCCTGTTGGAAGGACCCCATGTTGGAGCTGGAGAACAGTGTGAGAAGGAAGGAGGAGCAGAGATGAAGTGTTATTATGGACTGACCACAACCCCCATTCCTTATCCCACTGTATCACTTAGAGCAGGGAGAAAGTCGAAGAGTGATAAATGCAGTAGAGAAGCTGAGCCTGGGAAGAAGGGGGTTTGAGGGCAAGGCATATTTAGTTTGGTCTTTTTCTCACCGTTCTAGTCTATTTTTAATTTGCAGTAAATTAAATCAATCTTCTCTAGCTACAGTCTGTTTTGCCTGTGGCAGTTTCCTGTCCTTATTAAGCCATGAGCATTTCCATCTTATTTTATCTCCTTGTTTTGCTGAGGATGGGGAACGGAGAGTGGTTTGGTGGGCATCTGGCAGCCAACCAAGGTTAACCCACTGGACATTGCTTGCAGCATTGTAAGAAGTAGAAGCTATCTGTGGTTGATGGATTCCTCATGTGTAGAAACACAGTTGTGTTTTCAATGCCCTATGATATGATGACAGAAGAATCTACATGTAGAGCTTCCCTAACCCAGCGTTCTGTAAATTGGGGAACTGATACTAAATGAAGTACATGTAACTGAAAAGGCAGGGCACCCTGATGTATTCAAAATGAATTTTGAAGGACACACAAAATTCCTTACAAAACTCATTACACATTCTAGACAGAATTTTTTAGCACAGAACAGATAAATGGAAAATTATAATGCTTTTATAGGGATGTCCACTTAATCTATTTTTCCCAGCTAATCATTCATTCTTTTGTCTCTTACTGATCTGTTTATCAACAAATTACAATCTTTTCTTCCACCGATATTCTAGATACTAAAGTGTAACATTGCAAAATCACCAAGGGCAAGCAAAATTAGCACAAGGTATGTGAGGCTTAGAAAAAGGGAGAAGGGAAAGAAAAATGAAAATGCAATGGGGTGAGGTAAGAAGAAAAAGAACAAAGATAAGTACTTAAATATGAAAAGGACAGGGAGTGAAAAGAAAGAAAAAAAAATATTCTGAAGTAATAAACAGTAGTTATTCACTTAATGAAACAAGTGTATCTCTGAATGTACATGGAGGTATTTGTCTAGAGGACTCCTGAAGCACCTGTCAGCTAATTTTTTTGAGAAAACTATAGCAATATACTTCAGCCATCAACAAAAGTCCTACCCAGATGCCACAAATGAGTGTTTTCTCTGCAGTTTGTGGCTTCTTGATACCTGTGGTAGATTAGATCTCACTTAAAATTAGCTGTTAAAATTTGTGAATCTTTAAAGGATCTGTTGCAGGGTTAATGAAACTGTACAGGAGCTATTGAAGAATCATTCAAACTGTACAGAAAAAAAAATGGGCAGAGAAATAGGGTGATTTCTGCTGTGGAAGGGATTACAGGAAGGCAAACATCTGTAGTGAACTTGACTGAGGAAAACCTTCAGCACTGAGTGCCAAGAGCTATGTGAAGGATCTCAGTAAAATTAAAAACCCCATTCATTCAGAGTAAAAGACTAGAGAGGTATTACGAAGCAATAGCAAAGTGCATATGCTACTTGGGAAAAAGCTCTCTTCAAAGTTGCAGGGGGACATAGTATGTGAGGCAGTTTAGGATTGCTTTTTGGAACAGCATTCCATCTTTTTGGTGTAGGACTTAATCCATGTTTTGTGGACAAGCTCCTGCTATTCTTTCCTAATTCCACGGTCATTTCTTGCAGCCCCATTGTATCTTCCCACTGTTTTGTATTTTTAAACAAAGATGAACACCTGTTCTGCCAGTGCTAATGTCTGTGAGCTCACACTGTGTTTTAATAATCTCTGACTAGGAAAATCATTCAGGCTGCAGTTTTTCCTTCACATTTATGCTTATTGGACAGACTAAATACTTCATCTCACACTCAGGGAAGGAACTTGAAAATGCTGCACTGTCTTGCTGACAGCATTGCTGTCCTAGAATCATTATCATTTAGATCGTTGTAAGTATCAGCATGAATATACAGAAATTACTTCAACTGAGCACGCTTTTTGAGTAGGAAGAAATCTCAGGTTTTCACATACAGAGCTGCCAACCTACTCCAGTGTCAGTAGTGATTTTCCTTGTCTTTCACAGGAATACCTAGTAATGAACACTGAGTTCAAGACTGATTGATCTGCCAGGCCTTCCTTCACAGAGCTCCTGAATGATCCCTCCATCTGTATGCAAAATGACGTTTGAACAACTGCTTTTCATTTGTTTTGAGTTTTTTCGATGTGTACAGATTAGTATGTATTAGGATGTCCTAATTAATCATGCAGGGAGATAGGGCAGACTAGTTATGTACATAACTCAGACTCCTAAGTAGATAGACATCTCCTTCCCCATTTCTCATTAAGTTTAGTCCCTGTTCCTTGCATTCCTTGTCCCATTCCCATTTCCTTCAACTTCAAAAAATTATTGCAAAATTTTGTCTCCTCAAAGTGAATGAGAAACTTTGAATGCAGGCAGTTTCCCTTACTGAAGCCTCTAAATTGATGTACACTGTACCTAAATCATCCCTGGCATAATTCTGTTGCTGTTAACTGGGACACGTATGTGGACGACCAAGACACGGACCCAGACTGGCAGGGAATCTGAATTGTTTATTCAAAGAAAACGAGCTGGTTTTATACACTTTTTCAAGGCACAGTATTTCCTTACATGGTAATTCTCACTATATGGCCTATCCCATGTTGCCACATCAGCAACACACTTTCTAAATGTCCTTCTATGGGGTGATCATGCACTGTTCACCCATCTGTCAGCTTCAGGCAGGCTCCTCTCTGTAGGGCTCTGCTGCCTGACACCTCGTCCCCCCAGAGTCTGGCAGAGACAAGCCTCTCCATGCCACCATGTGCTCCTTTGTGCTGCCATGTGCTTCTGCAGGCACATCCAACAGCCTGCAGCTCAACTCCATCTCATCTCTTCCCACACATGTATGCAAGTTATTGGGGTGTAAACAACAGGTTTGTTCAGTTGATAATGTGTAATGCTTTCAGCTTGGAGTGTTAATATTTTGTTTCTGTGTGGTTTTTACAATGGAAGGCATTTCAATAAAGCTTTCATAGGCAAAATACTACAACAGGTATTTGCAGTTAGATAATATAGGATATATAATATAATAATACATTTCGAAGTAGAAGAGAAAGAACAAAGTAGACTTAAGAAAGATTCATCTTTTGGCAGGAGTAAATGTTTGCTTTCTCAATATCACTTTCTGTGGATCGCTTTTAGATTTTTTTCTTAATTTTCTTATTTTTAGGAGCTATGCTAGTTCTATTGTATTAATACTAGATTCTATGGTACTCTCTAGGTATTTCTTGGCAAAAGTGCTGTGTGTGACTTACACACAGCAAGTACACATAAGACTGTAAAACCTCAAAAAACAAAACAGATTTCACCAAAGACATAATTCACATGGAAAATATTTTTTGGTGAGATTTTTAGGTCAGTGTTAAAACTGTTTTTATTTTAGAGCTTTTCAAGTAGGTGCTGCAAGGATTATTTTATAATGCAAACATTTCCCCTTCTTTTCCCAAACTGATTTTATTCAAGTTAGTTTTGCATCTGTATTTTAGGGTTGTGCAGAAATCATGGATGCAGTCTTGGTCTGATTGAGTCATAGCATTGATTAGTTTTAGTGGGATAAGTGTTAAGTATCAAGATTTCTTACTATATTTAAACTTCTGAAAACTGTGTGTAAACAAAAATCCAGAGTTTTTGATTGAGTGATTCCAACAGTTTAATGTGATTTTCACTTGCATACATGAAAAGCAAGTCATACAGGAGGGAATGATGGAGAGAAAAATAATGGAAGTTATATTTGAGAGTAAATGAAATTAGTCAGAGCATTGTGATTCTAGAAGAAACTAAATGATGCCATAATTAGATCTAGCCAAAACATTTTAGGAGAATGGCTTTTAAACCACTAAACATATTGATTTATTATCTTAATGTATTTGATAAATAGCTTCAGAAAAGATAAAAGCAAACAACATGATTCAACAAAACAAACATATTTTATTCCCTCTCCCAAAATAAGAAAAATGTGATATTTAGCTTTACACCAAATGAAATTTTGAAATTAAACTCCCCCAATAAACAAACCTACCCCAAACAAAGCATTCTATTTTAATTGACTGAAATGTTTAGGCTAAGCAAATGCCATCACAGAGAGGCAGACTAAAAAGAGATATGAATTCATTATGAAGAACTGTAGTCATATCTGGAGGTGGGATGTGGTAATTTGTGACATTTAGACTTTTTATTCTTCCTAGTCATTGGTGCCTCTGGGTTTACACTGAAAATAATGCAAGAAGAGTTTATCAATATGGGTAAGTAAGTGAAAAAACCCAAGCTGTCTTAGGTCAAATGCGTAGGATTTGAGAGGATGTAGTTTTTTTGTTAAAAGTATTTCAGGGCATAGTCAGACCTATACGGATCGATCAGAGTTTGTATGATAAGATTAATACTAAACTGCATGCAGTCCAGAGTATATTTTTCCATTAACTTGTTTTCACGCAAATTTAAACTGTTATGGGAAATTTAACCTCTTTGTCTATATGAAAGCTGGTAGTTTATACAAATGGTTCTGAAAGTCGTTATTACATGTTACTAGGATGCAAAGCACTGACAATGTAGTCAGAAAGGTTTTCTCTATCTAAAGCAAGTTATTACTTTTAGAAGATGTATCATGGTTCTACAGATTTTAGAATTACAAGAACACAAATAAGAAAAGAAGTGGATGGCTAACAGATCCTGTTTGTTTGTTTGTTTGGGAAAAAATAAAGACTAAAAATGTTATTCAGTGCTGGACTCAAACTTATTACTGCTCTGATTCAGCTATTAAAAAACCCACTTATCCACAATACAAGGTGACACAGTAATGCATGTATAATATTCCGTGCTACCATTATGCTACTAAGTTTTGAATACTAATAAAGTTATCTCTTGTTTGCTCAATACAATGTGCGTGTCCTAGTTAATGCTATGTATAGTGATTCCGTTGTTTTTTCAAATGCTACTTGTTTATAATCAAAAAGGATTTCCTATTTCTGTGCATTTCCTTGCAACTGCTGGGTTTTTTTGTTTTTGGTTTTGCTTGTTTGCTTACCAAGAATTGATTTACTCAAAAGCTGTTATCTAAGTCCAGCCCTTGACCAGTTTGACTGATCCAAGTAGATCTGGTTGTTCCACATGTCACTCTAATCCCTGATAAGGAGAATTTGCTTGACCAAAGTAGACAGTAGAAAATTTCAGTAACCTAAAGATGCTAAGTGAGCAACAAAAAAGCAAATACAATTCAGTGTTAATAAATACATACTGAGTTACAATTAAACCTACTGATGCACTTTACAGCATTCTAAGACAAGAGTATTGCTTGAAGAAAGGGAGAAAAATAATTATAAGCAGTTCAGTGCACAGCTGTGGTCAGGAAAGTTAGCATGATATTGGGACACATATGAAGTAGCGTGAAGAATAATAAGAGATTATTATAATACTTTTGTGAGTCAGTGGTAGGAGTTCTTGTATAGTACTGTGTGCAGGGCTTTCCACCACATCTCAGAGAGATATTAACCATCTATAAGGGGATTCAGAGAAGGACAATAACAATTATACAGAATCTGGAACATCTCTCATGAAAGAAAATTGGGAGGATTTTCCTTAGAAAGAGGATGAGTAGGTGGGAACACAATAAAAGTACACAAAATACTTAATACTGTATAAAGATTAAGAACAATTTTTCCTCCTCTTTTATAACACAAGACAAAAGAGGCATTAATGAGAACATTTATTTACTTATATTTAGAATAATAGAGATGTCTATCCAAGACAGGATGTAGGCTTTCTTACATAATCATGCAATAAATATCTTCATGTAAAACCTAAGCAGCATTAGGGTAACCTGTTCCACAAGGACTCAGACCTGCAGAGACAAAGATCTACATGCTATACAGAAAACAGTTCAGGGATGTACATAATAAAGATGGTAAATGAAAGCTGATATTTTTTCCCACATGCATAAAGTAATTAAATGGGTGAACTATTGTGAAACAGAAAGCAATATGACCAAATATTTAGCAAAAATAAGAAGAGATTGCATGTTTTTAATTTTAATCATGCTATACAAAGTCATTATAATTCATTATAAGAACTTGGTAAACCATACTATGTCTCATTTCAGAGCTTAAACTCATGTCTAATGATATGAGACCAAGATGAATCTTTGTGTAGATTGGTGTAGATAATTTTCAGTTTGGAATGATTTTACACTTTCCTGTGAAACAATTGCATTGGATGCTCTAAGAGATCATTAAGATTTGATGGACCTTGGTGTGATCTAATATTTTGATTCTTATGTTTCTGTGTTAGTAAATATGTTACATCTAACTCTGGTAAATCAGAGTTGTTCTGAAGCAAGATGCTGAGAAGCATAGAGTGTTAAGCTTGCATCATTAGACAGCAAAATTGCTTCAAACAGGCATTCCTGATGTTAAGGAATTTTAGCCAATGCACAGTTGACTTGTATATGGGGCTATGAGTTGGGTTGCTTAGAGAGAGATGGTAGTTACAGGGCTTAAAGTGTTATTCAACATATTTTAACTGACTATAAAAAATGTTTTAGGCAGAACCAATTTTTAATGAGCATCCATTTCAGTAAAAAATAAAGTGAATTTTTGCTTTGCTCTCATTTTTGTTGTTAGTTTTAAAGCACCTTGACAAGTATATGCAAAAATATGTAGGGTCAGACCCTGGTATTCATTATAAACAATTCCCCTGTCAAAGAAGTGGGATAAATATATATGAGACACTTTAGAGGCCGTTTAATACTATAGCATTCAATACTGTGAATGAAAAACTCTTGGCTGCTGAAAGACATGTTTGAGCTGTGTGGAAAGCTGTAAAGGTGTTTCTTAAGAAATACAACATAGAATTTGTTTTGTTTTTTACATACATAGCCTATTAAAATCTCACACTAAACATCTTCTTGCTGAAAGTATGGATGTGGACAAATTAATCTGGGTAAGCTGGTGTGTGAACTTAGCGCTAAAGCTTGTGCATGAAGTGTCCGTTTATCCACCCTACAGTACACGCACAGGGCTACTTTGTTTTTATCAAGACTTGTCACAAATTCAGAAGCTGTGTGTGCAGATATACATCACAGATAATTCCACTGAAATTTTTTCAATAACTGTTTTGAATGTTCATAGATTTAATTTGGGGGCTTTAGGGATAGACAATATCTCTTGAAAAACAAATGCAGAACATAGTACACATATTTTATCTTTTTCAGCATATAGAGAAAATACTCTGGGTTCAGTAAGACTGTTCATGACATCAAGAATATTCCAATTTCTCTGGTACACAGGGTAAAATGAACCAAAAAGAGAGATGCTGTTTTAAGGAAAAAAGGATATAATTTCATCAGTGTTTCTGAGAACACTGGAACATGCAAAGCTGTGAATAAGAAACTTAGCTTCCCAGTTGGCAACTTATTGATTAAAAGAGAAGTTCACTAATGAGATAACTAGAAGAAGCCAAAGCCAAAAAAGCTTGCACAATCAAATATACTGACATTGTTTAACAATGGGAATGTTTGCACAGGAACACTGGAACTTTGCTGGTTGAGGGAAAATGGCTTTACTTTCTCTTGATTTATTTTTTTAGCCCTCTGTAATATATAATTTAGCTTTATAACTAGCATAATATTTAGGCAGAGTCTTTAATCAGACCCAATTATACTGTCTCAACAGAACTCCAAGGAGTAGCTGCGTTTCAAAAAATATGTATGCTACATCTGCAGGTGGTTGACTATTTTTTCTAGGCAAGAGGAGTATAGGATACTGCGTAATTTGTGAGCAGCTAATTTCCATAGCAATATAGAGAAATTTGACTTGTGAGGCCACTCATACAATCAGTTTCAGTCTGTACTGTCTTTGGTTAGATAGGAGACTCTTTCTGGTCTTGACAGATGTTCTTTCCTCGATTGCCATACCTTTGTTGAGTCTCACATGGACTAAGACAAATTGAACAGAAAGTTTTGGAAAGCCTGTGAGCTTACAGGGCTCTTTAAATCTGCCTGTTTTCTTAAATAACTCTGTTTTCTTCTCTCTGTCTAGACTTCCCATTAAACATTGACGAAAAGATTCTTTAGGCTTGCACATAGACAAATGTATTCCCAAGTCTGCTGTAGTTCTGTTCTCTTGATTGTCCAAATTGTGAAATAGGGAGCAAGCAGCCGGGGCTCTTGTATGCCTGGATGTGACCAGAATATGTGCCAGGACCAGGAGCTAGGAAATGCTACTGGATGCTGAAGTTTAAGCATAGCTCATCCCACTCACCTGAAGCTCCAGGATAAACATACTCTGACACAATAAAACTCTCCATGATAGTGTAAGGCTTATGTGTTCGGAAACTTAAGCTTGTAACTGTGGGGTGATTTTCCTGTATGGATTGCAAAATGATCCATCACCTCTGAGCTGGGATGCACCTGGACAGCAATGATAGAACTGTGCAGCTGTGCTGGCTCTCTGTTGTCAAATGATACAAAGTGCATTCTGTATTGATTAATTCGTGTTTGCTCTAAGTGGACCATATATTTCTGTGGCCTTTCCTCCCTAAAATAATAGATGGCAATATGCTAGTATTTGTACATTAAAAGTACTTTAAGAATTGTATTAAATGAAGCGCTTGTGTACGTTGCCTCCTCTGACAAGACAGCAGATGCTAATCAGGTCACTTAATGTACTGAAGTGAAGAGCATGATAAAAAATCTAAGCAGAATTTCCCTATGACTAACATAGAACAGGGTAATGGACGTAGCATTTATGTCTAAGGATTTTAAGCGGCAAAGATAAAATGCTCCATTTTCATTTTCTGTGGAAGAAATATAGCATTTTAGTTTCCTTCTCACACATTGGTATTGCATTCTATGATAAATACTACAATGGGAAGATAATTATTTTAAGGGGTTAGTTTTAAAAAGGCTTTTGGGGATAGAGGGAGGAGGATTTTTTGTAGTCATTTGAGAGATGAGCTATGCAACAAAAAGCTAGAAATCTTTGTTGTTGATTTCAGTGTGCTCATGAACTGGGATTAATGTTCTTTGTGCTTGCTGATGTAGACAAACATGCAGTAGTTCTAAATTTATACCGCGTGTTCTGGAATCAAGCTTGCCTTTTCATTTAAATGCCGTCATGAGCAGGAGGAATTTTTTATATCTAATGACTCCTAAAATGGCACACACTGATGGGCAAGACTAGAAAAATAACAAGATAATAAAGAAGATACTTAGCTACAGTCTATATCAACCATAAACATCAATTATGTTGTTTGGGACCAAGCAGAGTTAACTTTTGTGAATTAGATATATGGTATTTATTGTAATGGCTCTATATGTGTAGATACAGACATATATAGATTTGTGTATGTGACATTCACCAGGCACTTTGACTATTTCTTTTGCTGAGAGAGATTACAGAGCCTGCATTCAGAAAATTAAAAGGGACTGTTTGCAGGAATATGTAAAAACACTGGGAGAAACTGGTATGCCACAATGCTGTGGTGATAATACTGTTTTAAAATATGCACTAGTGGGGACACAGATAATTTCCATAACTACTGCATCATCTCATGCCTCTAAGAGGAACAGTTGTGGAATACAAAGTAGAGGCTTCTTATTAAGTGTTTTGGTGACAAGAAGGCAATATTTTATATGAGGTATGAAAAGGAAGCCTCTGGAAAGGAGCTTAAGGTATAACACTTCCTTCTCATTTTAGCAATTTGAATAATGAAAAAACCTGTAACCAACTCAAAACCCAACCTACGGCCACAAGTACTGTCTTTGAAAATGGCATGAAAGCATAGATAATCACATAAATTTATACAGAGTTTCTCAGGTCATGGTACTTCTTTGTCATCATGTACAGGAAATTCTTTGGAACTGTTATAAGAAAAATATTCCAAATGCCTGTTTCATATTAATAAGGCAGAAGACAGAAATGTATCTGTGCTAAGTTATGTTTTAATCCTTAGAATATAAAACAAGTTTACATAAGTTTAAATCTGGAAGAACTGACTTCTATTGAAATGCGTATAACATAGATGGCCACCTGTAGTGGGTTTGTTCGCATTTCTTACCTTCTGTGAGATAAGAATCAGGAGGAATACAAAGCAGGCTCTAAACTTAAAGAATATAAGGAAGTTTATTAACAGAACTAAAAGAAAAAAAAATATTAAGGGTCAGAATAAACCTTCAGAACACTTCTCTTTCCCTCATCCTCCCCCCTCCTCCCACTTACAATATAAAGACACAAATTTAGGATTATTTCAGTCAGTTTACCACCTCTGTAACAGTCTTTCATCGGTTCACTTAGGGAGAGGAATCTCTTTTGCCCATGCTATGGGGTTTTTCCACAAGAAATAGTCTTCTCGTGACTTCAAAGTCACAGCACAACAGCCGCCCGGGGTGGTTTTCTGTTGGTGTGTGTGAGTCCCTTCCCTTGACCTACAGCTTTCCCCACAACTGTTTTCAAGGGTTCAATCTTAGCTAATGGGGTACAATTTTAAGGATCAGCTATTCGAGAGCAAAGGTTCTCTTCATCTACCTCTGGGATCATCTTCATCTCTAGGAACAGAAGTCTTCTCTGTCCCTGGGAGCAAGGGTCTTCACTTCATCACTACGTCTCTCTGTTTAGGTTTCTCATTGGATCACACCTACTTCAACATTTGCTTATTTCAGCACAGGCATCTTTGCTCGTGGCAGTTTGAACGCTCCACCCCCCCATGCTTATCATGAAATTACAAAAGGGTTCCCTGATGTATCATAGTTCATTACCATAGCTTTACAAAAGATTTTCAGCTTTCAGGTTTTAAAAGCATCTCCTCTACCCCCTCTCTCTCTCTGGGTTTCAGTTCTCTCTTCTTCACTGACTTTGATGTCACTATCATGGTGTTTATTCACGTGCCTTTGCCTTTCCCTTTCCTCTGACCTGGGAGAGGATTGATGTTTGCAGGATTCATTTCTTCTGAGGAACTTACAGCACTGAAGGGGTTGCTCTTATTCGGGTCCTGGGCTTTGCAGCTGGTTGATCACATGATCTCTGCTAGGCAATGGCCAGAGTTGGTTTCTGGTGTAAAGTTTCAGTTCTTTTCGCCACACCGGAGAAAAGGGGGGGCTCTATGCTGCCCCACACAGAGCCGTGGGCCGTGGCCCGGCCCCTGCTGAGCCAAGACGGAGCAGGGCCGTGGCCCCGGCCCCGCTGGGCCTCCGCGGTCAGGCCCAGCCAGGCCCGGCCCGGCAGGGCGGGCAGTGCTGTTACCTGTCCCAGGGCCGGAAGCAAGAGGGAGTTCCCGCGTCTCCCTGGGGTTTAAATATGTAAATTTCGAGAAGCGCTATTGGTCTAAATGACTGTCCATCAAGTTCAGGTTCAAACCACCACACCACCCTACCATCCTTGCCATGCAAGAAAGAGCATCTGTGAAACTAATGTAATGACAAAACTAACAGGCAAGGATCTGTGAAATGCAGAAAGCAAAATCCAGAGGATATAGATGCTGTGTCGCTACCTAACTTCTATAATTGACATTAAAAATCCTATTCTGACTTTTATTTAAAGTATGACACATAATCAGCTGCTTACATAGCCAGTACCTATCCCTTTTGCTTCCTTTCTAAAAGGAGAAAATAAAGGTTATAATGGCAATGGGTTATGAGAGCTCTAGGGTCATATGACCTTTGTTTTGCCAAGGAGAGGATAGTCTGGAACTCACGTCTTGGGTGACTGTCTTTGCGTGCTCATTTGGCTGCCTTTTAAAGCAGGTGTTAGCATGGCAAGGTGTGCTTCCTAGTTATTTTGCAGTCCAGGACTGGATGATCTTTCACATACACTCCAGTTGCTGGTTGTCACAGTGCATTCACACTGCTTGTATCCAATAAAATAAATACCTCTCTTGCTTAGTTGTCCTGAGTGTACTATTTTATACAAGTTATGATTACAAAAAGAATTTGAAGTCGTTAAATGGAAAGTGGATATAAAAATATGAGATGTTTTCATTTAATGTTAGGTGTTTCAATTGCTGTAAATGACATCCAACTATTAAAAAAATATTATATCTTGCAGTGGCTTAAAACAATAGAATAATGGCTGAAATAGTATTTCTTTATAACACAAGAAGCTGTGAAGTCCATTGGAGTTCAGTTATATTTGTATTAGGACATATATTCAAGAAAAGTGCATTTTAACAGTGTTATGATCAGTGCTAAGAGTTAGTGTCTTTGCAGAAAGAATTTCAGAGAGAGTACGTCAAATTAACATTAGTCTTGCCCAGTGGACTGAATGTCCATTTGTGTTTGGATTGTGTGAGTTGAGCTGCTGGAGTACTTTTCTCAGAGTCATCCAAAAGACATACAGATTGTATACTCCAAGATTCCTCTGTGATTGGAGCCAAAGTGCAATACTTAACCTTTTCAAAGCATGCTCCTAAATTAAAGCACTAATGCAGATGCATGCCTATTGCTCCCAGTCAACACAGTAACTCTAATCCGCCCAACATTAAAAAAATTCTTACCTGGGATCAAGGCTTCTTTAGGCACATCTCAGCTAGCTTCAGTTGCTCTTGTTTGGTACCAAGGCAGAGAAACTTCCTTACATAGGCACACCAGACCCCTTTGGACTTAGGGAATCCGGCTCTGCTGAAGTCAGTATCACTGTACCTTTACAGTTGGTACTAAAGAGAAGTGTCTCAATACCTCTACGAACTGCAGTGGAACCTCCTACAGAGGCAGAATGACTTCACAGGTGTAGGAATGAGGAGTATTTGATTTGACCCCGTAATATGAAAAATTACACATTTGTTTCTGTACCTTTGTAAATTAGTGACTAAAACCAGAACTGGAGATGGTTTCTCTGTGACTGCTGCTGGAATAAGCTGTTGATAGAATTTATGTATTGCACCACATGAAACAAAAACTCCTAAGGATCCTGAAAACTAGCTGTGAGACGAGCTCTCTAGGGAGCAAATAATCACCTCATTGACAGTACTGAGCTGCGTTAATATGCACCAAAAGTGATGCTAGCAGTTTCTGGAGAGCAAATTATGGTATTTCTTTTTCTCACATCCTGCAGGAGTCTCTTCATTGACAAATAAAGTGGACCTTGTTAAGCTGAGACATACCTCTTTGAACTAGAGTAACTGTAGCATGATCTGCATATATTTCAGTTTCCTCATTAGGAATATAAAAAATAGAGTTGCCTTTTTTTTTTAAATGCTTTTTTCCTCTTATGAAAAAACAAAAATGATTATTTCTTCTAGCTTTTCTTTCTTTTAGGGGGACAGAATGTAGGGATAGGCTTAGGTTTAACTTGTTAGTAGGTTTTAAAATAAATGGCTTATCATGAAGGTATATATATTTATATATGCATATATATATATATAATAAAATCCTCATTGTTTGAGGTTTTATTTTGGAAGATTTTTCATCACCTTTTCTTTTTTATAGTGATGCCTTGAGTGGCTACCTAGAAACAGAGACTAGACAGGAATAAGGGAATAAAGGCGGGTATTTATTTGAAAGGCCTTCAAAAGTACACCCTGGGGAGCCAGAGGCTACATCCAAAATGGACCCCAAGATGGACGATGAGTCATGAGTTCTTCACACTTTTATAGGTTTGGTTCATTTGCATATCAGCATAAATTTGCCAGTTAAAACTTTAGCTAATGATGTAACTTCTTCAATTTCTCTGCCTCTTTAGAGGCCCTAGTTTACACCTTTTGGGCCTAGGACAATCTGAGTGTCCTTGAATAACAAGCTCGGAGAGGCTTTGTTATGTCTATCTGGCATAAGAGAACAGGAGCTAGCAGGCTACAAGAAACTGCAGAGTTATGCACTAGGCAATATAGGATTTGAAAAATATAAAAGTTAAAACCTAAGGCATCAATAGGAGGAAACAATCTTCATTGGGAAACCATGTATTTTCTAGGTGTGGAAATAGAGTGGCTGCTATTTTTTACGGTATATTTTAAAGACAACTTCAAGGTGAAAGGCACGGAAAACAAGCTGTGCTATAGTGGTGTGGTTTGATGCTCACATGGCCTGAGCTCTACTGCTACTTCCTTCCTGCCAACTGCTTTTACATCATTAATGCGGTTCCCTTAGTGTTTTGCCTTGTTTCCATAGACTCTTGACATGATTTTATGATGAGATGGAACCAAAAGGAAGATCTGAAGTGCATTGCTGTAGATGTTGCTTTGTGGAGTCAAAGCACAAAAATGTGGGGCTACATAGAGAAGTATCCAAAAGGCTTAGAAAGCTCTATTTTGTTATATGTTTCAGAAAGAGCAGGCATAACTGGGAACAAAGCCATTTGTAAGAGGGAAAGTTGTAAATAAGGCAATATGTGGCTTTCCTCAAGTGCCCATACTCTAGTATGTAGAGCTTGGTTAACAAGAAAGGTGTGAAAGCCCATGCACTTCCATAAGCCTGTAAATATCAAAATCACAAAGATTGGGTACAATACTATGCACAATTTAGGCATTTCCATGAGTGTTTGCAGCCTATCTAGGAAAATTAGGATAAGAGGAGGAAAACTGTGGTAGTCCTCTCCCATGAAACTGGAAATGTGTTTGTCTGATGATTGATACCGGGGATATCGTGATGGGGGTATGCTACAGGCCACCTGACAAAAAGGAGATGAGGATAGCCAAAAGCAGCTAACAGGAGGTATGCCTATACATCCTTATCTTTTTGTGGGATTTTAACAGTCCAGACATATTCTGGAAGGGCAGCAATATGCAGATAATTCTAGAAGGTGCTGCACTGCATATTGGCTACTTCCCAGTGCAAATACTGGGGGGGGGGTCAGACAGTATAATGGTGTACATGACCTGCTGTTTACAGGTGTCTGAGGTCAGAGTCCAAAGGAAAGCTGAAAAGGTGCAGAGCAGAGTTGGAACTCTGGCCTTCAGATTTCAATCTGTTCCAGCAATTTCTTTGCCCAAGTTTCAAAATGTTAGGCAGAATTCCCACTAGAAGCTGCCATGAGGGAAAGAAAGTGCATAAGCAAAATGGTTGTTTTTCAAAGAAAACTTACTGAGAGTTCAAAAATTAACTCTCTTCCATTTGCACAGAAAGATGAGAAATTCTGGCAGAAGAGTCATTTGGCTAGGCAGGCTGCTTCTGGATGAAAGAAAAAAACAAGAACACACAAGAAGTGAAAACTAGGCAACAAAGGAGGAATACAAAGAGAATTGCTTGAGCATTTGGAGCAAAATCAGAAAGACCAAAGCCCAGCTGCAGATAAAAGTACTGATACACATAAGGGGTAATGGGAGAATATGCTAGAATCAGTGGGATGCTCAGGGAAAATGTGGGTCCATCAATGAGTGTAGGAGAAACAGATGGTTCAGAAAAGGCTGAATGACTCTATGTCTATTTTGCCTCTGTCTTCACAAACAAAATTTTCTGTACCAGAAAAACTGGAGGTGAGGAGGACAACGGGATAGAGGAGCAACAGTTTAGGAACTACTTAGAGAAACTGAATGTGTTCAAAACCTTGTACCATATTAGATTCACCTGAGGGAGCTGAAAGGTTGGCTGAGGTGATGCAATTAGATAAGGTTGCCGAATTTAGTTCTGCTGATGATTTTCTGGCTTGTAAAGCTGTTGCCAGGATTGCTTGGATTGACACTTACAGCCAAAGACAAGGCTGATAGTCCACACCAGAATAAATGGCCAATGACAAAATATAGGCAAGCTGTGTAACTTAGGTGGGGGGTTTCCAGGGAAGAAATAATTGCATATTGCAGAATGTGAGAAATAAGTGCATCCTGAGAAGCCATATATACTGCCATAAAAAAGAAAAAAATGTTTTATTTGTGCCTAGCCTGTTAAATTTAAAGGATGTGCTTTGTGCTGAATATTCTCATGAGGCCAGCAGTTAAACGCTTTCTCAGTAACTATTGCTCCATGAATAAAGTGCTAGGAATTTCTATTTTGGCCTTTCTGTAGACCAGCAAAAACACTTGCTGTAGGGCAGCAACTAAATACTCAGATTATTATTATGATTTTCTTTACAAAAAGCCTTTCTTTCTGAAATCATCACTGAACTTGGTCTAGCAATCTATCCAGTCAGGACTTGATCCAAAGTACTTTTGACTCTTGCTTTCATATTGGTGTCTTTGAGTTATTTTTTAAAATTTAGACTATAGTGCTAATGCAGCCATCAGCTTCAATGGTGCAGGGTACATATCTTGTTTGCTTTCTGGATTATTGGATCCTGCCTGACATACATCTGGTCAGGAATGCTGAAATGCCTCCAACAGTGTATTCATGATTTTAACTGAATGACTTGCTATCAGCTGTTTGGCTTGACCATGTCCCTATTACTCTTTCATAGATATTGATCTAACTTAGTGCTAATGGATTTTGATTGTGCAAACACCTGGGGATTCTCAGATTTGGACTGGAATAAGAGCATTTATGCATGAAGAAAAATATCTGCTGTTCACTATTTATTGAATCAGACAGAGAACATAAGAAACAAAAAAAAAGTGAGGTGGTTGACCAATTACACACTGCAAATAGAGTGAAATTGGATTTCCTTGACTGAAAAAGTGTAAATAAAATTATTAGAAACATGATAAAACTATTTGCCTAAAAGGCCACATTTACTGGCTTTGATTGTTAGGTTCTCTTTGCTAGATTTTGGCTGGGGAGGAATATTAATATATTGTCCTCTAAGTAGTAGGCATGGTGCTATTTCCTTCTACCTCAATAATAAAGAATATATAAATTTGCTTTTAGGGGTATAGAACATGTTCCATATCAGATAATAATTTTACTGTAGCTAAAATTGAGTGTTAAACTCCTGGAGCAAGTTTCTGAAACAAACATCTCTATTTTTCTCATTTTTCTAAATATTTTTCTGAAAGGGTATTCATGTTGGTCTTGGACATGGCAATGCCTGTAGTGATTTCCCTGTTTTGTAGCGGAGGGAACGAAGGGAGAGACAATAAGTTTATCAGAGAATAAGAGGTAGAAGCAGAATAGCAAAGCAGAGAGAAAGATTTCTGAAGGAAAGTCTCAGTGTCTAAAAATGCAAAGCATCATTCAGGTGGTAGGTGCCATTCTCCTTTCTGCCCTTTTCACAATCTCTTTCCTTCACATTTCAGTGCATCCTTCAGATTCCCGTCTATTCTTGTGTCCAATCCTTTGCTTCCAGCTACGTGCCTTCACTTGCTGCAGGGAGGGAACTATACAAAGAGCAGACTGTATTCTCGTTTATGATGTGTACTTTAGGACTTAGCACTCCTTTTCCACCTAAACTTCCACAGGGCTCACCAATTAAATCAATACCCTAATAGACCCAAGAAACGGTGTATCTAGTTACAAACACAGAGTTGGAGGAATCTGGGAGGAAGCTAGTATTTCCCCTCCAGGCTTGGGATACAAATACATGTTGCCTCTCTTCTAAGACAGTTCCATGACCATTAGGAAATCCCTACACTGCTCTCATGGTTGTGTTTGTACTTCTGTTTTTGAAGCTGCTTATTGAACCCAAGTAGAGCACTGACCCACCTAGCAAGCAGGCCAAAATCTGTGTATTTAAAGCTTCCCCTTCTGCATCAAGTATAGCTCTACAGATCCATAGTCCAGTGAAGAAGAAAAGAGATAATGGGAATGAGAACCTGGTGGTGTGGGAGAGGGGATTCAAGTTTCACTTTAACATCCAGCTATGACCTCAGCCCTTCTGGATCTAGTCTTTATCTGTTTGCTCCATTTTAGCTGTATTATAAATCTGTGTCTACTAGCAGCTCTCTGAAGCTAATAAAGTACAATTAAATGTTTCTAATTAATCAGTATATAAAAAATAACTAGAATATTCAAAAAAACTCCAACATGCAAGTGACTGATCCTAAAATGATTAATTGCATATCGTGGTGAACTCTTGACACCTGTGCAGACATTTTGTGTGGCTCACAGGACCTTTCATCTATTTTGTGAAATACATGTAGGTCCTCCTGTGTGCTGCTTTTGAGGATAGTATTTCATTTGTAAACTGCTCAGCAGCTTGGTAATACTCGCTGGTGAATTTTTCAGCATCTTGATAGCTGTTAGTTATAGTTTCTTTTATTAAATTTGTCATAAGTACAATTAGTGGCTCACTAACTCTTGGCATGGAGTATACATTATGCTTTTAGAATATCTTCTATTCTTGCCTTCCTAAAGGACTGAACTCATAGCTTCTTAGTGATACAAAATGCTTCCTGAGTTTTATGCATCATAAACAGAGCATTAGTTAGGTAATCTGTAACTAGGGTCAGGTAACAGATTTATTAACTTGCAGATACCTGACTGAGAAAAATGACTGGACTGTAGAAATATGATCACTCATCTTATTATTTTGAGGCACTAATGGTATGTTTCAACTTCAAGTATCAAGGACAGAATCAGCATGTTCAGTAGATTTTTTTGGTGCCATTTTCTCCTTTTTATTTGCCACTGCTTCTTTTTTATAGTAAGATGATCTTGGTTTTTTAGACAAAGCATGAAATGAAGTCCCAGTGTCTCATTTGACTGGGATGGAAATTAAATAGAAGGCTCCACGTGATCACATGCATATCTACACAATTACAGTTTTATACACTCTCTTTAGTGTCTTAAGTTTTTAGAGAAAATGAGGTAAGATAGATTTTTGATTCTTTGAAGGTGAAAAGGAGACACAATATTGAGAAGGATACTGAAGAATCAAACAAATTACTAAAATTAGGAGGAATGAGTGGAAAAAAATTCTTGGCAAAAAGTGAGAAAGAAGAAGTACAGATGACAACTGACAATTAAAGGAAAATCACTTCAGGGATGCAGTTACTGTTTCTGAGTTCAAAATTCAATAGCAAAAGGAAAGAATTGCACTAGTAGGAAATAGATGGAAGGGAAAAAAGCTTGAAAAAAAGAACAGGGGAAATTTTTTTTTACTCGCCTGGCTGGTATTCCCTGGAATGTGTTATTATCTTCTGTATGATTCTTGAATGATTTGGCCAATTTTGTTTATTGTTTCCTTTTCCCTGTGTAATGACTCTTAAGTGAGCAGAACCTGTCAAAATTGAGGTAATGACCACCTGTGAGAGATGACAGCTGCCATGGATCCTGTATTTACCACATCCAGGGAATGCTGAAAGGGAGGATAAACACCTCTGAGTATCCAGTCACTTGGCATTGCTATGCAGTTGTGCATCAAAGATCTTAGCCCTAGTAAGGTTCAGTATAACTGGCCAGCAGCTGGTCCCAACCACAGGGTCACTCTTCCTGCTTCTCCTTCATGTCAGCAGTGACTGTGATGTGTGGGGTCCCATGTTTGAGGGCTGTTGCCCCCAGTATCACGCCAGTTCAGTGGTGCCAGTTCTGGGTATTGTGATGATGCAGCATGAAACAGAGAAGCTGGGGGTGTTTTGAAGAACAGATACAAATGGGATGCTGCAGACAACTGGCACACAGGCTAGTGTAAAGAGTTAAATATGTGCAGGACTGCCAAGCAATGAGAGACACACTGAAATACTATGCTTCCTGTGAAAGAAAAGTCACATAAGCAATGTTCAATTTAAGTGCTGCTGAACTCAGCAAATAGGTGTTCTACATATCATTTTCCATGCTTCCAGATCTTTAATTCACTGATGGTTTCTGTACTCTCTTGACCTGCTATAATAATCACTGCTTCACCTATCCAAGTGGCTGACTTGCACCATGAGGGGAAAAGCCAAGACTCAGGAGTCCCCAGCTAGCTGCTCAATACAAGACTCCGAATTCAGCATTCAGAGATTTTTGGCTGCTGCAGCAATTTTGCTATTGTGCTTCTAATTGTTTCATTCCAGAGGGGATATGCAATGTGTCAAAAGATGAAAATATTAATAGAGACTATCATGTATCATTCTCTACAAGTAGCTTCTTTTGGCAAAGGACAAAGTTATGAACTGATAAACTGAGGGTTTGGATTAAATCAGCCATTTCTATGGAGATAACTTCAGAGAAATATAGCTCTTCCTAGTGCTGATCAACTGCTGATCCTACTCTAACTTGTAATGAAAGGATTAGATGACAAGTGTCACCAGCATTATTTCTGATGCTAAGAGATTGCTAATAATGTGATAGAAGTCTGCTCTGAATATTGCATGAGGAGGGTTATCTATAGCATAAGTTGAGCAGGGAACTTGCTTTTTTGTACCCTGACAACATAATTACAAATGCTTCTTGCTCCTTACACGTGTCAGCTCTCTGCTTCTGCTGTTAGTTTATGAAGTAGTGTAGTGTGCTACACAAATCTGTCATGGTCCTTCTTGACCTAGAAAAGTCTGAGACTGGATGATCCAAACTCATGTAAAATCAATGTGTTTTCTCCCCAAGGGATATTGCCAGACATTGGGTGCTTCTCAAAAAAGTAGATAAGGTGAGGATTAGCTTTTCCTAAATGAGCTAGCAAAAGAATTATTTGAAATAAAAACACAGCAGTGGGTAGCAGGACACTTATCATCTATTTCAGCCCCTACCATGAAAATTCTTGTTGCCTCAGTTTACCAGTTCTATTTGACAAATACCTCATAGAGGAGTTGCTTAGCTAGTGCAGTTGAGTAGTTGGGAAGATTGTCATAGATCCTTGACAAAAGATACAATACAGCTCTAAAGTGTTATTATTGTGGTTTTTCTCACAGCTTTATGAATATTTTATAAAAAGTTTTATTACTTCTGTTTGATAGAAATGAGAAATCATTCACAGCTGGCAACAGCTTTTATGAGTATGCTTGTTTTAGTTGGGGTAGTGTTAATTTTATTCATAGTAGCTAGTATGGGGCTATGTTTGGGATTTCTGTTGAAAACATTATTGATAACAGAATGTTGTTTTAGCCATTGCTGAGCAGTGCTTGCACAGAGTCAAGGTCTTTTCTGCTTCCCACTCCACCCCATCAGTGAGGAGACTGGGAGTACACAAGAAGTTGGGAGGGCACAGCTGGGACAGCTGATCCCAACTGACCCAAGAGATATTCCATACCCGCTGGCATCATGCTCAGCATATGCAGCTGTGAGGAAGAAGAAAGAAGGGGAGATGTTTGGAATGATGACATTTGTCTTCCCAAGTCACCATTACCTGAGGTGGAGCCCTGATTTCCTGGAGGTGGTTGAACACCTGCCTACCTATGGGAAGGGGTGAGTGAATTCCTTGTTTTGCTTCTCTTGCGTGAGCAGGTAAACTGTCTTTATCTCAACCCATGAATTTTGTCACTTTTACTCTTCTGATTCTCTCCCCCATTCCACTGAAAGGGACTGAGTGAGTGGCTATGTGGTACTTTGTTGCAGGCTGGGATTAAACAACGATAACAAGAAGTCTTGCTAGCTTGCCATTTTTTTTAAAAAAATACATTTTGGGTTTTTTCCCTACTTTTATCATTTATTTAATTTGATCCATTCTAGTCTCTGCACTTGAATTTCCTGCATGATTAATTCTATAATATTAAAAAAGTGATGAAATGCAAACTTTATAAAATTGACGGATAATTATGTTTCTTATGTTAGTCAGCGAAACGAATGATGAAAAAAACACTATGGCCTGATCAAAACCATTAAATAATTTAAAATGAGGACTTCAGAATCAGGTTAGAAGAATTATATTGAAAATAATGGTTATCTTGCTTTATAAGCTTTCTGATGTGTCCTATCTTTTGCAGGGCTTTTCTCTTGAAGAATGTTAAGCACATATTTGTAGTTAATTTGCTGATACTATGTGCATGAGCTATTACTTTTCCTTAACTTCAAATTGTGCAGTTCATTCTTTTCATTCCTAAAAGGATAAAGGCTGGGATTTTCCAAAGAAGCTTAGAAAATTTAGGCCTAAATTTTAAAAGGTGCCTGAAGATTCAGATAGATGCCAAAGGGGATTTTTCAGAAGCGTTCAGCTTTGTATTAGGACAAATGGAAGAGGGTATTGAAATTCTTGAAAATCATACTGGGTTTGTATCAGTAGCCTTAATTCCTACAGGTATTAAAATTTCCTTCTTTGGCTAGGTCTATTTTAGTAAGTAGTGCAACACAGTAGGAGCAGATTTGTAGAGTAAAATGATGCTGAGAAGCTGACATTCACAGTATTCAGTTTTGAGGGGTTTGTCTTCAGAAGAGCACTAATCCTGTCCCATAGACTAAATTCAAATTAGCGGATGGAGCACATTAAATATGTCACAGAATCCTAGAAGAACTGTTTGGAAAGAATGCTTGGAAGTCCTCTAGTCCAGTGTGCAGCTCAGTGAATCTACTGACTACTGAGCCCTGCACTCCTCTTCCAGAGAGGAGTACTTTAGAAGTCCAGCCTTAACCTCCCAAGCTGCAGCTTCTGTTATTTTTGGCTGCATCTTGTGCTATTGTTTGCCTCTACCACGACAACTTCGGCTCTCTGTTTTGTTTCCTGTCCAAGCTGTGAGCATTAGTATAGAAACACATGAAGCAGGATTGTGCATTTGCAGCCTTTCGTATGCAGACTTTCTCCATATATACTTTCTAGCTTACCTCTGGATGTGGAACCCTGGTTCAAAGCTCTCCTTGTTAGGCCACCATGTCTGTCTCCTAGCGCACTATGAAGAAAGAAAACAAAGACTTACTGATGATTCAGGTACGCATCCAGTTGTTCTTCTGCCACATATATCTGTTAATCTCTGAGTCTTTCCTTTTGTTCAGAACGATAGAAGAGAACCCCATTTGGAGTTCTGTCCATGTTTTCTTTGCACCATTAGCCCTAGCATCATGGTGCAGTAGTCTACCCCTGATAAGCCTCCAGGATTTCCCATTCGTCAGGGAATTCCTGACATTTTGATTGCCCCTGAAGCAATACAGCTTAAGCCTGTCAGAAATCTTACTGACTCAGAGTTCTGGTTGGAAAATGTTAATTGAGAAAAACAAATGAAAAAACTCAGAATGGATATTTTACATGGATGTTATTGAAGTGCAATATATACTTGGGCATAGTTTTTGCTTTGAACCTCTTGTAGTCAGGAGCAGAGAATTCAGTGGCTATGTCTAAATTGCCTGCACAATTCTGATCCCTTGATTGTCCATCAAAATCATGTTCTGCTTTTATTCCCTGGCATCTTTCAAAAGCATTCCCCATTCAGTCAATCTAGATTGACCCCATGAGGTCTCTTACAGTTTTCTGTAGGAACACACTGGAAGCTCCTGTGAGTTTTCAGCTTCACTCCTCATATTTTACTATTGGTATAGAGCTGTAAAGAAAAGTAAAAATACAGTTGTTGCTTGTAATCTGGAGACTGAGGTGTTATTTCCAAACTGATGTTTATTTACTGTCACAGTAGACCAGATACATAACTTCCCTCTACCCGTATATCTCCCATATAGAGAAAATAAAAATACAATGTATAATTCATGACTGTCCATATAGGGATGCTACAGCAGTTACATACTACTGTAGATACCTTAAATGTCGGTTTTGTCATGTAAAGTATAGCAAGTCAATTAGAATCGCCTTAAGCTTCTACTTTATTATTATGGTTATCAGATAGTGGGTGCACAATCTGGTTATGGTGAAATAAGATCTAATTTTCCAGGCTGTCAGTTTACTGCTTGGGTACATTACCTTATACTACTGTGAAGTAAAATTTGTCCTTTCCATGGATTAGTTGTCTTTTTCAAGTTCCTCTCTGAGTTTGGCCCACAAAATCTTGTTTGAGTGTTCATTGCCTCAAAGAAATATATCAGGGTTGGAAAAAGTGCTTTCCTCTTGTGGAAGCTTTGCTGTTTTTTCCCCCATCAAGGTTTACTTTTGTTTTTATATGGTTTTGTCCTTAATTAGGCTCTTAATTACTTTCTCTGAAACCACAGTAAGTATCATTGCTTTGTAATTCCCCTGATCTCCTGTGACTTCTTATTTTAAATATAGATGGTGTTTTATGTGAACAGATTGTTATCCTCAAAAATAATTGCTGCTGTAAAGCCTGTATTTTGCATCCTTTTCTATGTCAACACTGCTTCAAACTTTATTTCATTCAAAGTTTTCAAACCAGTTAAGTCCTGTAGCCTGGAAAATGTCAACTATATTGACTGTTTTTCTGTTTTTGTGCTATATTCTCTGCAGTTCTCTGCTCATTTGAAAAAAAAAAAGATATGTCTTCCATTAGCACTGTTCCATTTATGGTCACCACTGGTATAAAGGAAACAATAACTTCTCCCAGAAAGAAAGTGGAGGAAAATAGGAAAGTAGGTCAGCAGCATCAGCCGGTCTGGGGAAGGCAGAACCTCTGGTATGCCTTTACACAGGATGGAAGGGTGTGTACAAGGCTGTGTGCAGGAGAGTGTCTGATGCTTTAAGGGTATCTGGTCAAGGACCTTTCCAATGCTAAAGGATAATTGGAAAAGGAGGAAGCCATAAACAAGAACATAGAACGACACAAAGCTGATGAACAAATGATAAGGGAGGCAGTGATGGGAACCAAAGCTGATCAATCACACTAATTGATGGGGACCTGTGAGAGTGTCAGAATGTTTATTCCAGGAAGGTAATCTAGAGATTTGATCAGGGACCTTGTCTGTTGGGAATCCAAAAGAAAAGGGAGGAAGCGAGAAAGCAAAATGTACCAAGACACAGAGCTGATAAAGCAAACATGGAGACAGTCAAAACACAGACCTCACCACTCGCGCTAATTGTGGGCTATCAAGGAACCACAAATGCCACTTCCAGGAAGATCAACCTGGACTTTGCAGCAGATAAAATTGTAAACCAGGGGGACTCTGGATCAGGAGGTTGCCAAGGATGAATAGATAAGCACAAATCTGTGGGGAACCTGCAGGGGAGGGAGACTGGTTGCTTGTAAAACAGGGCAGGTCAGTACATTGTCTGACCAAGCCCTGTGCCTGATCTCTGCAGTATGTCCTATGTTCTTTTGTCTTATTAAATCTTTTCTTAACTATCTGTCTGTGTTTACCCACCCTCTGTCTATGTGTGTGTTGCAAGGACTAAGTGCCAGTCACTGGTGAGACCTGTAAGTGTATCACTGGGTTCTGTTCTAGCTACTGGAGTCAGGCCAGGGCTGAGGGTGCCTGTGCTGGCAGCTACTGGAGCCAGTGGGGCCTCTGTGCCATCCGCTGGAGTGAGTGTGGGTCTTTAATTTCCAGCCACTCGGACAGGAACGCTGTGTGTTCCCAGCTACTGAGGAGAAGGGAGCAGTGGTGTGAGAGAGGAAAGTGAGGGACTGAGCACTGGCGGCTGAAGTGGGACTGTGGCTCACAGCCTGTGTGCCAGGTGCCAGCTGCTGCTTGATCTTCTCCAGCCAGGTGTGTGTGAGCAGTGGGGGTTTTGTTAGCAAACCTCAAGGTGGTCCAGACAGTGAGGAGGGGGCCTCAAGTCTCGGCTGGGGCATTAGATGGGCAGAAGATCTGTGCTGGTACATCCATGGAAACTTGAAAATGTGAAGTGCACGAGGGGTGAATTTGTGAGCGTGTGTGTTTGCTAGTGAGCATCAAGCTGGAGTAGCTGGCAAGTAGGGGGAGTGGGTGCTGGATGGACAGGGTGCTGCGCGGGTACCCGAGGGAACAGAGAGTATGTGTGCGCTTGTGAATCTAGAGATTGTCACATGCCTGTGACCTCCTGTCTCTACCAGCTGAAGAGGAGGAGGGCTGGCTGGCTTGTGTTTTATGAGCTCTGTGTGTAGGTGCTGTTGAAGGCAGCACCTTGTCTGTGGCAGCTTGTGTGACCTGTCCTGTCAGTGTGCTCTGTGTCCGTGTGTGTGTCTCTGGGACACATGTGCAGCTTTGCTACTAGTAGAAGCTGCAGTCAGGAAAACAGCAACCGCATCCCTCAGGCTGGGCAGAGACCGGGGTCCCCACGCACTGGGCTGGGCTCCAGCAGTTGGGCGAGAGGGTCCTGGGCTGGAGCTGCTGGGGAAGGTGGCAGCAAATCTAACATCACTTAGTTGAATCATATTTTCAGATACTGCATCATCCCTTATAAATCCCTTTTAAAGTGTTGTGGGCTAATTACAGATAGTAGGATGACCTCCCATACGAATCCACATTCAGAGCCTCTGCCTCTCCTTTCATTAAGTTGTGATATACCTGTTGGTCTGCACTGGGCAAGAGCCCAATAAACTACAATTACTATTGATCAGAAGATGTGTAATAACAGCCTGTCTCTACTGCCTACTCCTTTATGCACTCAAGTGCCTGAGCCACTGTTATGCTTTGTCCTTCCAAGTGGGAGCACAGGGTAGAGGCCTTGGCAGGTACAGCGTGTAGCACTGGGTTGGTGGAATGTGATAAAAATGTGGGGAAGAAGATATAGGAACATGGGCTGGGGAGGTGAGAAGAGAGGAATATATTACTTTATGATGCAGAGTGTGTGACTGGAGGATGTAAATGATCATGCATCTAGGTGGTAGTTTGCAGTGAGAGCAGCAGAGAGCTGGGGGCAGCCAGCTGAATATGGAAGCTTCTTTTAGGATCAAAGCCTGACTACTGCCTAAAAGCTCCAAATAAAAGCTGTGTCAAAAGCCGTGTTATACATGGTTTTAGGACACTTATTAGGTGCTTTTCAAATCTTACGCTTATGAACAAATAGTTTTCAGCACATAACTGCAAATGTTTAACGTACATGTTTTCCAGGTAGAATGTCAAAATGTGAGGTTTGGAAATTCAAAAGTATAGTAAATGGTCCTGTCTCTCATCCTGATGGTTGGAAACGGATCTGTTACTGGGACTATGAAAAAATGCAAGATCGTGTAAGTGTGTAGGTAGGTTCTCTGCCTGTGTAACTTATTCACTGATTTCAATGATGTTTTGGCAGCTGATGCCTGTTGATGATCCAGAGATATCTCTTTTTATATGCTGGTGTGAACTAATGGGCCATGTCTGTCATCTGAGTCAAGGTAGGCTTGTAGTTCTCTGGTTAACAATGTCTGATTTTTGCTCTGCATTTCCCTTTTGAGTGATCACTTATTTAATCTGTGAACTTGCTGTAGTTGGTTTCTGTAAGAAGAAAAAATGCAAATGTGTTTGAAGGGCTTATAGATCATTCTAGCTATCAGTATGACACAAAATTAATAATTCCTAACAATTTCTTCAGTGATGCATTGGAAATTAGTATGTAATGCCATCTGGTTCAGGAAACTTTAGAAAAAAAAAAATCTGAATGAAGTTGAGGATCGAAGAAAATGCCGGTAGCTCTCCTGCTATATTTCAGTTTCCTATAATTTTATACAATAACATGTCTGATCTTTTTATAAATATCTGTAGTGCAAAAAAAAAAATCCCATATATTTCCTGGTAACTGAACTAAGGCGAGAAATTTTTTCTAAATCCCATTTCAGAGCACAACACTGATTTTATTTTGGATATTTTTTTAAGATTGCTTTTGTGAATTATTTGTCCATAAAGGAGAAGTATAGAACAATACCTTGTTTCCTATTTATGGATTCTACAGATGTGACACTATACATGGAACTTGTTCAAATATTCCTATTGTAGCAGGAAAAAGTAATCCAAACCACTAGATAAACATAAGAAATTGCCTTGGCAGTCATAGCTGATTTTTTACTGTTTATTTTTTTTTTATCAGATGAGCACTTTATTCCAGGTTTTAAATCCCCTAGATGGCACTACAGAATGCAGTATTTAAATGTTTCATACAATGCTATTAAATAGATGATGTTAAGTAATTTTTCTCTTGAAAAATAAACATCTATGATTTTTTTGAACAAAATGAAATAAAAGGCAAAGCTTTTGTTTAATACATTCATGGTACTTTGGCATGTCCTAATGTACAAGAAATGGAACAGTATGCTAGACATGTGCCAGATCACATATAGCCCTTTCTGCTCATGTGGTCCAGATGGTGGCTGTCAGTTTCAAATCCAGACTTGGGCCTCCAGGTCTGAATTGGAAAATAAGTGTGTTCAATCTAAAGGGATTAAAAATCAGGAAAGAAAACAAGAGTTGTTGTTTTGTGTTAAAAACATACTTGGCAATTGAACATACTAAAATTGCCTGTTGCAAAGAGTTGTTGTTTGAGACAATGTAAGAGATTTTAATATTTTAATTGGTATTTAAATGTCATGCTTTAGTTGCAGGTACCTTGTGTGCTGGACCTCATGGGAATCCTGATAGTTTGTACTACCCCTGAGCATTTCTTTCACAGTTGGTATGTCATTGTCTGCAGATCACTGCAGTAAATACTTTACTGTACTGCTGAAAAGAGAGAAAAACATTGCCATCTGCAACTACAGCTTGCAAATTACAGCTTGCAATCGTCTGCTATTAAATAAAGACACTTTAACAATATTTTGGGTTTTAAATTAGCAATTTACATCACAAGATGCCGAAAATACTAGTCTTTTAATACAGCAATTTTTGTTTCCTTTTAACCAGGCTTCAAAATGTATTGAATAAAAAAAAAAAGAAAGTAATACAAACCAGTGTTTATTTAAACAATAGCCACTGACAGCAAGACACACAGATGGAAACCCAATTGCTTGTATCTCAGTGGGAGGTTTCATTTGAGGACCTCGATGGGGATGTGATTGGACTGGAACACTCTAATTTACATCATGGAGAATCTGTCCTGATGCCTTTTTCATGGCTCTGCTGTGCCAAACTAGGTCTTCTGTGAGAAACTGGTCACATGCAGGGAGAGGAAAGGAAAGACTTTAGTCTGAATGAGAGGAAAAAGCAGAGTTTCAAGTACTGCAAATACAGGCTATCTTTGCAATAGTCCGATATTTTGTGGACAAAAGTAATGGCAGAACCATGCTTTTGCATTTTTTTTTTTGAAGAATGGTAAAGAGGACAGCAGAGGAGCTATAGGGCATATTTGATGTGTGGTGCATATTGCCCTATAGGTTAAGGAAGGAACAGAATTGCATAATGTCCTGCCAGGAAATGGCCCAAAATGTCCTTTTTTAGTATCACTTCATTTACAATGATAGAATGAAAGACTGGAGAGAAGTTGTCCATTATTATGAGTGCAGAGCTCATTCTTTCATCCAGGGAATCTTAGTGTCAGCAAAATGTATGGAGAGATTCCTGACAGAAAAAGCGCTAGATGTAATGGAAAATGCCAGCAAAGAATTCTATGAGGTAAGCATAGTTTTTTGTTAAATTCTACCAGATGGTCCACAAAGGCCTATAAAAGTGCTTTCCAGTTATAAATCTTACAGAATTTTTCCTCCCAGGGCTGATCTTGTAATTGCTAATCAGCAAAAGCTACAAGTGTTTGCTTTATCTTTGAGTACACACGAAGATGTTTTACTTCTAGTCTGCCTGGGCTTTTGGGGAAAGCAAATTCTTTATTATTGATGAGAAGGTAAATCTACTGGGGCAGGTGCAGAATAGCATAACATTCCTTGTGAAGTACAGCCAGAGCCTTCTTGGGCATTTGGTAACACACTGATTGTTGTAGGGGGTCCTTTTCTTCCACATACTTTTGTCATGCTCCTAAACTTCATATTCATTTTCTCAGTCAGCTTTCACAATAGAAATCGGTACAGTCTTTTGGCCAGGAGCTGGGAATCCTTGTTTCTCCTCCGTAATGATCCCTAACTTTTTTTCTGATGTTGAACAAGTCACTTAGGTTACGTTGGAACTGATCTGTGGGTGTGTGCTGGGGCACTTGGCAAAGTCCTGATCTCTTGGTTCCCGATTTGTAGGCAATGGGCAGTGGCAGAAGCACCCAGGGTACCAAAATACGTGTGAGAGTGAGAATGCTTTGTTTTCTCTATATATCTTAATTATATATATCTTAATTATCTCATTTATATATCTTAATTTTATATATATATCTTAATTATATATATCTTAATTATCTCATCCTATCTCTCTTAGGATCTTGGAATCCGTTTTAAGACTGTTCTAGTCAGCACCATGTGATTTGAGTCCTCTGTAACACTCTATACATGAAGTCAGCAGCAGTAGTGATATCTCTAGTTGAAACTTGGTAGCTGCCACTTACAGACTTACTGCAGTCCCTGATACCTGTCACTTATTCTGTAAACTCTTAGGATTAGGTTTATATCTCACCATTTGCCAGTATAAAGCTTAGCATAATCTCAACTGGTCTGTATAGAGACAGTTGTGATACAAATACTTTTCAAAATGCATCTTTTGTTACTGGAAATGTAAATTATCATCATTATTTAGGTCATTTTTTCTTAATACTTTTTACTTTTTCTCAGATAAAAAGAACTGTCTCACAACAGTAGGGTATACAAATTTTCACAGTAAGAGAAGAAAAGGAGGAAAAAGTCTTTTAATAAAAATTTAATCTCACTGAAATGTAGGCAGTTATACTCAAAGCACATACCAGCCTCAGAATATTGTTATTTTTCAAAAGTTTTGTGAAGTGCAATTCCTTCATTGTATATCATTCTCTTGGTGCCTGCTGAGTAGCTAAGAAATTTCAGGCATGATACTCGCAAAATAGTGGTAAGACCTGCTTAGCTTCTTATGGTGATTTGCCAGCAAAAAGTGCTAGTGCAGTTACTAACTTGCTTTTTAGACTGTTTAGTCTGATTAGTCATCACTCTGATACTCATTATCACTCCGTATTAATATTTCACTTAAGAATTGATACCATACATTCTGTTTAAATGTTAGATTGGCCTGCATTTAGTCTTGTGAGTCCTGTTCAGATGATTTTTGTATCTAACTCAACTGCTGCTTCAGCTCTGGTTTTCTGCTTCAGAAACCGAATCCAGAGGACACTGTTCTCGGCCTTTTATTAGGTGCTATTTATAGTGCCTTTTGGTGGTAAGGATCGGTGGACAATGGACGGATTTTCATCTCTCTGCTGATTATGAACTTTTAGTTCATTTTAAAAGGTTTAAAAGGCTTTGCTTTTTTTATGATTGACCATACATCCTGTCACTAAAGTGTAACTGGACTCACTCTAATTTCTTATAACAAAATATTCCTGTAATGTGCATGGGGCTTTAAAAGATTGAGAGCTGCCATTAATCTACTACTAATATTTGGAACAAAAGTATAGGTACTTATACCTTTGTTAATGAATGCTCAGTCTTTTCTGAACAACTGTTTCTCTATGAGAACTCTGCATATGTTGCTTAAATTGTGGAATAGCTGTAATTTTTATATATGCTTGTTAGGAGGCTGTGTTTAATCCTGAAGACTTCATATAGTTCTCAGCTTGAATTAAATATAGCCTTTTCTTTTTCAAGAAGAAAAGGCCATTTTTCCTGTTTTATTAGTAATACAATAATTATCTGTGGACTGTTGAAAAAAAGAGAATAAAATGTGAATGTTTACATTTGCACACATATAATTCTTATTACACAGCTTTTGATATGAATCCCTTGAGCTGGATGAAGGCCAATTTATTTCCTAACCTATCACAGAACAGCTGGAGGCCATGTGTAACTGCAGAATTGCCATATCCAACAATTTTGGCTCATGGGAATTTGGATCAGAGAGAGGGTGGCAGTCCAAGACTGCTTCATAGAGAAGCATAATTTAGACATGGTTCCTGTAATCCTGTCAAAGACAGTCTGCAGATAGCCTGAAAAAAAAATAAGGAGAATTTTTAAGAGATTAAGAAATTCAATAAAAAGACAGGCATACTGTATTGTGAAAAAGGACAGATTTTTATTTTGAGTTTTGTGATGGAGCAAAGATTTTGCTGATGCTAAACTCAAAACTAGTGGGCATAAAACTGGATGTTCTAATCCCTGGTGGCTCAGAACCAGAGCAAGATATGACTCTTTAAAATTTCTCACGTTGTTTATTAGCTTGAATGTGTCTGGATAGGATGAAGTGTGTGCAGTCTGTTCCGTGCAAACTTTCAGAATGTGACCTTTATAAGAGTATGCTACACTTTAGAGTGTAGTAGAAAAGGTAATTTTTTGAATATTTTTTGAAAGACATTGCTTTGGGAGTTCAGATTCTTGGCAAACTTCAGTGTGTTGATACCACTGTTATAGACACTTCAGAAATAATAATAATACATCTAGATTACACAGATATTGGCCCAAAAGGCTGGGTGTTATTGCCAAATTCTGAAGTGAGAATAGGGCTGTAGAGATTCTCCATGCAGCTTGTGTTTAATTTTACAGGAGACATTGTTTTAATTTTTCTAATGATCCCCAATATAGAAATTATATTCTAATCAGTGCAAGAGTCCAAGAAATTTTGTGTACGTGCCAGCAAAAGAATCTTCTAAATATGACATAGTTTTACTTGGTAGTGTAAATACCTACCGGAGCTTGATTAGAAGATATTGTAGAGAGGTGTATGCTAAATTTTTACTGTAGTACTGATACCCTCTAAGAAACAGGCAGCAGTTACAACAACCTGTCTTTGCTTGGAGGTAATCTTCTCATGGAAATTTCTGTTTTTACCTGTCTTCTTTCTTAGAGTCAGGCAGTCAGCTGCCTGGATAGCTCAGGCCTGCAGCAGACACCGAGGCTCCTATTTTTTCCATGATGCTACATACTGAGAGCTAAAATTCATCTAAGGGCAGGAACATTCGTGCATTTGGAGCGCTCTCCAGGGCCATGGTGGCCACAGCTGCAAGGTTGGCACGACCGCTGCAGCTCCAGAGGCTCCAACTACTTCTTGAGCACAGTTGCCCAGAGTGCCAAGAGCTTGTTTTTAGTCCCTTTGAAACAGTGCTGCTCTCTTCTTCATATACTGGCTTACGTGATGGAGTACATGATCACGTGGGGAGTGGGTCTGGGTCCATGGATCACTTCCCTGTTGGAAGACAAATCCTGTACTTCCCATTTTTTGCTGTAAACTACCTGGAGCTAAGGAATTTTTCCTGCTGAACCCAGGCTACTGTGTGAAAATAAATTGGTATCTCTGTGATAGGAAACACTGGGGGAGAAGAGCTTGAATCTGTTACCTAGAACTGAGAAAATCCATCTGGGATGAGGTAGACTTGAGATACTGTCCTTGACTGCAGATATGTTTATTCCTTTTAGACTAAATGGTTGTTGAATGAAAAACAGAAGCAGTATTACTGTCATCATCACAGTTTAAGTGTGTTCCTTCCTCTCCCTTTCAAATACTTGCAAAATGACCTCAGAAGGGGAAATGCAGTCCTGAGCTCTCAGCCTTACCCTGTGGAGGAAGTATTTTGCCCCATATCTGTGAGGCCATCTGAAGCTTCCTTCCATTACGAGATCTTCTTGTTGTTGTGTGCCCACCTCTGAGTTACCCATCTCAGCCTTTGTGGCCCCAGAGTCAGCAGCCACCCCTTGTGTCTGCTACTGAGTTCCTCAACGCGACTGCTTTGCTGAGCCACTTTTTCTGCTGCTCTGGTTTGAGCGCCTTCAATGCAACGTGGGATACATAAGACCTGGATATGCAACACCTGTTTAGTGACTTCAGTAATGCTTCCCCTTAACAGTATCCTGGAGATAACCTTTGTTAGCCCAGGAAAGGAGGAAAAATGTACATATCCCTTAAGTACAGCTATTGTGCTGGTATGCAGCTTGCCTCTAAGTGCTGTGGGGTGTTAGCCAAAGATCTCCAACTACTTCAGATACCAAGAGCAACAAAACTGTGATAACATAATATTCAACACAGCATACTTAGACTGGTTGCAAAGCTCTTTTAGAGCAGACTCGAAGTGCTTCTTCAGAGTATCACATAGTGCCATATAGATCCACTTCTAATGGGAAGTTAAAAAAAAAATCCACTCCTGCACATTTCATGTTTGGCAATTAGCTTTTCTTTGCTATTACCTGAACTGCTGCTAAGGCAGATGGCACTGTCTAGTTTCTGTCATCAACTGATGAACTTCAGCTGTCTCTAAAATGTGCTATTTAAAGAGAGCTTCTGCAGGAAAAGAAAATATGACCCTGTTGTGCAAGTGATAAAAATCAGTGTATCGGCTAATTGTCAGACAGACTAGTGATCATACAATGATGATGGGCACCTGTGCATTACTGGAAGTTGTTACTGAATATAACCATTTCTCTTCTCTTCCTAGAGAGAGCAAAATAAATATGCTGGTACGTGTTTTTGTTCAGAACTCAAATGGCCTTGTCTACTATCAGGCCTTAATTTAATGGGATTTGTTCCTTGTTCAGAATTAGTCCCATACTGATTTTGTGAACAGATTTTTCTTTTTTTCCAGAAGATGCTTTATTTCATTTTACTTTCAAATCATAAGACAGTATAAAAAAATTATCCAGCTACACCTCTGGGACTGACAGGGTCCCAAGGCGGAAAGTAAGGTCGTGAATTACCTCCTCCTCTCATTCTGGTGCTAGAATTGGTAACTCTAATGCAGTGGAAAGAGACTTCTTGAAGATGAACTGTTTGGCTTTTCAGTCAGAAATAGAGTGAGAGGTGATTTACAAACTACAGAATGTGCGTGAAACCTTGAGACTACCAATCTGCAGATTATTACTTGATTTTTTTGCTTCAGTGAACAATTCTAATCCTATATGTTGAGTTTTACTTCATAACAGTGTCTTATTACCCAAAGATAATCTCATATTTCTCAGACAGTTGTACTGCCTACACATCAATATGCTGAATAAGAGAGAAATACTCCAAAGCTGTCACTGTCAGTGCTCAATAAGAGATAAGATCTCTGAGAACACTTTGCATCATGGAAAGAAATAATTTTTAAGGCTATGTAATGAAAGTCTGGATACTTGCACACCATAGACTGCATTCTTTAGAGTCAGAAATAATTTGAAGACGTTTCTCATCTGCATTATGTTTGTAGTAGTTACAGCCAGAGGTCTCAGTCCTAATGTATTAGGCATTACAAGAAAAGTGGTGAATAAAGACATTTTTTTCTGAAGGACTTTTACTCCTGAGCTAGATAACACTTCCTAAGAGGCAGGAAAATGTTGAGTGTGTTCACGGTAAGTACTTCATGTAACAGAAGTTTTTTCCTCCCGCTGCTTAAGGACTGCAAGAGTGGAGTCAATGTCCTCTATTACTTAAAGAATTTCAAAAAACCTATTATTTTGTTTGAAAATGTTTTAATCTACATTTGTCTCAAAAAATACCAGAGGAATGTAGCTTTGACCAACAAGTTTAGCTGCTAAACATTTAGTTAGTACCATTTATTAAAGCTGTATTATTTATTAATATATTTAGTATATTTAGTATTCTTTCCCTTGAACAGAACAGCTCAGCCATAATTATAAAGTTTGTGTGAAACACAAGCATGTGATGTGGGACTGAATAGACTTTTTACCTAAAAAATGTTTTATCACCTCTCTATCATTTTATATTTCCATAGAGGCTTAGCTTTATGTGGGATGAGACCTAGTTGCCCCTGAAGAGGTCTTGAATGCTCTGCATCCTGCTTGACTGCCATCCACAAATCTGAAATGCAGACTTGAGTGCAAGCAGCGTGCCTAGCAGAATACAGACTCACCTGGCACACTTCCGTGATTTAGAAGGCATGAGCAGGCTGTGCTTACAGGTTTGCTTTCCATTTAGGCTAAGTGTCTGATTTTGAAGATAATTCTTAGGCAGTTTCTGCCCCAAAGAGCAATTTAGATCAGAGGCAGCAGATTATTTCAGTTATTCAACAGAATAAAACTTTAAATTTTTTAAAACTTAAATAGTAAAACTGAACACAAGGGGAAAATTCCATTCTTATTTCATTTAAAGGCTTTGAAGAGAGATAGTTTTAATATTAAGAGACAAATTTCCTCTTCTAGAAGAATAGACATGACTTCAGGTGTGGAAACTAAGCTCAAGTAGTGGCAGGTGAATTATCCTGAGGCTGCTGTGGGGCATAGTTGCTTGTCTGAGTGGCAGACTCATTGTGGCTGGGAGATAAAGATATTTGGGCAGAGATTTCTAGAGCTGTGTCCACTAGATTTAGAAATTCTCAAGTAAAGTTCACCCAAATCAATATTATCTATTTAGATTCTAATTTGCCTTTCAAAAATTCTTTAGGATTGATGTTGCAAGAAATAAAATTGATCACTTAATGAGTTCTTCTTGCCTGGCCTTCAGACCATGACCCCAAATGTCCAAACTTGCTAAAATATCTCATTTTCCATCAGCAGAGACAGAAGAACCTTGTTTCTGGGCCTCCAGGTGGTTTCTGTCAGAAAAAAGGATATTGGGTAATTATGATTCTTGAATTAACCACAGCAGTGCCTTAAACCAGAATGTGGAAAATCATGAGCTGTCAACTTTCTTCTTGTACTATTCCAAGTATTTTGGATTATTAATTTTACCTTGACTAGGACACAGGTGCTTTACATGGATATCTTGCCTTTGATTTTTAGTGGGATCCTTGATAAAGCATTTATTTTCCATTGTCTCACTTCTTCAGTGGGAAAAATTATAGTTACTTACAGGGATATTGTAAAGGTCAGTGGTATTGATTGTTTGGACCACGCTCTCAGGCACATGACGTGACTCCTGGGGTGTCCTGCACAGGGCCGGGAATTGGACTTGACGATCCTGATGGTTCCCTTCCAACTCAGTGTATTCTGTGATTCTGTGATTGTAAGGCAGTGCTGAGAGGAGCTGTACAGTTAGTTGGACAATAAATTCTGACTTTGGTTAGAATTGCTGTTTACTACAGTCCCTTCATTCAGTAGAATAGGAAAAATATGTTCAAATTTTTTGCAAGAAGGTGCTAAGCTTAGAGAAGTGTTTGCTATAGCAGCTTTTCAAAGCTAATGAGAAATACCTATGTAAGGGGGATTTTAATAAGCATTCTCTTGCTGAGTTCTACATTTTTTATTAATTTAAAATAAGTCATCCAGTTTTAATGTATCAAAAGACAGCTACATTCCAACTCTACTGTTGGATTTTTGCATGGAGTCATTATTTTTATTTAGGTATGTGTATTTAAATCTCAAGGTCATAATACTTCTATTTAAGAGTCCAGTTACATTTTCTGTACTGTTCTATTCTACATCACAAAGGTTTGTGGTTTGATTGCATCAAATCTGAACAGTAGCAGACTAGAGAAATGGCTATAATTCTCTAAGTAAAAGTCCTAATTAAAAGCTATATTAACTAGCTTAAAATAAGATAAATATTTCTGTCAGTAGTGATATATAAAAATGTTTTGTCTTTCTTATGTCAAGCTTTGATAAATTTTAAAATCAAGATTTTTTCCAAACAGCTGATAAGTCATAACCTACTCCTTTTCATAAGAAGCAAATCTGTGTAGTCATAAGTCCCTAAGAGCCAGAGAGGTATGGATAAGTTAGCAGACTTTGGAGGTTTTATAAAATATATCATGGGCTATTTGATTATAATTAGAGAGACTACTTTACTTTTATCAGTACATTGTTTTGTTGACAGAATGTAAAGCATGAAAAGGACTTATAACCTTTCAAAATCGGCTGCTTCACAAGCAGAATAATCTTTTGGATAAAACCACCATTTAAGCTCCTGTTATGCGGCTATTTCACTCCCTTGGAGAAGATAGCAGGCTAGGTTGAATTATCTGGTAGACAATTGTCTGAATGACAGCTACAGTGTTGGTACTCAGTGATGAATTTTCGAAGACTGATGGACATTTTAGAGTGAGCAAGAATATTTCTCAAGGTATAAATTTAAAAAAAGTTATGCAATTTAAAAAAAACCCTACCAGCTGTATGAAGAAAACATTGCTTAATTCTATATTACTTGAGCTAAATGCCTGCTCTGGAATCATCCTATTTCCTTGGTGAAAGCTAATCATACAGTAGAAACTAAATTGCATGTGTCCCTTTACTTAACTTTGTAGAACACATAGGCAATTATGGGAACTAAGAAAGGTTATATTGGCCATCAGTCATTCTAATTTTATACTTTATTCACCCTGTGGTGCCTTATAATTGTTTCTTAAATGACCTTATTATGTTTGTGCAACATGGAAAATAGCTTACTTCACCTGCTTAAAAATTATTCAGATTCCATGTGTTTCTATTAAGTCATTTTTATATGCAGACGCCTTAAATTACTTATTATAAACTGTACATCTGTGGGTTGCCTACACTAATTGGTAAGCCAAATTAGCTAACCAATTGGTTTTTCTGGCAGTGATGCCATAGAATTTATTTATACCTGTGTCCTGACTTTGCCTCTGGTGAGCCTGTGCTCACCATAGTGCCTCAGGCATTTTGATGTGTCTTGGAGCCTTAGGAAAAAGGAAGCAGTGCAGACCCCGTGAATCTGGCTTCAGTTTCTGCCTGCATATTCCTTATCACAGACCTTCCATTCTGCTTTTGCTTGCTCAGGATAAAAGCTTATTTCATGTCCATATCTGGCCGGGCGAGCTGAATTCTGCTTAGTTAAAAAATCCTACGGTGGCAGTGGGACTTTTTTGACTGTAAAGTATATAACCTATATTTCAACACTCTTTAGCTGAGTAGATGGTATCCAGTAACATCATTATAATGTGCTTTAAATATTTTTCTGGTGTTACTGCAGTAGCTGGGAAAGATTGATTCTGTGAAATGGCAGTGGATTCCATGTCAAGAACTGAGAGTCTGAAGTCACCTAAGCAGAGTACTTTATCTCCTAAGCATTCTCCCCAGCCTTTCTGACACCAGCAGTTAGTAGGCTAAGACATTCTTTTGTGAGAACGATAAGCTGAAAACCACTGATCACGTTATGCTCTGTAACTCAAAGTAATTAATGAATGTACAACTAAGTACAATATCTTCAAGTCATATCTACCAGGCGTAGGGAATGCTCATCAGTTTTCTGAGTCAATTGATAGATGCAGGTTGGCTTTTTTTTTTTGTGAGGAAGGATTTATTTCCTGGATGATAATTCCATATCCCTTTTGTGACTGAGAGCTTGAGGCTTCCTGCTGGTAATTTTCAAGTTAATCTTAACCTCTAGTAACAGAGAATATATTGCTTCTGGGATGCCTGATCAGGAAAGCAACCTTTGCCTTCTCTCTCTCCCCAGGGATGGAAGGTCGTAACAGCAAGGAGAAAATAATCTTTCTTGTTATTGTACCAGTTTTACCACTCGGAACATTAGCCCTAATTCGGCTTGGTGTATATTACAGCTGCAATCGCTGGTAGTCTATCACCGAAACAATAGATCTTGAAACTGAAACATGCTTGTAGATTTCAACACGGAATCTTTATTGAAGCTGTCCTGCTATGCAGAAGGGGATGCAGGGTTAAAAGTGCTGGAATCAGTGGCCTAGCACTGTCAATTCTCAGCTGTAAGGCAGAAAACATGCATCTGGCTTCTATATTTTTTCCTATATTTTTCTCAGTGTCTTTGTAATGCAGAATACATAAGGAGATATGAAAAGAGGAACCAGAACCCAGGAAGAGTTTGCAACAAATCCCATTCAAGTTTTGCATTCTTAAAAAATGAGAGAGACAAGAGGGAGGGGGAGAGGAAAAGCAAAGGAAAAGCAAAGGAAAAGCAAAGGAAAAGCAAAGGAAAAGCAAAGGAAAAGCAAAGGAAAAGCAAAGGAAAAGCAAAGGAAAAGCAAAGGAAAAGCAAAGGAAAAGCAAAGGAAAAGCAAAGGAAAAGCAAAGGAAAAGCAAAGGAAAAGCAAAGGAAAAGCAAAGCGAAAAGCAAAGCAAAGCAAAGCAGAAAAGAAAAGAAAAGAAAAGGAAAGAAAAGGAAAAAGGAGTAACTTCCCTTACATGTTGCTTTTCTACTTAAGGAAAAACACTGATAACATTAGGGATTTTTCTTAGCCAGGGTTAAGACTTGCTTAAGATTTCACAGAAAAACACTGGGTTCTCGTGTAAACTCTACACCCAGTAAACTCTACTTTCAGATAGATATACCGGATACATGTAACCACAGACATAGATGTTTATGACCAATAGGTGTTTATGACCACAGACAAAATAGGATTTTACATGCAACTTTTTTTTTTTCTCATTTCAGTGTTTACAATTTTTTTAACATAATGGATTTCTGAATGGATGCTACTCCCAAGCATTTCACTTTCTAAGACATTATGATAAGTGGGCTGTGACTCCAAATTTCACCTGCAGGACTGAGCATCTGAAAATCAAACACAAGGATGCTTGGTCCTTCCAGGACAATGTTCTTTTCTAAAAGTGGTCTTGTTTTCTTTTGAAATTGAATTGCTATATAATTATTATAAAATTATAGATATAAAGCTACAGTAATGTAGAATTATATATAATAAGATATATTTTTGTATAATATCAAATAATATATCATAGATTTAACTCTATCACTAGAAATGTGGCAGATATCTTACTGTTGATGACAGGGATCAGTGAACTAATGTATAATATTTTAAATGTTGCAATATTTTTAATCCAGATTTTTTATTTCAGATCACGAAATGTACTTTGAGTTAAACAAGAACACAGAAAGCAGAGGCTTTTTCCATAAGAAAGAAAACTTCAAAAAAGAGATGAAAAAACCGGAACTTACTTTCAAAAAGGCATAATATGTTTTCTGAACAATATACAGTACCTTATCTTAATTGAATAGGTTTATCCTGCAACCATTTATGGAATAGCAGAGTACAGAATGAAGTAGAAACCTCACACATAATCAGTTTTCTTGGTCTAATTTGCAATGCTTAGCAAATTAGATTCTGCAAGAAAGAGTCAACCTTTGCCCTTTGCAGACTATTTATTATTTTCATTTTGAGATGAAAATATGGTAATTTCTTACTCTTTTGTTCACAGTCAAACTGTTGAACAGTGATCTATTTAGCCCAGACCCCAAATAATACCAAAAAAAAAAAAAAAGAAGAAAATAAAAAGAACAACAAGTATAGATTTTGTTTTCTCAGAAGCCAGAAAATAGAGTGAAGCTGTACTACAAACACCAACTCAAAAGAAAATACAGGAGTGTTTAATCTGTTGAGACTCTGACAAACAGGGAATGAATACTCAAAGACAACAAAGAACATTGTTTCACAATTTTTTCTGTCCAAAAAAAAAGAAAAGCCAGGATTTTGCCTGGTGTCACATAAGAAGACATGGGGGCTTTGGTTACAACCCTGCTGATGTGACATTGGACCAACCATGCTTAATCTATAAGAATGTTTTTGCTCATCAGTCTGAAAGATGGTGACTGTCCACAGTGTGGACAGGTTCTTCCCCACAGCTTTGCTCTGGCGTTCCTTCACAGTGTTACTCCCCCTGCTCATACTGTTGTCCAGCCTTCCCTACAAATTCAGCATGAATAATATTTATTATTCAGCATGGTATTAACATCCAACCCCCACATTCCTTCCTATCCTCTTCTTTCTCCAGTAATTTTAATACCATGGCAGAACTAATAAACCAGACAATAAAATATTCAAATTATTTGCCATCGATGGTTTTGACTATTTATTAATCTAGGATTCTGTTAAAAAATCACAAATTCAATAGCTTGTGAGAAGCTGCTCACACATTCCCAAAATATGTTGCAGAGGCTAAAACAATTTTTAAAAGCCCAAAAAAGCATCTAGCTCTCCCCTAAACTTACTGTCTTTTTATCCTTTGGCTTATTTTTTATTTTCCCTTTTGTCCAGTTGCCAGTGCATTTTCTGAGTGACAGAGTTTCTCATATTTCTCTTAGAGGAGTAACAAGGTGAATAATTTCCCAGTCAGAATGATTTTCCCTCCTGATATTTAGAAAAATAATCAAAATAAACACCCTTCTTAATTTTATCTCATTATTCTTCCTGGAGCTATAATCCCTTTTTGTCACTTGGAATAGTGCCTCTCCTTCTGCAATGCTTTCCCATGAAAAATTTGTAGGTTATTATTGCTCTCCTTAGTTGTTGCTTAGCTAAGTGATATATGTTTGACAGACTGTAATTGCATGAGCCCCTGGGAAGCAAAACTGCCAAGTTGCACACAGCTCTATTTGGGATACATATTACAAGGTGTGTCAAATGCAGCCAGATACAGTGCATAGACAAGAGAAGAAAACCTCAAACTCTGGCTAAAAGAAAAGAGAAGGGGGGATTTTATTTTTTACGCCAGTTATAAAAATCTCTGTTATTTTCTGAAGTTTTCTGAAGGTCAGATATGCACATATGCACCAGTCTGGATTCACAAGCTCTTGTACATTCACTGGTCCCCCAAGTACTGGCATGGTACTGGTACTTGTCCAGTTGCCACCGCTGGCCAGACCCTGTGCCCTCTGACACTCTCTACAGGTCCCTCACTCACGGGCTGGTGCTGCGGGAGGTTTTCTAGTGACCCCACATACCCCATAGGCATGATTTGGGGGAGATACAGACACATGCCTGCCCAGCAGCTGGTACCAGTCACACAGGCTGTGATCCATGATTTCACTCCAGCTGCCAGTGTTGAGTCCCTCACACTCCCCACTCATGCCTGCCTCACTTGCTAGTAGCTGTTTTTGGGGGCACACACCATTCCTACCGAAGTGGCCAGGTCCAAGACCCCCACTCATGCCAGTGGGTGGCACAGAGACCCCACTGGCTCCACTGAGTGGCATCACAGGTCAGGCAAGGTTGTCCACACATCCGTGTCCAAATTCCCTCTCGTTACCTCAGAAGTGGCACCTTAGTCCTTGCAGCACTCACACAGACACAGAAATGTCTTGAGTAACCATGTTTCCCTATTCTTGTCAGTTAACAGCGTAGGCTGATCCTCTTCAAAATTTTGCCTGGAATTTCTTAATTGTCCAGCAATTATTACCTGGAGACTTTTGGTCTTTGCCATTGTCTTTATTATCCATCCTTTGTCTACCTTGTTTGTCTTTCTCGTTAACCCTTCCCCCTTCACTTGACCAAATGTCATCATCTACAGCTCAGCTATTTATCCTGAGCTTCCTCTCTGTCAGTGGGGGGAAGTAGGCACTTCTTGGTTGCAGCATATCTCATCCTAAAATAGACTTCTAAAATAGATCAGAGAAACCAAGTTTTAAAATTGCCTAATTCTCTTCATTGACTATGATGTCAGCTTAGGGAGCTGAGAGGTAGGTATCTACATTCTACTCAGATTAAATTAGGTGAGATGAATCCCACTCTTCATTTATTTTTCAAAGAGTATAGCTTGAGATTGTCATATAATGATATGAATATGAGAGATGGGGCTTCAAGAAAAGCCTTAAATATGACAAGAATGATGATAAGATTGTGAGAACAGTTAATAACACTTATGGACAGAAGTGACCTGAAGTTGCCAGGGTCATACACATATAATTGTGTGCTATTAAAAAAAACCAACTTACTAGGACAGTGCAACAAAATATAACATCAGGTCTAGAGAAATGCATTCTTTGCTTTCTCTTCTGATTAGTTCTCCATTGCTGCTTCAAAGTCCAACTGAAAAATCTACAGTGCAAAGAAGTAATTCAAAGCACTAGAAGGAAAAAAAAAAGAGAGACAAGAATGAGGGAATAAAGAGAGGACAATGAAAGCAGAACAAGAGAAACAAGTGTCTTGTCATTCACTGGGCGGTATTTTCTGCCTACGGGCAAACCAGATTTCTGGTGACTAATACTAATAGACTGTTCTTAGCTTGCTGAAGTTGTCACTTGACTGCTTCATTGTCTTTTATGTTTTGCTTTCTCCTGTCCAATATTTTTTCTCTCTTCCATTTTCTTCCTGTCTATAACTCCTGTGTGCTTTCTAACACCATAATATTTAAAAGCCTCTGTCACCCTGTCTGCCTTTGCTGCCAATTGCTGGTTTTTTTTGCCTCACTTCAACTAAGGTCATTGAGTTGCTTTGGAAAGAGCTCAGTCTCCTATCCATACCTCTGGGGGCAGAGCAACAAAACGGAGGGAGCTGTAGAGAGAGGTGTCCGCCAGCAGCAAGGGAAGTCTGGCACAATGGACATGTACAAAACCCTGTATCATTGAAATGAGTAAGGAACAGGGCAGAGAAGAAGCAAAGCAATTCTTTTGTGATTGCACAGAAACAATGAGTAGTATGCCAGACAGAACAATGAACTGGAAAAAAAGAGTACTGGCTGGAGGTTAGCTCAGTTAATTATGAGAACTGAAAATGAGATGAACAGCCAAAGTGTGGAAAAGGGGAAGCTACAGTGTCTCATACACCTGCTTTTCTTAATCCAATCTTATTTGGAAACAAAGATGCTCTCTTTTCAGTCCAATACATATCAACAAGTAGGATCAGGAGACTGATTTGATGACTGAAACTAAATTTGGGGGCAATGATTCTCGCACAGCTGACATGAGAGTAGCTCTTTTCTTCAGATGCTGATTTTCTACATCATGGTGATGTCCCAGGGTGCCCATGAAGTCTGGCTCCCAATTGTACAATCCTTTCATAAACAGAGAAGAAGAAACAGTCTCAATGCCAAAGAGCTGGCTTTAAGCAAGTCTACTGAGGGAGATATTTTTTCCATAATGAACATATGTGTCTTCGTGCTGCTCAGGTTTGTGCTACGTTACTAAATCATTCTCTCAGTCTCCTACTTTCTCTTGGGTAACAGCATGGATTTTGGAAAGGACCTTTGCCCTTCTCCAAAGTTATGCCACATCTGAAGTGTAGCCAGATCTCCCTTACGTGTGAGGAGCTTAAATGAGTGTTTGTATATTGAAGCATAGTGAATTCCAGCTGAGAGACCAGAGTCAGAGGATAATGGTGGAGACCAAAAAGCTTCAATGCCATCCTGCATCATGGCAACAAGCTGAAGTAATGGGAGACTGGGATGCTGGTGAGCAGAACTGATGATGTGCAAGCTAACAGAGACTATTCAAAATTAATGAGACATGTTGGGGTAGAACCTGTTCAGAGGAGAGAGTATGATGAAGGAAAGCAATGAGTGGTTCTAAAAAGAAGGAATTAAAGATAGAAACAGAGAAATATTGTTGGCAAGTGGAAATCCATTTAGAACAGGTTTATTAAGAAGAGAGTGACTGGGAACTTCACATACTTTTTTGGTTCTCAGGAGGGATGGAGGGTTATCTGCAGCTTATTTTTTTTCTGTATGAGAGAATAATTTGATACCTGAGTTTATGTTTTTATCTTCTTTCTCAAATCAACACTAACTACTTATGGAAACTGGAAAAAAAAAAAAGACAAACGTGTGGAATTTTACATTTCTGGAGATATGAGGCTCCAAGAGGTTGTTAGCATATATTCTGAGGTATACAGAGATTTCTGAAGGCTACTGGAGCAAATTCCTGATCATATTTTTCTTCAAAATTCTCGTGAAAAGCTTATTGTTACCACTGTCAAGACGAAAATAAATAGTCTGAAGATATGGCAAGTCTTATGCCATTTGGAATCATAACAGTTGCTACTTTATATAAAACCATGAAAATATGTATAATATAGTAAAATAAATAAATTTAAAATGTATAAATGTAAGGTTATATCTGGTATCTGTTATAAACTATTTACTGAATAACCCCCATGATTATTTTAAAACTTCTCTATGAGTCTGAGATTCACCTACCGATTGAGTTAAATTTCAGTGTTCTTAAATACACATTAAAAAAGCAGTAGAACTTAGGTTCAGGAGAAAAAAATCTTGATGATGATTTTTTGGAAGCAATTGATTCTCTTCAGTATATAACTCCATACATAAGTTTTCATACAGCTGTTTTGAATTAAAACCAATGAGAAAAGCAAGCAGGTGAGAGTTTCAAACTGATAAATTGCTGACATTAGAAACATTTCCTTTATAAGGGAAAAACAAAGAAAACCCCCTCATGCATTCATTGTGTGTAATACAGGCTCAATCTGACTCCTTTCATGCTGTTGCACTCAATCATGTGCTTTAAATCCATGGAGTAATTGCTATAGAACAAATAATGTTGCAGTAAGCATGTATATTTCTTAGCAAGAGCTATACTGATTTACTGTAAAGGGGAAAAAAAAAAAAAAAAGAACAGACACTCAGAGTTTGTGGCTTTACTCTGCCACAAAGCCCCTGAAAGTTCCCCTGTAAAATTTCTCAGTCCGTTGCATGATATATTCCTTATTCCCTGAGTAAAAGTGAATTGAAATCATCCTGGATGATAAGGCATCACTCCTGCCTCCGCTTTTCTCTTCCTTCCTCCTCCTTGCCCCAGTTGCTGTGTCATATGTAGAACTCTAATTCTAGCCCACAAATTAGATTTTGTTTTGACTAAGATGCCCAGAGTTCTTGCTTGTACATTATTGCTGAATCTGAGTACCTCATGCAAATCCAAGCATTTTTGTATCGAGTCTTTTGCAGTATCGCATTTCTGTCTGTACAAAAGCAGACCCAGGTTCCCTGGATGTCAGTCAGAGGTTTTTTTCTTCTGCAGTCCTTCTCAAGCTTACTAAACACCTGAGTCCAAAAAGGTACCCATCTGTAAGTCACTGCGTTACTCATAACATGGATACACTAGTCTTTTGCTAGCCCAGGCTCCTCTTTTTCAGTTTATATTTGCAGGCACTGTCTATAAAAGTCCCTGTCTCTTCCCTACATTGGAGGGCTATTTGTCTTTCGATAAGCCATGCAGCTCTGCACTTTTTGATAATCTGTAACATCAGGCAGTGAGGTGGGCATTAATAATACCTTGGTCTGTGAGCTCCCTATTGGCAAGGTGGGAGGGGTACCCTTTTTATAACCCCTAGCAAATGCAGCATGTGGGGAGGTTTGTTGTATCTGTCATAAAAGAGAGTGATTTGAAGGTTACCTTTGTCATATCTATCAAATCACTCACAATCTACTTCCATTATCACAGCAATGTACAGCTGAGAGTTACTTTATCTTGCAGCAAAGAAAATGGGTACAGAGGACCAACAGAAATGAATAATCATGCTTTTCACAAATGCAAAGCATAGAGCAGAATAGAAAATGATAATTTCTGACTCACTTTATATTTAAACAGAAGAGATGAGTTCTAAAGCAGTGCAGGCAGATAGTTTTCTACCATTACCATCCCCCCCTCCCACAAATTATCAAGAAACAGATTAAAGGTGATCCAGTACTCACTAGTTCGTTCTTCTTCTTTGCATTTGAAAATAAATTCAGTTTTTTTGGTTTTTCCTCTAGGTGCTGACAGATGCAGAAGAAAGATATCCTGTCTCTATTCTTGCACCCTTCACCATTGCCTCCTATCATAACTTCAGAGAATTCAAGATCTGGATAACTGAAAGATATGATGCAGAGTTGGGAGCAAGAGGCCATCTTAACTGGCAGGTGCAATTTCCCTTTTTGTAAAAATAAGCTCATTAAGCTATAGCAATCTTTGCTGTGATGTATTGTAGCTACTAAATGTTTACTTAGGAGTAAGGGAGACTGGGGAAATTGTATAAAGATCCAGGGTGGGGGTTGCTAAATGTGTGGAAAACACATCTAGCACAGGATGAGCCACAAATGCTTCAAGGTTGGAAATAATATTTTTGAGAATTATAATTGCTGTGTGCTGACTCTGTTCTTGGACTCCTCTCTAGTCATGCATATCGTTTACTCTGAAAGGCAGGAGTCTGAACAAGGTGTAGGAGGAAAACTGAATTTTTTTGCGCAGCTTTTCTTACCCATGAAGCACAAATGCTGTATACCCACAGAGATGGTTCTCATGAGCTTACAGCTGTGAGTGGGGTAACTGCCCTACCAGCAAAGAAAATGAGTTAATTGTATCAATGAAGGCAAAGTCTATTAACATAGTGCCTAGTACATGGGTACTTGAGATGTTACTGTAGAATTTTGGTGGAAATGAGGCTTTGGTCTATATTGGTTTACATCACGATGTACCAAACTATGATGTAACAAGTTTAGGTTCAAACCCAGAGCGGTGGCTCCACCTCTGGCTCCAGTATTTCCATCTTTAAAGAACTCTGTATGGGTTGCCTAACACCTGAAAAGATTTAGACTGGAGACAAAAGAAATGTTTAAGACTGCTCATGCAAATCCATTGTCTCTAGTGGGACCTGGTTGTTGTGTACAGGCCTAGAAACCTGTGTCAGATACAGGAGCGAGGAGCCCATCCCAAATGTGTTTTCACTGCATTACGCACATGAAGACAAAGACTGAATATGAGCTTGCTGTACTTGAAGCAAACTCACTTCTTCTGTACAAAGCATGTCAGACTAGTCAGATTTAACCTTTCATTGACATTCACCCTAGGATTCTCTCTTTTCATTATACTGCTGTATGTGCAACTAACTGGATTACTTGTGTCCTTCTGGCAAGAATAGATTATTCTACTTCTGTACGTGCATGATTCACATAACTCAGCACAGGAACAAAGGATCTATGATTGCTAAGATGCAGAGGCACTGGTTCATCCTGACTCCTGGCAACCTGCTAAAATACATATTCTTCACTCCTCAGTACATCACTGCTACTACGGAGAAAAGCAGGTCAAATTCCTGTTAGAGGAATAAGAGAAGACAGTTTTGTGGAAAATACTGTACATCCTAAAATGGCAAATAGTCCTCCTGGAATTTTTGTTTTTAGGATAGCCCTGGCTGGAATACGTATAGAGTATAATCCAAGTGTTTGTCACCAATCCCAGAGGACAGAGGTAGGCTTATACGGCAGAACAAGGTATATACCTTATCTTTTTCTTTTCCATTTTTCAGAGTTACCATATATTCAGGTTTCTGGCAGGATTAGAGAAATTGAGTCACTTTATTGCTAACCTCTATTATAATAGTTATATATTTAAACAGTGATACAACAATTATTATTAGGAGAGGCTGCTTATTTCTTTCATCAGATCTACTGCATCTGGTATAATGTTGTACTACATGAAAAGATCAAAATTTTTGGCCTCTCTCCAAAGGCAGTGTTACAGTCATACATAAACACATCTAGAGAGAATGTGAAATCTGGGCTGCCCTTCAGACGTTGCCTACATTTTTATATTGATCTGTCTGATTATTTTTCTGTCTGATTATTTTAAACTACAGAAAATAAGAAAATGAAGTCTTTTCTGTGATCAAATCTTTTAAACTAAAAAAAAAGAAAGGAAAAATACTGAAAGTAGTAGAATTTCTGAATATAGAAAGTTTTTTAAACTGATTATATGTCTACTGTTGAAAAAAGATTTAAAATGAAAAGGTCAACAATATGTGTTTTTTTCCTAAACGCTTGAGCTCTCAACAGATGTCAGTCTGATTTTATCAATTTCTATAATATAGTGGTAAACCAATGTGAAGAATCAAGGTTTATTCCAAATAGCACTGTGAATTCTACAGTTAGAAAGTAAGATTATGTTATACTAGAGAAACAAGTCTTTTCAGAATATATAATTGCCAATATATTCAAATTGTTCTCTAAAATAGAGCTGGATATAGAGCCCCAAATCACACTGCGACCTGAAGCTACCTTGAAAGTAAAGAAATTATCCATCCTTTTCAACTATAAAAAATTTCTGTATTCAGTGCACCTGCACTTCTCTTTCTCTTTTTTAGGCATTTGAATCATGAATGAATAACAAGTAGTATTCTCATATGACTAGGAGAATAATTAGTAATGCGCCTTCCCACTAATTCTAGATTGCTATTTTTTGCTCTTTTCAGCCCCCCATTTTTACTGTTCTGTTTGATGTCTGGAAACTTTCATGAGCAAGAAACATTAAATTATAAAACACATTCAATTACTTTTTCTGTAATCAGAGAGTTATTTCTGCAGAAAAATTTTAGGGAATATCAAGTGAATATTTGCTTTTTGACAACATGCAAACTTTGTTGTTCAGTTCACTTTACGGTCATAAACAATTAGGTGAGGTTCTATACCAGTAAGCTTAAACCCAAATATAGAGTAAATAGTATATGCATATGACCTATAAACACACAAAAAAATTTGCTTGCCATTCATTGAGCAAAAGCTTTTTCTTTCAGGAGCAGGATTTGTAGTATGTGTGTGCTGACATCCATCCCAGTTTACTATGCAGTGCTGTGTGCTACAACCTTCTTTGTGCCCTCAGGTTATTGTGTTTCCGTAATAGAAGAATTGTTCCTTGGGTGTGCTGTATTGATGTTTGCAAAATGTTCTGAGTTTCTCTGAGATAGAAGCTGCTATGCCAGTATAAAGTCCAGAAAATTAATGGACAATTAGACTTCAGACCTGGATTTACCAGAAGAATCTAAGACTGAATCCTGCTTGATGAAGTCTCCATTAATCTTGTGCTAACAGACATACATATGCCCTCCAGTGTCTTGATTCATTAACATGATTTCCATAATGACATACCTGGAATGAAGAAGTTCACCTTTCTACTCAGTAAATGAGTTGGAACAAATGTAGAGAACACTGACCTTACAGAGAGGCTTCTGGGTGATTAAATTGTTGAAACATGTCAGTAAGTGCATTAGCCACTATAGAAACTTCCCTGTGGTGCTAATGAAGGAGAGAGGATAAAGATCTCTGTAAACCAATTGTCCATGTGTTTCCATCTGGCTAAGACAGAGAGAAAAAATTAAAAGGAGTTTATCTAATCACAAGTCCTCCCTCTTTTTCCCCCCCGCTCTGCTGCTGTTGAACAAAACTAAAAAACAGTGCCGAGACTGAATCAAAAGGCTTTTCAGTCTCACACAAACACTCAGATATACTTAATTCATCTTCTGCATTGATTTTTCAGAGACCTGATCAGTGGAAATTCCAAGGTGTTATGGTGAAGGGAACCATATAAAAGCTTGGCAGATAGATAGGACTAGTAGTTTTCAAGTCTTTGAAAAAACTTTACCTTTCAACACATCTGTGCCAAATATCTTCCTGTAGATTTAGTAAAGGATAGAGGACTTTTAGGGGGAGTTAAAGAACATAGAAAGCAGAACAGCTTTTCACTGGCACTTTTAATACATTATCTTTTCTAAGCTTAGCTTCCTGTTTGCAGATCTACAGTTCTCTGCATAATTCAGTGCCCAGCAAGAAATTCTGCATGCCTGTGCACAGAATATTAAATTACACTCTAATACAAAAGGGAATCTGTCCCAGTGCACATGAAGACTGGGGTGTTTTCTATGCTGTGCTGCTCTTTCTCAGCTTATAAGCCTACAAAAATCATACAAAGACATGGCAATAGCAAATTCACAGGTTCAGTCTTTTAAAAGCTCACAATGGATATAACAAAATGTTCATGAAAGAGTTCTAACAGAGGTTTTCCAAAATCGATTTTTCTTATTCTCTCTGACCACATCTCAGTCAGAATGATACCCTTGTGACCTACAAAATGTCTGAGAGAATAAAAATGCAGCAGCAGCCGAGCAAAGAGCAGAACTTTCCAAGTCAGGAAAAAAGGCAAAAAGCAGGAGAAACAGGACAAAGCATCTGACTTAATCATATTCTACAATGTAACTTTGCCATGGCTGAAAAGTTTAAGTCTTCCTAATGCTAACATTTCTTTTCTGCCACAAAACTTGCACCCTGCCAAATAATTAATCTTCTAGAAAATATATGCTTATATGAGACATACTTGCATGATGTAATTCATATGGTCCAAGACTATTGGCTACACCATGAAAAGCAGAACTAATGAGTCTTTTTTTCTTATAATTCGTATCTTTTGTCTCTAACCTTTTCCAGCTGAGTTCTCTTTCATGACATCCATGGCATCCCTTACCAGCAAGAGACAGCAGTGCTATACCTAGACTGGAACGATCTGTGTGCTGATCAGCCAGCAAGGGTGCACTTGCTGACTTGCTAGAAAGCTGCTGCCAAATGGAGTGTACCTGGGCTGAAATCTGTTTGTCTTTCTCTCAGCAGGACAGCAATTTACGCCCCACCCTTCCCTCTAACTGCTGATTTTCACAATACTTGAAGGAACATAATTATCTTCAATCATATATAGCTGAATACAGACAGTAGGGTTCAAATATTATGAAGGGAAGCGAAAGTACAGGCGTATATAGACAGAGTTAAATGTGAAAGATCTAATTTGTTATATTTGTAGTATTCAATTTATGTCCTTTAAGAAAACTAGGAAAAAAAAAACCAAAACAACACAAAACCACCCTGTAACTGTTGGCAGAGGATAATAATCAGAAAAAAAAGAAAAAGAAAATGTATTTATCCATTTACTGAATTGTTCCTATTTGAAGATTTGCTTCTTGGCTGTTGGCAGGGTGATTTCCTTTAATTTCTCAAGGCTGCTTTACAGAGGAGATGATTAAGCTGTAGATATTGGATACAGGTGTTTCAGGAGCACACTTAGAGACTTTCTGATTCCTGACCTGCACTGCTTCAAAATCACACAACTGGATGCTTTAGGATTAGTTTTTTCATCGGAACAGGAAAATGATGAATTATTTTGTCCCAAATCAGTTACTGATCCAGTTTTACTGCAGAACTCCAAAGCAGTTATTCCAGTACCACATGGCCTGGATAAGTTGTGTGCTATGGGGCACTAGAAGAAAGTTGTGACTGTGACTGAGGACAACAAGCTCTTAAATGTGCTTTCCTACTGAGCTCCTTATACACAAAGATGCATCTGCAGGAGATGTTAAGGTGGTATTAATTTAAACCTAATAATTTTAGCATTCTGCACAGGTAAAATAAAAAAAAATTTACCTATGTGTTTTGGTTAATCCTGTTTTACTAGACTTTATGTTGCTGGGTAACTCCCGAAGTCTTTGCTTGTTTTGTTCATCTAACGGTACCTGCTGTCATTCACTAGCCACGTGATCATCAAAACAATTTTGCAGAAGAAACCCCATGGTGGTTACTAAACCTGGTAAATAAAGCTCAAATGGCCTGAAGGAAAGTCAAATAAAAAGATAAAAAATCACAGTGTTCAGTCAAGCGAGAAATTAATCATTATGGCTAAACCAGTACAAATCAGTTCATTTCATATTTCTTTCACTTACCATTGACAAACAGTAATATTTAGGAGTGTGCATCTTAGTATGACCATTCCTAGCTATAGCCTAAGACTTATCTTTTGCATAAAAACTCCACATGATTTCTGGTTCAGAAGGTACATAGATGAAGCCCATAAAAATGCTGCTTCAAGCATAAGTGTCTGCTTTAGTAGTAAGCATCAGTGCAAATGAAAACTGCAAAGAGACAGCTGGGAATAACAGCACAAAAATCACATGCTGTGTAGCTGTCCTCCACTTTGTGTCTCTGGTTGGTTCATGTCAGTTATACTGTGCAACAGCCAAGAAATCACATACAAAGAGAAACAAATAAAGACATTTTTTTGGCACCTAAACGATTTGTGTTGCACAATTATGCACAATTATGCAGGTGAAGCAATTAATTGCATTCTCTCCCAGTGCCCGTAGACCTACAACAATATGTTTCACATGAAATAGTCAAGATAGAATCAATACAACTAACGTTTTCTATGTATGTGGTTGAAAATATATTGTTTACCTCAGTGGTACTTTTGGAAGCGGAAAACTTTATTCAGGGAAAACAGTTGTACCCACTGTGCCTCAGAACACTGTCTGCCTTAATCAGGTACAGGGTTTTAGTAGGGAAGGAGAATCTGCTGAGAACATGATAGCATGGGACCTGCCAAGTTCTAAGATTCTGGGAGGCCCCTCTGCAGTTTTAGACAGTACCTTCTGTCTGTCTGCATTACATGAGGAATAATTCCTTCAAAATACTTAATATTGGAAAGATTTAAAAATATGTCTGTCTGTGCTCCAGGGCTGCTAGCTGTATGCTGAGCCTTTTTAAGATTCACCCAATGAGTGTATGTAATTAAATGCCAACCAACGTGCCTAAGGGCAATAAAATCCAGCCGTCGTCTTTTCAATGTTTTCAAGTGCGTTGTGTGACTGAAATGAACTGTCTTTCTTTTGTGGAGAGAGACTTGTGTGTTCATGAATTGTGTGAAATCTAGTCAATCTGATAGTCATTACTAATAAATATTCATGTGTACAGCTAAAGTATCTATGGAATTGGAAAGGTGAAACAAAAGAGGCTCTCACTGTAAAGGTGGGACTTTCCAGTACAAAGGCAACTTCAGAGCATTTCTTAAATGGACGAATTGTTGTGATGTTACTTGGTAAGAGCGAATGTGTCTGTCTGCAAGAGAAAAGGCAGAGAAGTGGAGAGAAAAGCATCTGAGAACACAGTGAGAGCAAACATTAGGATGTTTTGTAAACAAATAGAATGACACCTATGAAATATTTGACTATTATCATGTTCATCTCCTACCTGAAATGGCCCTTGGGCTAACACTTAGGTTAAAAAAGGTCTTTTCCATATTGCTTGAAATTTATTTGATTTCAGAAAGGCTTCCATTATTGTTCTTTTTACACGTGATAAGCAGTTACTACATCCCCGAATTTCTTCATGTGTGACACATCTGTGACTGCATTAGACTATGAGTGGCTCAGTAGAGAAGAACTTGCACTGTTTGTGTTCTATGTCCAAAAGATCTGTGTTACAAGAAATTAAGTACTGAAGAGTTACACAACCAAGACATAATAAACATAAGAACTGTGGTTGTCTGAGCAGCCTTAATTGCACTTAGCAATAAGATCACCAACTCATCTACTCTACAGCTAAGAACAAACAAGGGAAAATGAATTTTAATGAAAAATATTGAACAATTTAATCTACAAGGTATCTTTAACTTGTAAAATTTGAAAAGTATTTTATAGAAGCATTGTTCTGAAGAAATTGCCTTAAAGAACTTGTCTCATTTGGCTTCACTGATCCTTATCCACATCTTAATTGTTTTGCTTTACATTGTAACATCTTTGCATTGCACAAAAGTTTGTGATATTTCTCTTTAATTATTTCTAGTGATAAAATTCTTCGCACTGCAAAACTCTTGTAAAATTGTTATTTTACTGTATTTGACTGAAATTAAACAGGAAAGAGATCTTTTTTAGAAAACTCAGACTTGTATGGAAGGGATGTCTGAAAACTATAAGCTGTTCACCAAGTTGCTAAGCATTTGGTTCTGATCAATGTGTGATCACCTTTAACATGGTTAATATCTCAACAGCTGTCTTTTTTAACCTTACTTAAATAGTACAACTTTAATTCCAGAACGTGCAACCTTGGAAAAATAGGGCTGAATATGCAATCAGGCGGTTCTTACTGATCTTGTTGCAATCAGCTTCTGAAGTAAATAGATACCATTTAAATGGACAAGACTATCCCTCTCAGAGCAAGGAATAGAGAATGGGGAAAAGCTTGTTCTGCTTCATGTGCTTCCTCTATACCTCTGCCCAGCTTTTTAAGAGTCTCGTCCCGTCCCCAGTGACTGCCACGGTCTTCAAAATCTTCCAGAAGAAGAGAAGCAGCATGAGGTTTGGGCAATGCACCAAATGAAAGGACTATTAGTGGAGCTAGTAAAATGATCTTTTTATTTGACTTACCCTGTTGCAGCCATGGACAGAATGGAAGAGAGGGTGAATTGTGCCCAACATCGCTGGTGCCTGGAGATGAAGCCACTAGGTTGAATTAAGCATTATTTTCTTAATATACTGCCAATATTTCAATGCTCTGAGACTGCATGACTAATGATAGCTCTTGGGGGTGTGGCAGTGGTGCTGAAAATGGAAACTGGCTGCTGGATATTTGCACTGGAATGTAGATCAATGGACTACGGTCAAAGGTACTCTGTCCTATGTGAAGAGATTTCTTTTGTGTTTTCCCAAAACAAAGATATCTTCCATTCCTTTCTCTGATGAAGTTTTCTTTTTTGTTTTGTTTTGTTTTGTTTTGTTTGTTTGTTTGTTTTGTTTCATAAGGAGACTTAGTGTTTGTTAGTGGGGAAAAAAGACAACTAAAGGAAGATCAGAGAAGGTATTTAGTCATCCTGGAGACTATCAGTGAGTGTTCAGGTCAGTGTGGTTTGGTAAATTTAAAAAGGATCCCCAGCTGCTTAGGGCCAAGGTCTTGTGACAATCAGTACTTGACAGAATAACTTCATGCCAAAGAAACAATACAGGTACAGCTTATCCTGCTTTGAAGCAACAAAGTAAATAACAAAATTGGCCTCTTCAGCTTGAAGGTCCAGGGTTCCATCCCTATGTACTTGCATTCAGTGAGCTATTCTTACCCCCTTACAAATAAATGGAAAAAGATGAGTGTTTAAGTGAGAGTTTAATTTGTTCAGCCTTGATCAGGAATTAAATTAGCCTTTTACATGTTTGAAATTTTTATTGTGTTTTTTCCTCTCCCCTATAATGCCCATATAAAGAGATGTTGCAGTCTTCTACTGAGAGGTAAAAAGCCCACACCTCAAAACCCCAAACCCTCTTAATATCCTACAAGATCCTTTTTCCTTATTTCTATAAGATCCAAATCAATACTACTGAAGTGACTGGAAAGTTCTTTGTTGATTTTAATGCATGTTGTATAAAGCTACTTAATAGTTTATTGTGAACTTTTCCACCTTGGTCACTGGTCAGTGCTCACTGTGTGGACTTGATGAGAATGAGGCAGTTGCAAGCATAGAAAGGTGCTCTTTTAGAAGTACTTGCACAGAGTTGAAAGCACAGCATCTCATAAAACCTGCTATAACCTGTGTTTAGGGACTTTTAGGCAGTGAAGAATATAGTTTAATTCCCTTTGAGACTTCTTTAGGAGGAATTGGCAGCCCATCTTGCTTTGGGAAGATATTTGGCTTGACAGCATATTGACTTTATAGTCTTTCTTTCTCACTCACTTCCAGTGAGATACATTTACCACTGAATGCTCAACGTAATAACAATCCTTAAGGCACCAGAATGAGGTTCCCAAAGAAGATGTTTTCATTTTGCAGTAAAGCCATATTTTTTTTTTGTTAAGCATTTCAGTGAACATAAGCCAATTAACCCTTTTCTCTAAATGAAACGTGTTCATGGAATAAATTTGTTAAAGAGAAATACCAAAATATTTCTTGTTTAACTTGAAAATATGATAACACAATATACTGCTGTATCTTGATAACATACAAGGCAATAATCTGAATAGATCAGAAAAATATGTGCAAAATTGCATCTATCATGCTGAAAACCTTTCTGTATAAAATACATGGTGTTTAGAGTCATTGAAGAAAATGTTATTTAAATTAGCTTAAATTCCAGCACTCTGCCTTTTAGGATCAGGTTTAGTTTGCTTAAATGTGCTCCATCTAAAAGACAGACTCATAAATGTGCAAAGGTCTTTTCTTTTCTCCATACTATCACTTTTAAAAATTAAGTTTAAATAAACGTAGATACCTAAAATTGCTGCTTAACTCTATCTAGTCTTGCAGGTATTTAAATATTCACTAGGAAATCGTCCTGGACTGCAATATCTGCCTATGGCTTTGTTAGAAGCTCTGAGCAGAAGAAAGAGTTGGGAGAGTCTTGCTTTGTGTAGCAATTATTCACATAAGATTCATAGAATATCTTAGTTTGGAAAGGACCCATAAGGATCATATCCAACTCCCTGCTCCTTCCAGGTCTACCTAAGACTGAGCCACATAACTGAGAGCATTATCCAGACACTCAAACCTAGCAAGCCAAGGTTTGCTTTTCCTGGGTGAACTGTATGACTCCATAGCTACAGAGCGGTTCTGAGCAGGGTGCAATAGCTTGCAAAATACAGACACAAAGAACATTCATGTTCACCCACTGCTGCGCAAAGCCTGATAGCCTGTGGAGGTCTCCTGGGAATTTACTGTTAATATCTCAGGAGGCACATTTACTGTCTGTCTCCCAACTCATGGAATGTTGTAACACATGCTACGTGCGTAAACCTTCTATGCCTACTGGGCCTAATACAAATATGACCCATATGCTACTTGATTATTTGTACTAAATGAGATTTTTTTTTTTGCTTCTGTTTCTCTATTGCTATTTGAAAAGTGTTCCGAAAACTATCTCACGTGACAGGTAAGCACTTTTAATAATTCTTGTTCTGAGTATATTCCTTGGCTATTACTTTTTGTCTTTTTGTGACTTTGGCTGTTAATTTAAACAGCCCTTCTGTCTCTAATATTTAACTTTGTGATGTGTTTAACTTTGTGATGTTAGAGCAAACCCATCTCCCTTGGCTTTTCTTCTAAAAGAGTCAGGAAGCCAAGTGTTCCTTTAGTCTTACCTGTTAAACAAACTGTCTAAACTTATGATTGTACTGGTTGCTTCCCCATCTACTTGCTCCAGATAGAGAGTGATTGCTCTTGAACATTAATGACCAGAATTGTGACAGAGTAAATAAAAGAAAATTTTGAAATTATTTTGTGTAAAAGTCATGAATACTTACGAAAATATTTCACATACTACCTTTCTAAGATGACTTTGCCTTTCCATGTGGGCACATTGTACAACTGATTATTAGTCATGTCAAATTTATCTGCCCTCTCTCATTTGCATCTCAGAGATTTTCATGCATAACGTAAATTCATGTAATGTAAGTAATGTAAGTTCCTACATGCATAACGTTGCATTTTTGCATTACTTATTTTCACCATGATTCCTTTCCTAGCATTCTCAGGGTATATGCCACTGAGATTCTTTTTCGGGGATCTACCTCAACCAAATTTCAGAAGTGCAATTTCAAATAAGAAAAGGTGAAACCATCTTTAAACTATGGTGGATCCAATTTGTCATTGTGTGATTCCTCTTCTGAGTTTTTATGAACGAGTTCAGTTGAGTTAGGGCAGTATAAATTTGAATGAGCACATGAAGTAGACTGAAATAGAGTTTGCATTTTTTCAGAATTAAACTTCTGAGAGGGTGGTTTGAGTTTAGATATGGTACTTAAAGTAATTTTTTGTTGATGTAGTGTAGACTTAGCAAAAAATAAAGGTCCTATGATAACTATTTATAACTTTATCAAAAATACTTAATCAGTTTGAAGTAATTTAATGAAGGTCAGAAGCCTGATAGAGTATTCTGAATTAGATACAATAGAGAGACTAGAGAGCTTGTGACATTATGAAATTTCCCTGTTTGCAATGACTTTGAGAAAGATGGTCTGGGTAGGAGGTTTTTAGAGGAAATGACTGACCTTGGTGCTTATGAAAGAACATGCAATTGGTTAATCAAACAGCAATGTAAAAAACAAATTGCAATTAGAGTTCTCTGAAACTACACCACAGAAAATTACATTATTTCCACAAGGTAACAATGGTCTAAAGATAACACAGATTTGAAATCCTTCTCTGTCTTGGAATTTTAACACAGCTCTCAGGATTTCAAAATGTCAGGCCATTCTAAAATTCTTCTGAGGTCCTCAAAGCTGCCTAGTGTCCTAGGAACCCACCAAGCAGGTTCAGATGGAATCTAAGGGAAGCAGCTTCTTATTTTTCTCAGATACCGAGACTTTTTTTGTGAGAAGTCTACTGATGTACATGCAGCAATACAATCAGGTAACATAGGATGAATTTGTTGTCTGGTCTTTTTCCTCTTTCTTGCTCTCAGAGCACAAGTTAATTCTCCTGCCAGTGTGTTTCTTCTGGCAGCCAGGAGCACCAGCCATGTCCTGGGGTGCATCAGGCACAGCATCACCAGTTGATCAAGGGAGGGGGTTGTCCCACTCTGCTCTGCACTGGGGCAGCCTCACCTTGAGTCCTGTGTGCAACAGGAGGACAAGTGAGTAAACATAAGTCAAATGTATCAAGTAATATAATTTATTGTTTGAGGTTTTTTTAAAGATATTTGTATAACCTGCTGGATAACAGATACTCTGATATAGACTTTTCTTCCCATTAGAAAAACTTTTTAAAATATTATAAATGAAATAACCTATTTTCAGAGGAATTAAAAATACCTTTTATCTGTTATAAGTCGTTGAATCTCTTTAACATTGTCTGTGTATAAATCCCTTGCATTACTTGGCACTGGAACAGGTTGCCCCAAGAAGCTATGGATGCCCCATTCCTGCAGGTGTTTGAGCCCACACTGGATGGAGCTCTGAGAAACCTGGCCTTGTGGAAGGTGTCCCTTCCCATGACTAGGGTATTGGAACTAGATGATGTTTAGGATTGCTTCCAACCCAAACCATTCTGTGATTCTATGATTACTGCTGTGTATAAATCCCTTGAATCTGCACAAAATAACCTTGAAACTTTTGTAATTCCAACACATAAAATTAAATGTCAGCCTAAGATTTTCATAAGTTTCTCAGGTTACTCTTCTTTTTTCATATGCATCTATAAATTTAATGATACAGGGCTTGTTGTGGAGGGTTAGTCCACATCACACCCCTCATGTTACTATGAAGTGGTCTCTCCCCACACCACTGTGCTATAAAGTTCTCCCTTTACCAAGACCCCAATGGCCCCTGGTCCTCTCGCCCCTCCCCTCCCTTCCCCCATTGGCCCCTGTTATGTCACTCAACCTTGCCTCTACCCCCTAGCCCTCAGACTATTGGCTTCTGATGCTCTGCCTGCCCCTGGGACCCTCCGGGATAAAATCTCACACGGGCTTTTGCTGTTCGTTCTTTGCCTCTGTTCCCTTCGAGTGCGTTGGTTCCATTAAACGCCTCGTAACTGCACACAGAGAACCCCTCTCGCCTTTTCGTCTCTGGTTCGCGCATAGCCTGTGTGTGTGAGAGCCTGCTCGCCACTGCCTGCGAGGGTGAGATCGTGTGCACGCGTGGGCGCTGGCAGAGTGCCGCCTAAGCGTCTCCAGGAGGGACCCTGTGGAAAAAACGCGGCATCGATCCACCGACGCCACCACCACTATAAGGGCTGATTACATGCCCTAGAGAACAAGTACTGCTGTCCTGTGTCAAACTGAATATCCACCTAGACCAGCACTCTGTCTCTAATGATGACAAATATTGGATACACAGAAAAAAAATTTAAAAAACCAAGGAAGACAAAAGGTCTCCCAGGTTTTCTCTCCCATCTTATGTCAACCAAATAGAGAGAATTTTTAAAGCCAATACTGGGCTAAAAGCACAGTGTTGACTAGCCTTTGATGGCCCTGTCTCCTGTGAATTTTTCCTGTCCTTTATGGAATTCACTTTCTGCTCTCACAGGCTTATGTGGCACTGTCCCACAATTGAATAATGTTGTAGTATAACCATTGTAATAATTACCTATAATTAATTGCTATGGTGTATTTATATGTATATATATATGTATAATTAGTATGTATATGTGTAATTAGTAGATATATTAATTGTTATAGCTAATTGTTATAATTAATATCTATAAGCTGCCACTATAATTTCCTATTCACTATCTTTGTACTATTCATGGTTCAGTGATCAAAGTAATATATACTGCTGTAACTATTTATTCCTTATGAAACAGTTTCACAAAACATCATACATCATCGCTTTTCCAAGCTGAAAAATGGTTGTTTGTTTATTTTCTTCTCATTCGGAAGGGTTCCAAATGCCTGCCCATCCATGGCCTTTCCTACTTATGCTTTCTACTATGGTAAGGACAACCCTGTATATATTGTTCAGGGAGTGGACACAGTCTGTGTTTCCATGCTGGTACGGTTCTTTCTCTTTTTCTCTCTTGATGCATATGTGTGGGTTTTTTTGTTTGTTTGTTTTCCCTTTTTTTCCTCTGCCAAACTAAGGATTCTGTTTCTCAGTTAGCCCTAATCTTAAAACCTGTCTTTTGTAATTATTTTTCTTTTTTTTTTTAACAAGAATTTCTTGGAAGGAATTTCTGTTCCTTATGTCATTTAGAATGAACTGCTTAGTCCATTCTACAGCTACTTCTCCATCAGTGACAGATGAGAAGTCAGTTAGCACCATAAAAATTATCTGCCTGTCCTTAGTATCAGACACAGGAATCAGGCTCAGAAAAAGAACAGGAGCCCATTTTCTCTGGTATTCTTTCCCTGATAACTTTGACTTGGAGAATCGGGAAACAAATTACGTTTGACTCAATATGTGTGGCACTCTGGGCCCATAAGCACATCAGAAAAAATAAAGATGGTGTGATTTCTAGAAGGTTCAGTGAAACTGGTGTGGAAATATAATACTAGAAAGAAAGTATTCAATTTCTTAATGAAGCTTCATATACCAGCAAAATATTTGCTTTAAAGTATTCATTTTTCAACTTAAAGCTCTAACTTGTCCAGAAATTGCCATGTCGATGTATGTTTAGAAGAAGTCCTAAGTTTTGCTAAGCTTGTGGTATGTTCCTTCCTGAAGCACTTCAGTGCAGGTGTGAAACTATTCTGTGGGCTTTAAGGATGTATCCACAAAACTTTTCACATAACCAGTGTTCTGTTTTAGATAAGTTTGAAAAAGCCGTAAGTGTAGTTTTTTTAATTCTACTTTTGTTTTTTGCTTTCTGCATGGAATAAACACAAACTTTACTAATTTATTTAAAAATAAGTATCATATAGAGAGCAAATTGCTTTTATGGCTTACTTTACGGTGTTATGTCTCACACAATATTATTGCAGTAAATGCAGAAACGTGAGCACTGTTTAAATAAAAAGTGAACATTTTAAGTTGTTTACGGACAGCTAGCTCAGCAAACAAAAGTAGTGTTATAGAAAATAAAAACACTTTGATAAAGTACTTGTCATCTAATTATTTTCTATAGTTCAAAATCAAATTCAGAGGTGTTGTCTAATAGGTGGACAATACTTTCTTACTCTGCATGATTTTAAATTTTACACAAAAGCTGTTATTTATCGATACATCTGGAAACAGTGATGTTGCCCACTGTTCATTAAAAGTAATAATACCCATCTATTCAAGATCTTTCCTTGTACATATCGTAGTTTGCAGAATTGTTTTTTATTGTTTTGAGTCAGTGACCACAGAATGTTTTCTAGGCTTACCAAGAGTCTAGGAGAGTATCTCTGTAAATGCAACATATTAACATCTAAATGTATTTATATAACATTCCTCCAACATGTCATGTGGAATTTTGTTAAATTGTGAGTAAAAGGTAGCCCATAGATTTGATGCATCAGCAACATACAGAATTTAGTGGACAGAGGCCATCACTGATTCTGGCCATCACTGATTCTCGCTATGAGAGGAATTGGAGGTAACAAAGAAAGATGATCTTTTTCTGTGTATTGTCTGCACCTCTCCTTATTCCATGAACTTACTCCTCATAAGTAAATTGAAGAATTCGGATTCAGCAGCCTCTCAAGGTCTGCATGCTTTGGCATGCTGAGATCTGAGCAGAAAAAAGATAGGAAGGTCTTCATTACACAGCAGTATATTTTGAGGACATATGCCTTAGGCTTTGATTATCAAGGAGAAAATTCCATGTTCTCCTTAACTGGACTAACACTTTTCCTCTTCCTTTAATGCTGGTCACCACAGCAAATGCACGGTGGGCTCTGATCCTCCCCTCTGTCCAAAGCCCAGCCGGATCCAGTCTGGCACAGGGCTGAAGGCAGCAGTCTGCTGCAGTGACAATGTGTGCTGCAGAGGGGGGCAGTTTAGTGGTGCTAACCCAGAACATAGTTCTGTCTTTAACAGCACCCCAGGTGATGTGAGGCTGGTGCTGCTCCTGTCCTGTTTGCTGCTGACAGAACCAGGAGGAGCTGATATGGCTATCAGGGTTCAGAGCCCCATTCCACCGTTTGGCATCTGCACTGCCTTGTGAACTGCACATCTAAGCCCCTCTGCAGAATTCACCAGAACTACTTCCAGTAGTCAGACTCTGTTGTTTATTGTGTTAAACATGGCTTGCAAAATGAAGTATGGAGCATTAATAAAAAAGATTGGGATTTGGGAGGCATCATAAAGGAGTTAAAGGTACAGCTATCACAGATGTCCAAAGTTATCTTTAAAAAATAATGATTTTAAAATAATCTTTTATGTCCATTTGTTTTAGCGTATCTAATTGAATAATGGAAATAATTTCCTTAAACTGTATTATCTTCATGCCTCACTGTACTTAAAGAGATGCATGATCTTAGCATGGGACTAATTTTGTTCACTCTAAAGGGACTAAGTTTGTGCTTAGTTTTAAGCACATTTAAACATTTTCTTATGCAGGGGGTGATATTTCAAGAAAAAATATCAGGTTCTGTGCATAAAATAAACGTTAAGATGTCATATAATGTATAATTTACTCCAACCAATTAGCAAGTAAAAATATTCAGTATGAAAAAAAAGGTGTATCCTTAGACTATGTGTTTCTTGCTGCGAGAATTTTAAAAAATGTGTTCAATTATCTGGAGGTGTAATTTTATATTCCCAGGTAAGATTTTGTCCAGGGGATTGTTATGGACTTGAGAAACTTCTTTCTTTACAACTTGACTCAGAGGTTTCTGCAATGGCATGAACAACTTGTAGTTGAGTAAAACACTAGTGAGTGTGTATCAGGAAGTCCAGTTACTCCCTTAGGAAGTAGTTTCTTATTCTTCATATGGATAAGGTAGAATTAACATTCTGTAAGATTTAAATTTTGTGTATTGATATTCTGGTAAAAAAATGATACAATCAATGGATGAAAAAGAAATGGACATCTTAGGAGTCATAGAAGGATTCCACAATCAAGGAATAGGAAGAAGTAGATAGTAAGAGAGCACATGTGTAAGAGCACATGTTTTGTAGCTTATCAGTGACAGCACTCAGCTTGAAACTGGGCATAGCTGAATTAGATCTTAAAGATCAGTTAGGTTTAGTGAGCTGCCATTTTGCATAATTCATTAACTAATTGGTATCGGCATTTTGGCAAGTAATTAGCGCTGAATTTCAAATAAAATGATTTAAGTATTAGGATTTAATTCTTTTGGTTATGATGGCATAGCTATGAAATGTTATCTCCGCTATTAGTTCCTCTAAATTTGACATCAGAAAAAAATGTGTTTTATAGAAAATGGGGACAGAGGTGCGCGCCACTTTGTATTTCTCACTCCTGTATAATTCAGTTAAGAACTGAAGGAGTTGTCAGAGAAAAAGGAGAAGTCACTGAACTGGGGTGGTGGCTTTTTGAAGACAATCCTGCTGCAGTAAGCTACATTGTACTGAGCTGCTTCTGGTTGAAAAATAGAAAAGAGAGAACCAGTTTTTAGAGATGCTGAATAGATTGATGGTGAATATGAATCAATAATTAAAGTACCTCCTATTTAGAATTCTAAGCCTACCTCTTCAACACAATATTCCTACGGCAAAAATAGTTTTGACTGCATGAGCAGGAATATGAGAAGGTATTAAGTTGTGAGAAGTTAAGAGAGAAAAATAGTTAGAGAAACAGTTGTGTTTTCAAAGTCCTAATCCAGCAAAATTTATACATAAATAATAAGCACTAAACAATTCCTTTATCTTCATCCAGTGCAGTTCTTCAGACTCTGAACAAAGCCATGATGTCAGTGAAATGTAAGAATGCATTCAAAATAAATATTTATGAAATAACTTCAAATATTCAGTAATGCCAGTCCCAGATTACAAAACAGTCTGACCGTAAGTATGACTTCTGTCACTCAATTCCTCCAACCCCTCCACAAAGAGAAAAAAAATAAAGAAGAAATTCCCTTTTGTTTCATTCTCATTTACCCTTATAGCCTTGAACATCCCCTTTGTTCACAGACCCTCTGAAGCTTTATTCCCACAGATGCTAGACTGGAAACACTGAAGCTGCTTGTAGTATCAAAGAGCTGTGGTCCATCCTAAAATGGCAACTCTTCAGTTTTCAGAGCAAGATATGGGAAGGAGGGACAAAGGGTCATCAAGTTAAAACTTGCTGGCCTGATGGCTGGATCCTTATGTCTACTTTTAGGTTGAGGCTGAGGTTCCTTCATAGTCTGAGCAGATTCTGCATAATCAATTGTTTTGTACCAATCTATTCAGTAATCATAGAGCTTGCTAGCTTTAGCAGGAAATAAAGTTTGTGGGTCATGTTTTTCTTTCCTGATGAAGCATAAAAATAATTAATAATTTTGAAAATCCTTTTCTTTGCAGTGCTTGTTCTAGTATTTAATGGAACTGTCGACTTTTAAACCTCAGGCAGCTCCTTCCTACACCTCCTAAATTGCTATTGTTAGCTCAGGTACTTATTTCCTGCAACCTATTTGCCAAAACAGCCTTATCTTGCTCTTGTATGATTATTTCAAAATCATCTAATGTGCCTTGAGTTAAGACAATGAGGGATGTTCTTTCTGTGAAACAAGTCATCCATGAAATGAGGTCAGCAGTCCTTTTTCCTGTATCTCCCTTATATTTCTTCATAAATTTGTCATGTCATCGTAACTCACATTTAAATCAGAAAAAGAGACAGAGGAGATAAGGAAGAGAGATTATTCTATGAAATTTGTGGTGTTCTATTTGCTCCCTCCCCATGACACTGCACCTATGACAGTCCTGTCGTTACTGGGGAAGACTTAATGCCCCTTCAGAATGCTGGAGCTGGTGGCTGACAGTCTTCAGAGACTGTTTTTGGAGCAGCTCCACTAACATGTGCCTGTTCTTTATTATTGGTAGAATGTGGAGATTTTAAGCCCCGATTGACTGAATATGACATGATTTGGGAGTAAAAACATACATTCTTCTCTTTTAATGTCAGTGTTTCAAGTCTGGAATATCACAAGTTTAATTTCTCTTCCATCAAACATGGATAAAAGATCTAAAGTAAGGACAATAACGTGATGTTGAGAGGATGAATTTCTGGTATGTAAAATGACTGCCATAATCTCAGAGACTTGTCAGGGCTGAGACAGACTGACTGGCCCATTAAAATCACCAAGATTAAAAGCACATATACTCTGCCATACTAAAAGTAAATAATTAAGTCCTTTGTGTTGTGATTTGATTTTTAGATTTGAAGAGAACTTCTAAAAAGGACCCCACTTTACCTGGGTTAGTACCTACGATGAGAATCTTCTGAAAGAACTCTGAAGTATAGTTGAAGTTTCTATCTTTCCTTTACTACCTATTGCATAAGAGATGTTGAGAAAGATATCTTTTCTTGTTTCAGTGTTCAGTTCTTCTTTCCTTGGTCAGATTGTTTTTCTTCTGCTTCCCCCCGACTCCAACTTGTAATAGGTGTTACTATATTTCAGTCCTCTAAGTTTATGTTTCATGCCGAGGGAAAATATACTCCTGATTAAAAAGTAAACTACATGTACTATAATATTTAAAATAGTAGATTTCAGTCATCTTTGATTATGCTTCATCAAGTGTATCTTTATCTACAAACTGTTTAAAATTCACAAAATGCACAAAAAACATTGTTTGACTGTTCTGGTATTCCTGTTACTCTATTGAATTGAACCTGTCTCAGGGTTTATGTGTATTCTGTTTTCTGGCTGGAAAAGGGAAAGTTCATTCTCATCTTTTATGCGACATGCTTTTATAATGTAGATAATAAATCATGTAAAAGCTTTAAGCATTTCTTTTATGAAAGGCAAAAAAGTTTTTCTGAAAAAAAAACCCACACCAAAGGAAGAACAGAGAGAAATGATTAAACTATTTTTTATTACTTGTATATGTTTTAAACCCAATTTATTTCAAAATCTGCATGTTGCTAAATAACAAGCAGTGCTGCTACATGCCACATTAAGGATTTCAGGAATTCATTAAAATAATTTAAACTTTTCTTGGGTAAAAGTCAAAAGAACTGGCAAAATATCAGAGCTGAGAATAACACCCAGGCTATTGCTGTGGCAGTTGCTGCACTTGCTACGACAGACCTAAATGGGTTATTCTTAAGCCTCCAAAATGAAAGTATATTTAGCATTTTTAAAATACTTTTCTTTGGTTTTGAGGCAGTTTTGTAAGAAGGGCTATGGAAATCTAAGGCACAGAAAAATCTTTTAAATCATCAATGCTTGAACATAAGCAATGCAAGCAGGGTTTAAATTGTCTCGCAGACAAATGATACTTCCTGCTGAGCTGACCCATTCTGTGACACTATTTAAGTGGATTTTTTTCCTGTTTATGATCTCTTATTTGTTCTATTACACTTCAAAGCTGTGTTCTGTAATTTCAGACAGCTCCTGGAACTTTCATCTTCAGGACCTTGTATGCTTCAGTTAATTAAGTGATGTACAGGCTTTAAGATCTGGAGTTTGGGCATAAAGGATTATGTTAAGTGACATAGAGCTGATTGGATCTGAGGTGCCATATGATGTGGTTATTCTTATTTTGATCTCAGTCAAACGCAGCTAAACAATGATCTGCCCCTAACTACCAAATGGAGATGACTTTTTTCTAATTCTATTCACATACAGGGAATTTGTTATGAAACAGAGATTTTACAGTAATCTATTTGAACTACATGTAGTCTAAACATATAAAAAATGTATTTTGAATAAACAATACATTCTATATGCATATAAAATATATATATGTAAAATAATATGACCATCATGGAGAAAGAAAAAAATGTAAAAATTTGTATTTTTCCACTCTCAAACAAAACCAGAAGCATGCTTGTTTGAAGAAAGCCATCATAAAGCCATAATACATGGAGAAAGAATAATCTGCTTAAATATATTTCTAATCCATTTCACATGCCAAGATCATATAGATCCTCTTTTCAAGAGCTGCCTTCACAGAAGGTGTATCACCTTGTAAAGAGTAGCCTTTGTGGAAAGTTATGTATAGATAGAAGCTAATGTGATGCAGTATATTTAGTACTGAGTGACATATAAATACTATATGATAAATACCACTGCCTTGTAGAGAATTTTTATCTTTTTAATCTCTTTATTGCATATCCATCCATGTGTTTCTTCTTAAGAAAGCAAGAAGAGTTGCATTTCATCTTAGCAATAACTTTCAGAAACTATCTGCCAGAATATGTTGATATGACACACAGCAAATATGAACAGTGATGAGAAGGAAAAGCTAAGATCTACCACGGTCTGCATGCTAGCTGAAAGTTGTGTAGTCTCAATTTGTGTGTCACCACTGAAATAACTCCTCTGATATTTGGCCCTAAAATGGTAAATGTGAGTGTAACGTGTGTATTAGAGATGATTGTGAACCTACTCAAGAGATGGTTCTCAGAATCTCCCTTAGTGGTTCAGAAGATCATTTTATAGCAAGAGTGCTAATGCTACCTGAAAATAGAAATTCTTACCCAGTGTAATATTAAAGTCTGTTGACACTAATTTATATACTGAATTTGGTTGAAAAGTAAGGAAAATGCTGAATTAATAAAAAATGCAAATAAGAAATGTTAAAATACAGCTAAGCACTGAGTTGCAACATAAAAATGAGTACTATTCATATGTCAGCATAAAGGAGATTTATTTGCTCTTGTCATAAATCATCAGAACAAAATATTCAGCTGGCTTTGATGTGAAGCTGAATCTCTTCGTATTGTCTTGTAGGAACTATGGATCAAGTGGCTCATGGTGTGGGCTACCCTCCTCAGCTGGACTGCTTGTAAGTCTGCAATGGGTAAAAATTGCTCAGCCTAGGTATAAAATACTCTTGGGCACATGGTGTAACTCTTGGGGATGGTGCTGTGCAGGGCTGGGAGTCGATGATCCTTGTGGGTCTCTTCCAACTCAGCTTATTCTGTGATTCTGTGATTCTGTGAAAATCAGCACAAACGCTTGGCATTAACTTCCTTCCCTACATAAGACCACACTTGTATAACTTGGGCAAAAAAATGCCTCTTTTCTGATTCTGATCATGCTGAGGTAGATACGGTAAAGTTAGTTAATTTCTCATGCTTGTCAAGAACAGCACAATTTTAGTACATACTTGCTACCCTGGGAACCTTAAAAAAAAAAGAAAAAAAGGAAAATATAAGGATTGTCCTTCAGAGTAATAAGAAGGCTGCTGTTCTTTTAAGGATCAAAAATTGGTACATGCTATAGTTTTGGCACTGTGAAATTTCAAAGTATGCATCCAGTTCTGTCTGCCTGTGATCCTGAATTCCTTATATGGCTCAAATTTTAATTTGGCCACCAAATAGTTACTTGTCAAACCCTGAAAAGTTCACCAGTTCCCTAAGAAAGTCTTTAGAATTTTGAGTTGTAGAAGTAATTCAGAGACATAATTTCTTCTCTCTCTTTCTTCATTATTTCATCATTTGGATGGGGCCAGTAATAACTGGTTAGTTAATATTCATAATATGTTTGGCATGTATAATAAGTTGATATGCCAGGCTTTGTTTAGGCAGCAGATTGAATGATAAGGTGCATTCATTTAAACAACCATACTGGAGACTACTAAGTGTAACATCTTATTTGCTGACATTTATGTAGGGAAAAAGTACATATGTGGAAGAAATACAACTGCCTTCCTCAACAGAAAGCTATTTATTCACCTCTTGTAATGCAAAGTAATAGAAGACAGGAGGATGGTTGGGCTGAGAAAAAAGTTGTCAGCCAGTTAGGGAAGGTGAATGAAAGCTAAAAAGAATCAGCAGGAAAATAAACACTAGATTTTAAATTCAATCCAGCATCTGTTCGTGTTGAAACTGGTGAAGGCTCTGGAAGAAGTTGCTGGGTGGGCACTGGCAACTCTAACTAACCCAGCATTGCCAGAGAGCTATTCTCTGATGGATAGATCAACTTAGATGAGGAGGCTGAAAGGGGCTGAATTTGTAACCAGTGTGTTGGAAAGTCAGGTTCAACAAGATTTCTTGTGTGTGTGTGCATGTGTGTGTATAGAACAAGACAGGAAAATTTTCTTTCAGTATGTAGTGAAAGGAAAATGATTAATGATTTAGGATTCTTTTCACACTGCAGTAAAAATTAATTAAAGATGTGCTGCCTTTAAGCAATTCTATGCTTACAATGATAAATATGGAAATGTGCTGCATTTTGCAGAATAAAACCCACTGTCTTTACAACGCACAGAAATTAATTGTATCCATATCCACTTTTATGTAAACACTGTGAAATTCAATTGTTAAAGGTTCAGCTGAATGTCTCTCCATGATTAAAGAAAAGCAATAATGGTGGTAGCATCTTCAACAGCAAATGCTTTTTCTCACTTAGGAAAGAATTGGAAAGAAAAGATTTTTGTCATCTTAGGCATAAGGGCAAGTGAGGGGGAGAGGCGGGATCAACAAATACCTTCAGTAGCTAAATATATCACAATTATGATGAATGTGGGGAGAGATATTTTCGGTATTGTTTATTAAACTTAATTGTGTTAGATGTGAGCTTTGAATCTACTATCACAAATAGGCCCCCAATCCCTTACCTCTTCTATTCTTACAAAATGAAGCTACCAGAGTAATATTCCTTTCTATTGACACTGAGACGTAATTCCTCTTTTCAAATCCCAGTGGCTGTCTCTCTATTATTGTATTAAATAAAACCTCTTGTCCTCAGTTTCAAATTTCAACATAACTTTGAACATAACTGCAGCTTTCTTTTCCTCTAGTCCATTTCCTTTTCCCCTTCCTGTAGCTGCCATTTTGAGGGTGTTGGGAGCATTCCTGATCTTTTCTGCTTCCTCCCTGCCTCCTGCACAGCAGCTGCACAGCTGTCCTACAGCCTGTCTAGGATAGCCACACAGAGCTCTTATCTTCTCTGCCTCTGACTAACCTCTTAGATCAACCTCTGCCATGCTGCCAGAAGTGACTTGTTCAAAAAGTGCCTTTCATCTGCTTTCTGCTTGCTCACCTGTCCTTCAGGCTTGTAAAGCCTGCTGCAGCTTACAGTGGTGATAAAGCTAACCAAGGTAAAAAAAACGTATTTAGAAAATCCTCTTCATTAGGAACCTGTGTGTGCTCTAGCTATTCGTATTGAAAAATGCTTTAATACTGCTACTGATTTACTGTTGAGTGAGTACGTATAGGTCTCTGTATGGCACATCAACTAAGGAATTTAATTGGTTAAATGAGAACAGAAATATTCTCAGGAACGTTTCTTGTTCCCTTAGGAATCTGAGGATAAAGGGAAGAAGGAAAGAAGGATGTAACTGAGAGCTTAGCATATAACTTCTTTCTAGAGAGAAAGCAGAATTATTTGCAGAGCCTGAAGTATGAGCAGTGAGTAGGGAGTTGCCTCTGTGCTCACCTTCAGCCATGTCTGTGTTTTCTCCTTTGAAAGAATTATCCTTATGTCCTTTATGTGTTGACCAGAGTACGAAAAGAGACTTGTACAACAGTGTCAAGGTACTGTAACTACCTTGGCATCAGTGGAATTACAAGCTGAAGGGTCATCCCAATATGTCCATTTAAGAATTAAGAAAAGATATAGTTAAGATGCAGAGAGAAAGATATACTGGTTTCATGAAAATTCAGCAAAACACAGATATATTTTTTTGCATGAAAGAAAATTTTTTTGTAGTATGGGTAAAGATAATATAGAACTAAAAGTTCTAGAAAACTGACAGATGACTTTTTAGCACCTCTGAGGATGAATGTTTTGATGTAGGTGTAATGTGCTAATGAATTAGCCTTTCAAATACAAATGGAGCAAATATGCCTCATTCTAGTCCTAGAGCATGAAAAGTATTTGCTCAAACCTAAAAATGATCATATGCTTTAGCAAACTATGACATGAGTGGAAATTTCCACTTGGTAAATAGCAAGTAGCTTTTGTTGGTACAAGGCTTCAGGAGCGCAGTAAAGTAAAATTCACATAGTCTTGCGTAGTTTGGGATCGATTTTGGGATCAGTGTTGTTGAGGCTTGGATAGAAAAATTAAGTAAACTAGGAAGAGATGAGAACATGAGTGCTCTGAACTAGGTTACAGGAGATACATGACCAAACATATTTGAGAAGGTGTGTGCCCTTGGGATACATTTGTGTTTGCCCAGCAGATTTTCCCTCTTCTCTTAGAGTGGAACCAGGTCTGTCCTTGAAAAATCCTCTTAAAAATCTTAGAAGCCAAGTCCAGTGGGTGAGGACATGAAATCTGCTTAATTCTGCACACAGAAATATTTAAATAAAAATAGGAAAGATTTTCTGACTACAAGTGAAAAAAGCTGGAAATGCAGGTTGTCACAAAGCCCTTTTCAGTGGGGAAGGTTTGAGACGCTTGCTCCAGCAGCCACCATCCTCCATTAGTGCCTGTAGCTACACCAGAGTGTGGGCCACATTTTAACTAGAAGCTTTTCTATTCCTGCTCTGCAGTTTGCAGCCCATTTAGTTTTGTCTCTGCCTTTGCAAGGCCCTGATGGAAACCAGATCACTGGGATGATGTATGTCAAAAAACAAACTCCTCTTAAAAAGGGAGAAGAAGTGAGAGGCGTTATTGGATATAACTGTTTACTCCGGCAAGGGAACTGTGAATTGTCTTAAATGGCCAGCAGCAGCTCAGCCTCTCCAAGGCAGGAAAGTGAGGGAGTGTTTGTACTTACAGTCAGTAATTACAGCTGCTGTTCATTCCCTACTCTAGAGAAATTAAGCTGCTCCTGATTTGAGCAGTAGTTTCACGGTACAAAGTGCTATGTCTCAGTGCCTGTTGACTTCTATTTTTCTTCCTTCTCTCCTGCAGCACCTCCCTCCTTTGTGTTGTGTCAGAGCAAGTCTTTGTTCATGTTAGATGAATTGGGAATTAGAGAATTAATCTGACTTTAAAAAAACACAACAAACCCGATTACTTCTAGGCCTAAAACCACTCTGATGTGAGAAATGAGGACTGAGTATACAGAATGAAATTACTGTAGCATCCCTTTTGGTGCTGGAAAAACTTGGGCTTCTTATGTGTGCCTAACAAACAGCCTTATTCTGTGCTCACAGAGATAATGGAGTCACCGAGTAAGTGGTGTAAAAAAGCATGACTATCCATCAATTCCACCCTTTCTACTAGGCAAACTGTCACTAAACATTAATAAAATATTATTGTTACTCAGCTTTAAACCTTCAACATCAGCAGTGCTATGCCATAACTAAGTACAAATCTTATTAGGAAAAAAGCATTACCTTTTAAATTTTCCCCTAAGGAAGAAATATCTCACTGTTGCATTCATTGCTAAACAGAAACACTATTATTTCAGTAAACAGTTTATAAACATTAAAAGAAACTGAGTGAGATTTATGGGATTTAAACCTTCATTTCATTATTTGTTAACAGGCTTTAGCTCCTGCATGCTACTTCAAACATCCCTCTTGAATACACTTTTCTGCAGTTTTATGTCTTGAAAGACTGAAAAAAAATCTTTCTTACCTGAGCTGGATTTTCTCAGAAAACCAGAAAGAAGACCTGATGTCAATTACAGGTTTAAGCAGCTGTACAAACATCACTGAATATGCAAAAATGCATCTTCAATGAATACTTTCTGGTTAGACTATTATTTCTCTCATGAATATTTCAGTTATAAAGTTTTTTTTAAATTGACTTTAATTAAGAGGCCTGCTAAGAAAAAAGTAGTTATAACTTAATTTCCCTTTGACTGGCCTTATCATGCATTGCATTCAGCAAAAAATTATTTCTTTTCTTGACAAAGTATGGTGTTTGCTGGTTCCAGTTAGAGCTAATACATAGACAAATGCCTATGGGCTGAAAGTTTAATACATCATATATTGTGCCTTAGCAATGACAAGCAAAATTTGCAACTGGCTTCTTTATATTTACAACAAAATTTATCTTTTCCACAGACGAGAATATCCACAAATGTTTATTGATTTTATCAACAGATTAACAACTCATTTTTAAAATGCGTGATCCTTATATACCAATTCTTATTTTTCACTTCATCTCACTACTTTAATATTTTACTCTTTATGGGGATGGGATAAGAGAAGTCAATTATAATTTGATTGCATAAATGTCATGCAAGAAGTTTCATAAAATAACAATCTTGCAAAGAAATGCTCTAGCAGGGGTTTAGTGTGTTGTGTCCTCTGAGAACTATTTGGTAGTTGTTTTAGGATGCACAGGAGTATCTCTGTAGAAGTAAAGATGACAAATTTAAAAATGACTTCTATGCTCTAAAGTTGAAGGCTTGAAAATCATGATAAAAAGGAATTTTTGGTGGCAAAGAACAGGAAGGAAAGGCAAATTTCACTTTTCTGAGAAGATGAAATTCAGTGGCTGATAAGATCTGAACATTATGAAGACTGTAAAATCACTGGGGATATGGGAGAACAAAGTATATTTTAGTAGCTGCCAAACCCGTGGTATATCTAGATCAGTGTATAAACTAAATTGAAACAAAGCCACAGCAAGGCCTTGTCAAAATTCCACCATCAAGAAAAAAATGGTGCAGCAAATGAGGCAAAAGTGAAGCAGATTAGAAGCTTTCAACAGCCTCTGAGTCAGCTGGTGGCATTACCAGCATGGAGGTTTGCACAGTGTCTAGCCAGCCGTTCATATCAGCCGTTGCTTTGTAGAGATATTCTTACTTTTCTGCTCATATTATAACTTCAGAGAGAAAGCTGCACTTTCAGCCAATGAGCAAAGAATGTATCAATAGAAAATTAATAGAGGACTTCTGCACAGTTCAGCAAGATGATTACAAACTGGATTTTTTGTCTGTAATTTTTCAAGTGCGGAAAAAAAATATCTTGGATAGAATGATTACAGTCAAGAGAAACCAATTAAACAGATTTGTGTCCTGTGGAATGTCTCAAGTGTATTAATCTCTATGTAAATTCTGTTTTCAAGTAGTCAGAAAAAGCCTCTTTACAGCCATTCCTCCCTGAAAAATGGTAAATAAAAAGTGGAGGCTGTTAGTAGATTCATGTTTGAGGTATTTTTCAGCATTGAAACATAATCAAATACTTTAAGAAAAAGAAGATAGTCTCTACGAAAATGTAAAATGAGGTGATAACCCAACTCTTTCCCCTGCTGCTGAATCTTCTGTCTGGTGTATTATCTGTGGCTATAGTGTTCTTAAAACAAAATGAGACATTATTCATTCAAAACCTGTAGTATTAAGGTTGTGATGTCAAGCACTCAGAAGATAAGAAGTGCCAGTTTAGGTTCCCATCTGCATCTTATTTTGTCCCTACCTAGCTGTTTATGTTATTAGCTATTTTTTGACAAATTTACAAATTCTATTTCTTGTTACATTATTTTGGCATATTTAAACACCTCTGTTTTTTTCTTTTGACTACCCAGCCAAGTGATTTAAAGTCCTTATTTCTGTAAAAATATTCCTGATGCACTGGCAGGATGTTTGTAAAGCAGTAGCATGTCCTGGAATCACATTCACAACTGTATCAGGTCTCTGTGTTGCTGTGCAAGATGCCATTGCAGGTCTGTCTTCACTGACATTGTCCCTTCTAGGCTACCTGAGCCTCCTTCTTCATCTGTGTCCTACCTATCATTCATGCTTGTTTTATCCACAGGGTATGATCCACACTCAAAGTGCAGCCTTTCTGTAATGCAGGGTCTTTTCAGGCTGCTCTGTACTTCATGCAGTTGCGAAGGGTGTTTGAGAAAGGAGTTTAAGGTTTTTATGTGTGGTGGAGATCGTGCTGACTGCCTTGTACCCTGCGAAGCTGAGAGATGTGCCAATGAAAGGAGCAGGGTTAGAGTGAGAGAAGAATGTAAATGTCACCACTTCTGCAAGTGTGGCAGGAGTGCAGAGCAGAGCAATCTGGATGGCAACAAGGACAGAGCAAAAGAATTCAGATTTTATGGGTCACCAAACTATGAGGGAGGTGGGGAGTGTGACAACGTGCTTCACTGTTACACTGACACACTCCCAGCAAAGAACTTCATTTTTTAGTGTTCTTCTTATGCTGCAATCTGTTGGCAAAATATAGTTCTCCTCCACTTATATATTTTCTCTTACAGTAACACACATGGTTCATGAACTTTTATGTTGTTATCTGAACAAAGAGAGATACAGAGAATTATCAAGTTTAAACTGAGCTGTCAAGGTGAATAGACTATACCTACAAGATGTTTCTTGCTTCATATTTCTACCATTAACCTCAGAAATTTGGGTCCTTGACCCTGACTGACACAGAGCATAGGGTAACTTTAAGGTGGACCCTAATTATTGGTGCAAATACGACCTATATGCTCAAAAAGGTGGATAATGTCTTCTGTGGTTCCTATATTGTATTACACTGAACCTCGAACTCAAAATCTGAATGCACTTAAACTTCAATGAAGAGAATGGGCAAAAATGTGTCATGTCACTACAGAACTATTGGTTTGAGCTCAGTACACTGCAAGGTTTGTGAAGTTTCTTGGAGAAAAGAACAACTGAAAGTACTTCAGAACAACAGAAAACAAGAACCGCTTAGAAACTACTAACAGAAATAGTTAAAATGAAACACACCATTTCCCAAAAGTTCAGTAAGTCTGGTTAACCCATTGTCTTCAAATAAGTTTAAAGAAATAAATCTACCACAGTGTTACCAGGGAATTAGTAGTAAAACTGCTGAAGACAGAGGATGGTGCAGGAATTTTAAGGAAGTGAGGAATCAGCTAAAGCAGAGATGATAATGGATCTTGTTAAGGGGGAAATATTAATGAAATTCCTTCAAGATGAGTCTTGCAAGGGATGTAACGTAAAATTTTCATTAATAATCTCAATATAAATTTGAACTTGAGTACAGAGAAAATTCTCAAATTACTCGTCTGTGGTGCATAGGTGAGTTTTACTCTGGAGTAGTCATAGGTGCCTAAACCAGTGGGTTAGAGAAAGGAGCGGAGAGAAAAAGTCACTTCCTGAGGCTGGCTCCTGGCACCTGGGTTAGCTTCCTGCTCTGAATTGTTCTTTTAAGTACAGAGATGGAGTCAAGATGCGGCAGGAGGTCTATCTGCTCGCAGTGGGGAGTAATGACATTGTTTATTACACACGGTTGATAACTGCACATTCAGGCCTGTTCTAGTTCTTGTTCACAATGTTAAAACAGGGCTTGAACATTGACTGCGAAACCTGCAAGCCGCCTCTGGAGACTCTACTTGAGTCCATAGATAATTTAAATGTACATGAAAGGACTTGCCTAAAGCCAGTGTATTTCAAGCACTCTACTTTTAGGTCTTTAAATGATGTTTTTGCAGTAAGTTTCCCTTTGTTGCCGCAAAATACATTTGTAGGACAGTATCTAATGTTCAGTCTCACCAATACTCACCTGCTGCTTCACAGGGTGCCGTGTACCTGCTTAACCACCTGCTTAAGGGTTACTTTTCCCTCACAAATTAATCAAATTAAAGAGATACTGCTCTCAGCTTCTCAGCTTCAAGTTTGATGCTCCTTTTTCAAAACTTGCCTTGTTTAAGAAAAGCCCAAACCAACTGCCCTCCCGCCATTAAAAATCTAGCTGAAAATCAGTAATAAAATACTTGCAGCAATACAAAAGACACTGAGGATTAATAAAATCTAGCTGCAATTCTTTTATCTCTTATTGTATTTGTTTATAACTACCTCTCCATCTCCTGGCTGCTCTCTGTGTCACTGCCCATACCCTCCAGGGCTGAGTGTGTGGGACAGGAGTCAGTGTGGGGAGAGTGATTTCGTTTTGGTTTCTTTCTGCCCAGGCCATTTCTGTGGTTGGGTTTACATTTTGTGGCCACATGTGGCAGTAGAATTTGCAATTCAGTTTAAGAAAGGAGGCAGAATGTCCCAAATTTTCTATACCTTCTGAAGTTTAGCACACACTGTAACAGTTACACTAGTCTTTCCTTATTCCTGTTTCCCCGTGGCCAGACTTAACAATGCAGACAGTCCTCACTGATATATAACCCTGATCTCATTGATCAACTATTGTAGAATACCCAAATTTCTCTCTCTTAAGGGAGTCCACTTAAGCCACTAGTGCAGGTTTGAAGACAAAATACTGATTTGGCTGTTCTAGAAATCATTTCATGCTAGGTATGTAGAACAAACACCATTGTATATGGAGGCCTGACGATGTTTTCAAAAAGGAAGTGGAGAAAGACATCAGAATTGGTAGGAAACAACTATCTTACAGCATGAGACTCAATTAATTTCTTTAGATTGTAGAGCAGGGGCTGGGAACTAGTGAATATTCCTTGTAAATAGTCCATGTTTTTGGCAACAAAAAATGAGAGGAGCTGTTTAGCTTTAAAAAAAAAGAGAGAGAAAAAAGTGCTGTAGGGCCTAAGAGATGTGTACTGTAAGGCAGTGAAGTGTGGAAGAAAATTCCAGCAAAAATTTTGGAGGTAGGAAATGGAACGAATTCTAATCTGAAGATTGATTGGTTTATGAAAAGCATGATTTTGTGGCTGTTATGATACTGTTTTCTTGTTTTCTTGCCTATGTTAGAAAGTGCTCTCACTGACTCTGGTGTAGGCATATTCTAGTTTCCTAAATTATCATTATTTATTATGGACAAAAGCATTTACTACATGAGATGATGTTAACCAGTTGAAAAAAGAAAAAGAACTTGCACTTTCATTTGACTGCTTAATTTTGAAGTTTGACCCTGATCCTGCAAGAATTTGTATGAACTTAAAGAAATGCAAGCAGCTATAATTATTGCAATGGGAACAAACACAGCGTATTGTAAAGTACATATGGGTTACAAGGAAATGTGCTATTACCACCTATATTCAAATAAGATCTCAGAAGACTGTGTGCTGTTAGCTGATAGAATACTATCCAGCTATTCATTTTACAGAATAACGTTCCCAGCAGCTGTCACCATATTAGGGTCTTGAGCTATTCAGTCTGAGCTGAGTGTAGTGATTTGGCAGGAATCACAAATGAGCAGCAGTCGCTGATTTGCTGTGTGGAATATGAATGGCAGAGTACTTTGAGGGTTAACCCTGAAATGCAGCAGATAATCTGAGAAAGATTTCTTAAAAAATATTTGAACCAGAGACTTCTTCAAAACAATAGATTCTGAAATAGGAATTGCATAGATAAATTATGCATTCAAGTTGAAAGATCTCACATCATATAGGAATGTTTTTTCTCTTAGAAGAGTGTGCTGAAAGGGAGACGTCAGAAAATGGAGCAGTCAGAACAATCCATATTTTCACATCTAGTTTAGTTTTGCTGCAACCCTGCCCTAATTATTTTAAACCAGACTAGAACAAGAGTGTCTGCCAGTCCTGCCATTTATGCCACATTCAGATTTTCTGGGGAGACAGTACACAAAGTTGCCACAACGTTCTGTGACTTAGATGCTTATTTTAGGATAGGTACATAATCACCAAATTAATTTTGAAGTAAGATATTGTAAAGTTAGCCAAATAAAACCACTTGAAAAATCTGGAAAAGACTGAGTCTTAAGGTGAAATGCTCCCAAATCCATAATCATGCTGCTGCCAGTAAGCTACTGTTAGCACATGCTTTGGCATATGCCTTTCTGAATTTGCAGATGTTGCTGGTGCTTCAGAGGTTTTGGGGAGTAGCGTGCATAAATAGCACTTATTGCCATGGCCATTAACTTCTGAGTTTGGAAAGTCTTTTACATTATGATCGAGAACTTTCTTCCAGATGACAGCCAGAGACAGTAAAAGACAGATAGAATCTTTAGCAAGATAGGACCCACGCATAATTGTATGAAAAATTATAATGACAGAGTTTGAATTTGGATCTCTAATGTAGTGTAGTGAAATAAAATTAATTTCCATACAGTTCATGCAGGACTACTGCTGTTTGTAGTAACTATCTTTGCAAAGCACAATATACTATCCCTGCATCAGGAGACACACTCTTTTTCTGCATGAATTTTTATTTTTAAATTTTTTTTCTTCATAACCTAATCTAGTTTTAAGATATCAACATAGTTTGCAGAGGGGATTCATATAGGTTTAATACAGCTTCAATTAACAGTCCAGTAAGAACTACGTCAGGTCCTTGGCATATTTCTGGACAAGTCCTGACACCAGAACTTACATAAAGATAATTTAAAATCTATTATTTTGCATCATTATATTTTTGCACCATAATTTTAAAATCTAATATAAATTCATCGTAATTTTGCCACAAAGAGTAAATGGGAAAAAAAAGTAACTATTTTTGAATGGCAGGCTCTTGTAATCCAGAACGGGAATAACATAACTACTGTTATGACAGCCTGAGCTGCTGATTGAGGGTAACACATTTTGTTCAACTAGTCTTGTTGATTAAAGGCACATTTTCAGTTCGCCTTCTAGAAGCAAGCTGAAGCAGATGAGAGAGGGAATCATCATAGAATCATAAAACAGTTTGGGTTGAAAGTGACTTTAAAAACCATCTAGTTCCAACCCACCTGTCATGGGCATGGAGCTCTTCAACAAGACCAAGTTGCTCAAAGCCCCATCCAAACCAGCCTTGAACACCTCGAGGGATAGAGCAGCTTCTCTGGACAACCTAATCCTATGCTTCACCACTCCCACAGTGAAGAGTATCTTCCTAATATGTAATCTAAATCTACCCACTCTCAGTTTAAAGGCATCGCCCCTTCTCCTATAACTACATGCCATTTAGCTATATGGCATAATAACTATGAAAGGGTTGTAAGTCCCTTTCTGGGTTTCTTGTACTTCTCTTTAGGGGCCTGAATCCTCACAATGAAATTAAATTGCTAGTTTCCTTTACTGGGAGATGCTAAAGCAGAAATGCACTACGTAATTCCTTGTACTACTGTATTAGCAAAGAGTATAGGATGAATTACATTCACTTAGCACCTACTACTAGTAAATAAAACTGAGCAAGTCTTGTCAAGTCTCACGAATTGCTGCAGAGTCTAGATCCTTTTATTATTTCTTAAGACCTTAAGTGTTTTTTATTTTTTGGATGCTGCTGTATCTGTGTCATCTCCTGTTTTCTGTTCCTCTCTTTGAACCTCTTAAACTGTCTCGTATTTCCTTTCCCTGTCAGGGGCTGGAAAGTCCACCAGAGAGTGTTGATCCTTATATTTCAGATCTTGAAGTTCTTGTCTGTCACATCACCTGTTTCTTCCTCCTTTTTGCCTGCATGTACTTTTAAATTGCCTAACTCTAATCAATATGATTATTAGATTACATTTCCCCCAAATGACATGTTCTTTGTTGCAGCATCAGTTTGTCATTATTGTTTCTTCTCCACTGAGGTTATCTTTGTACCCACACTAGCTCTGAAATTAACTTTTACATAAAGGCTGCCCCAGACTTCTGGAAATGTTTGAATCTTTTTTATAAATAGAGATTTGACTGTGGCCTCATCCTTAGGACTTTCCCCTGAAGAACGTAGAATATCCACACTTTTCTCCAGGTACCAGATATCTTTTTCTCCAATACGATGCAAGAGAAAGTACTTTCTTGGCAGATTTCATGGGTCTGACAAACCAAAATGTGTGTATCCTTCAAGTACTATGCCTAAACTAGTAAGGTCAAATAGGTATCTGTTGTTATACATTACTTTCCTGATATTTTCTAATAAGCAAATCAAAATATGAGGTGTATCATAAATAAAGAGGTACTTTACTAAGTGCTCAAGATTTGAAACAACCGCAGTTAGTAAAAGGGTGTGAAGTGGTATGATGAGATGGGCTTCCAATGCAAATTTGAAAAAAATTTGGCTTGAGAGCTATTCTGTGGACTAACTGTTACAGAGGAATGACAGAGGAATCATAACCCATCCGTACCCTTCCCAGAAACATGACTTCTGACACCATAAATGATATTAGACCCTTTTTTTTCCAGAATGTAGAATTGGACTATACCTCTTTATTGCATTCTGCTGTCTCTTTTCTTTTCCCCAGTAATGCATGGACACAATGTAGACCTTTTCCATTTCTACAATAAGAAGACAATTTATTATTCTCTAGTCGAATTTAGCAGAAAAAGACCCAAGGAAAATATCTCTGTTATACCTGTAATATAATTAGAAACAACACAGAAAGATTTAGATGGTAGGTCAACTGACAAGTATATGGTAATAAATCAAAAATGCAAATGAAAAATCAGTGTATGCACAAAATGGAAAGATGTCACAGATTTCAGGCCAAGAAACAGAAAAAGTTTGGGAGTTATTGTGTGAAAAATCTGTCAGTTCCTCAGTCTAGTGCAGTTGCAGTGCTGAAGAAAAACATGTTTCTCAGACTGTACTGTTAGGAGTACAAAATCAGTGATGGATATTCTATCTAAAATTGTCGCTACACCTCACCTTAGATAGTGGTATAATGCAACTTTGCAGTGTATGCCACTGACTCTCAGAGCTTAAAATGGTAAAAAAAGAAAAATCCCTTAGATTTTAAGGATCTAAACAGAAGAATAGTTTAAATTAGACTTTATTATAATTGAAAAATGAAAAGATTCAGTGGAATTTACTGAAATTTAATATTTGTGACAGTAATTAGTGAATATAAGACTCAGTGTCATTGCTGAAACATAATTATACAAAAAATACCACAATATATCATTTGCTAAACTAGTGGAAGCAAGCAAGAAGTAATAAAAATAGGTTCAGACACCTGATAGAAAGCATAATGTTATACTAAGGATAGCTGCTGAAAGAACCAAAAATAATGAGGGTATGGAGCGCAGTCTGTGGTAGTAAAGACAGCTTCAGACTGTGCTTCTGCAGTACCCTTTACTGGAGAGCAGCAACCAGCTGGGAGGCTGGTCTGTAAAATAAATGATGTGAGATAAAGATTTTTTTTCCTAGAGCCTTTTTTTAGTGATCCAGTGGAGGTGGAAATTTGCAATGGGGAAAGACAGTGAGAAACAGTGAATAGAACAGGTGAGCAATGGGGTAAAGCTGGTCCACAAGTTTCAGAAAGAAGGAGAGAGGTTTCCGCACTGGTAAAGCAGAGAGGGTTGAAAGAAAAAGGAAAGGAAACATTGACAATGGTTGTGAGCATCAGAATACATTTTATTTAGTATTTATTTGGCTATAAGAAGCAATTTAAAATTATTTCTCTGATAACAATGATTTTATGTGTCTCTCGTCATCATAGTAACGGCACTTTAAAAACAATAAATTTGTTTATCATCTTGATGTGACTTTGATATGGGAATTCTGCCCACATGGGGGAAAAAATATTGCTAACGTTTGCATAGGAAGTCTGAGTCAAGACAGGAAATGGTACAGTGTCATCTCACCACTGAGCAGGCTGTGCAGGATGCTCATAGTTAACCCATCTCTAGAACAGATTTTCATTCATGTTTATTTGAGTTTTAAACTTCATGCTCCTGAAAGCAGGTCTGAATAGAGGAAGTAGTGGAAAACCTCACAGAGACTGGGTGTATGCAAATAGTGTCTACAGTTTGAAACCAAGAAACTTAATACATGGAGCCAGGAAGCCAGTCAGTTTTGACTCCAGGCTGTATACAGGAAAATAAAGTGTGTCAGGGATCATATAAAGGAATTCTATACTCATATGAGAGGAAAGAGGATGCTCCATGTAGAACACCTAAAACTCTGGACAGGTTTCATGCATATTTTCTAGGCTTCCTACTCATAGAGCTCATAATCCTACACTGGGTGACGTTGCTGACAAGCAGAAGACATAAAAGATTGCTGTGCAGTATCTGAGGTGTAGATAGAGCTGAAAATGTGTAATCTGGCCTGGTAGCTGAAGGTTGCAACAAAACTTCGCATGAATCTGAGTGGATAGGAGAAGACAAAAAGAAAGCAGCTGTAAGGCCCCTTTGGCTCTAAGTGAGATTATTTAGTTTCACGCACATAGTTGTGAGCTGGTACTGTTTATGAATAAGACTTGTGAACATCAGTGTTCACAAACCCAGACAGTAATTAACTGGCATGCCACTATGAGAGTTCAGTTCCTTATATGGATTGAGCTTTGTTAGCTTCATTTTCAGGTAATTATTGCATTTTTACACATTAAAACTGCAGATTTGTAATCCTGAGGACATGTCAGGAGCCAGACATGTGAGTAGGAGCAAAAATTAGAGAGGACCACTTGACTCCTAAATTCTGGCAGTAAATATGATTTAGAAAGGACATTTGGTGTGGTTAGAAGGATAACAACGTGGGTATTTGGTGTGGGGTTTTGGTTTTTTTTCCAAGTACCTATCTATAATACTAATTTTTAGGCTTAATGTTAAATAATGAGAGCATTTTTAATAAAACTCTATTTTTAATACATGGTAAGAGTAGTAGCTCCTATAATTTGCTTTCTTAAGACACCCCCTTGGAGGAATAATTCTGACTTCTAGCTAAAGTAAATGTTTTGATGTTTTTACAAACTTTTTGATTTTTTTTTATTCCTCCAACCTCAGTAAAATTTCAGTTTTCCAGGGTTAAGGGGTGGGGAGAAAATGAGAGTCCAATCACCTATCCAAATACCATAGCAAAAGAAAATGCTTTATAGCAATGAGAAATCTTTCTCTGTAAAAAGATCAAGCTGAAGCTTGATGACCTATGGAAGAAAAAAATTAAATTGTACCTTGAAATTCAGATTAGTATAATCTGAGTATAATTTAAAAAAAAAAACCAAACCCTTGATATTTAAAAAAAATTAAAATGTCTGGAAGGTTTAAAATTGACATATGTACAAACACAACATCAGGATCAGTTTCAGCAATGATGAAGCTAAAAATTGGTGAAGGGCAACATTTCAATTCTCCACACAAATCAATATGCTCATATTTCTAACTGCATAATTATAAAATACATTATGTTCTAAAGTGAACATTTACTGAAACTGATGAGAGAATTACCAAAGTAGTTGGACTCTCTTAAAGTGTGTTGGTGATGATCATTACAGGGATTTTGCTGGCAGGCATTCCTTATTACCAGAACTGTAAGACTGCATTTTCTAGAAAGCCATCAAAAAGAAGTTTTATATCTTCAGCTTTGAAAGAGAATATGAATACCTGCACTATGCAAGTAGCAGAGCAGTTTGACAAGTGTGATGCCAAATTAAGGTCTGCAGAGTTTCAAAAGTTTTAGCTACACTAAAATATTCCATGCTACACTTTTAGTAGACAGCCTTTATAGGGAATTTTTGTTAAAGTTGGTTACATTGCTTTAGTAAGTTTCCTTAACAGACTGCTAATTTTAACAGATGTACTGGCTTTGTGTGGCAAGGTTTTGGTAGCGGGGAAGCAACAAGGGTGGCTGCTGTGAGAAGCTGCCAGAAGCTTTCCCCATGCCCAACAGAGCCAATTCCAGCTGGCTCCAGGACTCACCTGCTGCTGGTCAAGACTGAGCCCATCAATTATGGTGGCAGTGCCTCTGGGATAACACGCTTAAGAACAAGAAATAACTCCTGCACAACAGCAATGGGAAGACAGGAGTGAGAATGTGTGAGGGCAGCAGCTTTGCAGACACTGAGGTCAGTGCAGAAGGAGGGGCAGGAGGTGCACCAGGCACTGGAGCTGAGATTCCCCTGCAGCCCGTGGTGCAGCCCATGGTGAGACAGCTGGGGCCCTACAGCCCATAGAGGACCATAGCAGAGCAGAGATCCACCTACAGCTTGTGGAGAACTCCATGCTGGAGTGGGGGGATGTCCAAAGGCTTCTGTGACCCTGTGGAAATGTTGTGCTGGAGCAGGCTCCGTTGTCCTAAGGAGAGAGGAGCCGACACTGGAGCGGTCTGTACCCAAAAGACTGCACCATGTGGAAAGGACCCATGCTGGAGAAGTTCATGAAGATCTGCAGCCTGTGGGAAGAACTCACATTGTAGATGTTCACGGAAGACTGTTTTTTGTGGGAGAGATCTCATGCTGAAGCGGGGCAAGAGTGTGAGGAGTCTTCCCCATGAGGAGGAAGGAGCAGCAGAGACCAAATGTGATGGACTGACCACAACCCTCACTCTCTGTCCCCTGTGCTGCTGTGGGGAGGAGTTAGAGAATTTGTGAGTGAAGTTGAGCCTGGAAAGAAGGGATGGATGTGGGGAAGGTATTTTAGGATCTGGTTGCACCAATGACAGGAATTACTGAATTATTTCTGTGTCCTTATCTCGACCCATGAGTTTTATCTTGTCTCCCCTGTCCAGCTGAGGAGGGCAGTGATAGAGCAGCGTTGGTGGGTATCTGGCATCCAGCCAGGGTCAATCCCACAGCAAACAAGTGGACACTGAACTCTTCAAAGACCTACTTCACAGCTAAACTGTGTCTCCTGGTCTTTTTTTTTCTTTATTTTAGAGGTAGCATAAGCATTCTGACTTTAATGTTCCAAATTAATAATGTTACAAATAAGACATTTTGGCTTTTGTTTGGTTTTTTTAATCAAAGAAATTAAGTACAGAAGTATACATTTTCCTTCAGAGAGCATTTGAGTGCAAAACCAGTGGGAAAATTTTTTTCCTAAGTTATATTGTTGTTAAAAGTCAATGAGTTAAAAGAATCCCAACTCTTGTAGGTGAGAGCACACACAGTTTTGTTGCATTCTGGGTTTCTGAGATCAGAAATAACAAGACACACTCCAGCCAGTGATTCCTCCCACTCTGTGAAAACTCAAAAGTAGTTTTCTGTCACATACTGTTTCAGGAGGGAACTCTTGCAGAAACCTGGGGATGAAGAAGAGCATCCAGCCATTCTAAGGTCAGCAGAAAGACATAAAAGAGGGCAGCTGCCCTAATTGTCTATGAAGCAGCCAAGCAGAAAAATTTTAACATCCAGGCCCCTTTTTTTCTCTCTCTCTCCTTCTCTGAAAGCAGTACAAGTGGGAGTAAAACAGCCTGAAGGAAGAGATACGTTGGTGGCATGCATAAAGTTCCTGGGGCTGGGTGTGGAGGGGACCCAAGGACTATGTGAAATGCCCCAGTACATTCTGGGAAGTATTAGACCTATGGGTGCTAACCCTAATATAATTAAGGTATATTAAGGTGTGGTTTCTCTCCTGTTTGAGTGTAATTGTTGTTTAAAATGTTAGTTTTAAGTAATATTTAGATAAACTTACTGTTAGAGATTTCTTTAAGCCACCCTTGTAATGCTGAAGTTAAAAATTTTGCTTGCTTTGTGAACATAAGAGGTTGGAAGAATAGTAATGACTGGACTAGTAAAATAAAAACCCCTTAAATATATGCATCCTAGTTTCTCCCCACATTCTTTCAAGAGGATTTTGAGGCTTGGTAATGACAGTCATGCATAGGAAGACTGTTAGATTCTGTAAGTGAAAATGGCTGTGTGTCACATAGTTATCATATATCTGTGTTTATCTACTTTTTTCCTTTTCCCCACTGAAACGTCTTATATAGACAGAATTTGAAAACTGTGAGCACATATCCTGGGATATCTAAGGAAGTTGAAGCCATTCAGGGAACTTTTTATCTATGCCTGGGATTATATGGACAGATCAACAGAATAAGGCTTTGTACAGCGACTGAGCTGCACCTTGGACAAATCAAACTTACTAAATACATACTGCACATCTCAGGCAGATTTCCATCTTTGAGTTCCTGCAAAAAAAAAAAAAGAGAACTCTGATTTTCCCCATTGCACAGATGAATTGGAATAGATGTGAAGTCCTGAATTTATTTTACCTTTTGCTTTTGACTAAATATTTCAGTCATATTCCTTTTCTCCATCCCCTGAGAAGAAATATGAGAGGGAGAGGAAGGAGGCAACAAAGTCTAAGAAGATTTGGGAGACAAGGTTTTATTCTTAACCACACTGTACAGTGGATTGAAATATGTCTCTTTCTACATATTGAGAAATCATATCAGCATTTTGAGATCCTAGGGCTACAAATGCTTCTGTAATGAGGCTTTATAATTATCATTATTGTTGTTCATATTCAAACGTTCTTCACTATTTTACGATTCTAATTAAGAGAAAAGTAAGGAAAATGCTTTATTGGAGTGACTCCAAAAAATTCCTTTTCAGTGGTGTTTCAAGTTTGTCACTTTACTGCAAATTGTGTTATTTTCCTTCAGACTGGAATCAACTATCCAACTTCAGAAAAACAAGTTAAAAAACTGTTCAACTCTTTATTAACCGCAATACATGGCTTACTTTGCATTGTTCTAAATAATTACCTTTCTTTTTGTTTCCTATATTTTTACTCTATGGAGGTGCAGTACAGGTCAGAAGATAAGAATTTTCAGTTTCTTACAGAATATATTTAAGGGTTGCTGTACTCTCCAGAAATGCAATTGGTATTCGAGGTTTTTTTTTTTGCCCTCCTTAATAGGCTGTGAGCTGAAAAGGACACTCCATTTTACTTAAATAGTCTAGCTGACAAATTATGCTCTTTAATTCTACTTAGGAAACTGTCTTTTACATTAACTAAACATCACCCCCCTCCTCGGCCCTACTTGACATTTAAAGCTTAAGCAACTGCAGCCTGCTTCTAACAAGTTCTCCTTCGATATAAATTAAAATGACGTGGCGTTGAACAAAATCATCCAGTATCAAACAGTGCACTCCTCGGGGATTTCTTTAATACTGTTCATGTATAAATAGAGGAATTCAATTAAAAAATAACCTAAGGCACTATGCAAACTTACAATATCAGCAGAATGCAATGTAACTTGTCAGAGACCTCACCTCATGCGTTGTGTATATATACACACACATACATGTACATATGGGCACACATACATAGGCCTAGAATGTTCCTAAACAAAGAGTATCTTCTTCTCTCATGATTTGGGATGGTTTTATTTTAAATGGAATTATCTCGTGCTTTATTTGGCTTGTTAGACTTACTATAATGAGCTTCCTCAACAGCAGTATCCTGGAATTTTAAGATCTGTAGGATGCGGTTACAATAGCTTGCAAAGTAAATGGTGTGAATTAAACCCTACAGATTTTACCCAGGCTTATCTCCACAAGCTCAGTTTTACCATCTACAGATCTTAAGAGTGGAATTTCGTACTTGAAACTACCACTGAATGAATGACGTCTGCAAATTCTCTGTAACTTGGCAAGTTACTTAAAGTCAAGACTGATCACATTTGAGCTCCTCTAGATTTCTGTCTTTTGAAGGACAGCAGGAATAGATAGATTGATTCACAACCATGTGAAGAGAAAATGGAATCATCTTCTGAAACAGGTTGGAACATAATTATGATTAGATTCTTTGGGCTCACTTGAAATCGTCTTTGCACATCTTCAGAAGATAATGTATGGCAAAGATGACTTTTTTCTTAATACACAGCTGTGTGTTAAATTTAAATTAAAAATCTGTTGAGCTCTGCTTTTTGATTATTTTCACATTCAGTTTGAATGTCATATTTTCAAAATAGCTTGGTAATTTTAATGAAATTATTAGTTGTGCTTAAATAACATAACATCCAAAACTATTCAGTTGTGCACTGAAAATGTACTTGTAGGGACAGCAGATCGTTCATTAACTGTAGTGCTTGCATACTGTCCGTGTTTCGCTGTTAGTGATTATCAGTTAGTGTCAGGTGGGAAGAGCACAGTGTCAGTGATTTTACATACATGTGATTGAAACACTGAAAAGTTAGACCTCAAATATGTTTAATTCCTGTTGTCCATCCTGGAATTTTAAAGACTGGGCTAGCTTTTTTTTTTTTGGGTGATGAAAATGAGTAAATGACAAATGCACCTAACCAAAGTCCTCCTTCTGTGTAATTTTTTATTTTTTTTATACCAGTTAAACCTTTTCTTTTAGGTTAAACATTTCTGTGCTTTTATGAATAAACACAAAATGTTCTGGAAACGGGGTGATAGACTTATTGACATGTTATTATAAATATAGAAGTATTTGCTTATGTAAGATATAGTTGAAGATGTTTTAAATCACAGCCTATCTTTTAATGTTCTAAGCAGCCGTACTTCCAACAGATGGGTTGAGTATTGAGCTTCTTATAAGTAGTTTAAAAAAAGGACCAACCAATCTGCCTTCTTGGATCTGATGTGCATTACATGCACAGGAACAAGTGAAGGTCCTGCGAGAGATTAAAGTTTAAAATATTTTTCAAGAGACCTGAAATTAATTATAGAATCACAAAATCGTAGAATGGCTTGTGTTGGAAGGGACCTTAAAGATCATCTAGTTCCAGCCACTCCGCCATAGGCAGAGACCCCTTCCACTAGATCAGGTTGCTAAAAGCCCCATCCAACCTGGTCTTCAGAACTTCCATGGCCAACCATAACTTCTCTAGGAAACCTGTTTCAGTTCCTCACCATCCTAATGGAACATTAAAAATTACTCTAATATTAATTTTCAATAAAACTGATCAAAAAAAAAAACCCTACAAAAACCATACCTGCACAAGAACATAAACTATTAATCTAATAGTTTAATTTAAGGGTTTTTTTTCCTGCAACAATTCACTGTTTGTAAAGATGCTGTCATGTCCTAAAAGAGTATTAGAGATTGCTTACTGATATGGTTTGACAGTTAGAGGATTAATTCAGGGAAGTACTTAAATACTTGCCTAAGTTTAAACACTACTTAAATCTCATCAACTGTAATGAAATTTAATTGCATATGTGAGCACTCTCAAAGAATAACATAATTTCCTGAAAATAAATTTTTTTAGAGAGTTTGCTATATGAAAGAAGCTTTAACTGTGAGTTTCTACTTGTAGCAATGTTTCTGCCGAGTAAGTGAAGTTTTACTAGTTTTAAAGTAATTTTATCTGGCTTGCTTTAGGAGAAGCAAAAGTAGTGAGTGTTTATTTTATTCTTTAATGCAGATGAATGGAAAGAAGCAGTAAATATGAAGCATAGCTGGTTACTTTTATCCTTGGTGCAGCCCCGTTGGCTTCTGTGTAATGTTGGTAGGCAAGAATTTGGTCTGCTGTGGGAAGACTATTTGTTCTGACTGCATGGACAGCATAATTTAGTAAAAACATATTAAATATACCATTTAGGCACCACACTTCTAGCATTTTTGAGATCCATAGGAAAGATGTTCAAGCACATATGGTAAATTGCTCCCTGGAATTAATGGTCTGGTTTGATTGTTGTCTACAAGATTAAAAATAAATAGGAAGTTTTTGAATCAGGAATTTCAGAGGAAAACTGAGAGAGTTGATAAGCACACTTAATATACTATCTAGATGGGCCATTAGTTTGATCTGGCATGTCAGTTCTTATGTACCTGAAAATAGCTTTTTAGTACACAAATGCCAAAAAGGAATTTCGTCTCAAGCAGAGGTTAGAACAAGTTAATTTTATTTTAAATTATTTTGGTTTGTGAACGTTAAAAAATAGAACGATCAATTTTAGCAGAGTGCATGCATCTTAAATGCATAAGTTCAATACATTCAAGAAAACACGAATTCAACCTCCTACCTTTCTTGTGTTGTCAGAGTCAAACCAACAGCTGTGGATGATTTAAAAAAAAATGCAGACTCCAGATCTATTTGAAGTTTACCTTACTTTATTTACTGTACTTCCATGTCAAAGTGCATGAGTGTTCTCTTTTCAAAAGTGATCTTTTTTTGTGATCCAAGGGGCAACTTCTGAACCATTCAAGAATATAATTCATGGACTTGATGCTTTTGTTAAAGATCTATGAAATGCTCAGTTTTTAAAATTGGAAATACACTGAGTGATGAAACATCCTTATAAAGGAGGAAGGTACAAGACTGATGATCTTTTAAGATGTGCTTGAATACTCAAGGAATTTGAGAGCTGTACTGGTCATGTATTTGCTTCTTGCACATGAATTTTAGATATACTGCAGAGTTTGTACAACTGCAAATTGACTTAAGTGTAAATTCAAAATAGATGAAGTGTTGCACCAAGGCTAATTTTATTGCATAGCAATTACTAGAGGGTTTAAAGATCAGTCAACAAAGAAACCAGTTGACAGGTTGATTTTGTTTGACATCTGAATGAAGTGTGACTACTATGCCTCTGTATCATTTGTTTCTAACACATTGATTTAACTTTTTTGAAAGTTAAGATGGAGAAACAGTGCTTTTTTTCTTAAATTATTATTGATTTTTGAAAAAAATTTAGTCAGGGCAAGGTATGAAAGAAGACAGCTATCATAAACTTGTTCTAGGATACTAATGTGTAACAAAATCACAAGGTCTCACACTTCACTTTCCCCATTGAAGAGCTATGACTTCCGTCATTAAGTCTGCAAGTTACCTTAGAAGGTAACTGAGCTACTTAAATCTTTTTTCTTTTTTTTTTCCCTCATGGTAAATTCCAGCTATACCCTTGAATGGCTGTGACCACCTGTTCGCCCACACCTGTTTCAATTTCTAAACCATATGTTGCAGTCACAGACTAGAACTGCTATAGATATGATATGCTTTCTCATAAATATTTCATAGGCTTCCTAGTCTCTGTGATTAAAAATAATTTGAAAGCATTGATTTGCTGAAAATCAGGACTGAAAATAGTTTCTCAATATTACCTCTGCTCCTTAGACAGAGTTTTACTGGTTGCTGAATCATAAAAAATCCTCATAGAATTATCAGCATATTGATACCAGATATTAGCGTTATCTTTTCAAAATGAACTCCACTGTGATCAATGGTAAGGAAACAGAGGGTACAATAACTTGCTGTAACATAAGTACATTTGCAAACAGTCATTTTTAGGGTGATATTTCCTAGAGTAAGTATTCAGAAAAGTTTTGCAATCACATGTTCAAGTAGAAAATTTATTAAAATTATGTTAGGTAAATCCTCTCCTGGTTTACACTAAACCTATTAAAATTCCTTTCAATGAAGATGTAACAGTTTGTACATTGAATGTACAAAAGCACATAAGTGCTACACCCACTTGTATGGACACCTGTATGTTCATAAACTTTTAAAATATGATGTGCTTGGATATTAAACTATAGTGTACCTTTCATTCTCTTGGCAATACTGTGAAACCTCATTCAAACTATGTCTCTTAAACTGATCCCTGAACAGGAAAACTTCCATACCTATGCAAGATGGATGCTGCTGGTAGATAATAAAACCATTTCTCATGAAATTAGAATTAGGCTGTGTTTTAGATCCATTCTTTGGACTTTTAATCTCTTCCTGCAACAAAATGTTGATCCCCTTGCCTCCTATGGGCATATATCTTCACCAGCTTGTGCTGAATTGATTTGGAAAGAAACTCTTGTACATAAACGTGCTTTCTGAAGCCATTTACTTATGCTGGAGATTGAGATGGTCTTATGAAAGACCTTTATGCCTTACTGACTTTCATCTACTGTAAAGTGCTTGGAAGAAGTGGAATCACTTGCAAAATGATTTGTTATGGCATGGACTTTATGCTTCACTTTTAACCTTCATAATGAACTAGGAATGTATATTTATTACACTATGCAGGGATAGTGAATCATCATGGGTGATGCAGAGCTGAATGTTTAATTAATGTCATGGATAAACCAGAGTAATATTATGCTCTTTGCCTATTACTGTTGAAAGAGCAGCAGCTGCCAACATAAAAAATCAATTATGTTTGTAATAGCTTGTACTGGTGAAAATAAAGGCTGCTGGAGGTGGTACAGATTTCTTCTTTGTTTCTCTACTTTCTTCACTCCTCTTGTGCTTGTCTTCTTCTTCCATATTTTTATTCACTATAAATTCAGGTCACTGATTACTTATTTAGAAGGAAAGTTGTTGTATTAGAAATAAACCACTGCTTGCTTTCTTCTTCTTTTTCCCCTTCCTTTTCTTTGGATTTCTTACATCCCATTCATCTTCATAGTCTTTCTGGCTTGTTTTAAATGCAGTTAATAGAAATTGAAGTATGGGGAAACAAGACTATCAGGAAAAGCTAATGCTTCAAGCCATGACTATTGTAGCTTAAAAACAGTGTTCCTAAACACAAAGCTCAAGGTATCAAACCCTACAAATTTTCAGTGTCTAAAACTTAATTTTAGCTTAACTTGCTCATTGATCTATCAGAAGTTTGGTTTATTATTTGTCCAATAATGTCTACGAGAACTTCACACTAAAAGTTAAAATTCCTTGTGTTGTGCAACATAGAGTATCCACAGAGTAAATAGAGAAATATTCATCCTGATTTAGGCCAAGAATTTTGTATTTAAAAGCCATGCTCTCAATACTGATTTTAACATTATTTTAGAGAAAAAAAAAAAAGACTTTGCAGTATTTATCTGTTGGAAGTTTCAGGATATGAGACGGAGTAATTTTTCCTCATTTTATTTTGGTACTGTTTTCACTTTGCCATAAGAGAAAGTCTTGGATGGATTCTAGTTTTCTGATGGTACCTCTGGTAGAAGGGATGTAATATTAACTGAAACCACTTCATCATCTTTACCTATCATCTCATAGACTTTTGGGTGTTTACGTCACCTGGAGGCACAAGGAAAACTGGTTTTAACCACTGGTGCCACCACTGGACTGGTTGACTCAGAGATTGCTTTCAGCCTCTTTCTCCTTTTCCCTTTAAAATACTTCATCTGAAAATGCCTAGGTTTTTTTGATTTAATACAAGCCTTGGGGTTTCTTGTCATTCCGCTTTAAATTTAGACCTTTTCTGCTCAGAAACAAAGTACTATGGCTCAGTTCTCTGAGTTGTAATTAGTGAGTTCAATGCAATGAAGATAAATTAATTGAAACTGATGGAACTTGCTTTATCATCCATGGCTTTTCAATATGAATTTTGCATGTTTTATTTTACTGTGTGATTGTCTTGATTTTTAATGCCACAGACTTGCTGAGATGTTTTGATACCAGCTTAGTCTTTCCATATTTCCTCCAAAGTCATGTTCTTCTGTTTTCCTGCATATGCTTAACTAAAATAGCAAAATGCCTTCCTCTAGCTACTTAGTGACATTTGGTACAATGGAGAAAAAGAGAGTAAGCCTTTTAATTGGTAGTTCCATGTATGAAAACAAGCAATTAGTTTCTGACACATAAGATGTAACAGAGAAATTTATTCAAAGAAGTGAGGCTGGAGCAAAGTTATGGAAGCTATTCATGGAATGTATAGAAACAAGAGCTCAGCATCACAGTCTTGGTGCCTTGTTGCCATAAAACATGAGAGTGGGACCATCCTTGAAATGAAACAGAAAATGTAACTCAACTAGGAAATTAAAGTGTTTCATGTAAATAGGAATGTGATGGAGCAGTGACTAAAAACCCAGACTATGCACCAAATCTGGCCTTCTAAGAACTTCCTACTCAGAATATACATGTGCAGATGTGTTTCTATTTGTTCATGCTATGCTTCAGACAGGAAAACTTCATGTATTTGACTGAACTATGCTACTAGGATTCAATCCATGCTTTAACTCTGCTGTAGGAAAAACCCAGTAGGACTCTTATTTGGCCACTATGACTTTTCCTCTTAAGGACTTGACCAACATGCTCCTGTCCTTACATATGTGCTCTCTTTTGAATGGGGCTAATAAGCAAACTTTAGACAGAGTGTGGAAGATAAACTAAACATCAAGGTGAAACCTGGAATGCTCCAACATTACAAAAATAAGAGCAAAAGGAATCACATCTTTATGTTTTACTCTCCAACAGTAATGAACCAGTCTTAAACCAAGGTCCTCAAGACTGTTTATAGTTATTCACCATCAACCATACAAGGTGGAGATCTGAGACTTAAATTTTTTTTCTCTTCTTAAAAAAAAAAAATGTTAGTGACCACACCGTCATCACAGAACTCAAATAGTTAGTGATTTAAGGAAAAATAAGATACAGTATTGGTAGATAAGTATATTTCTTTCCACACGCTTTGCTTTCCCAGCTTCTAAAAGCAAAGTGTGATTATAAAGTTCCTACTACCAGGAGGGTCATCCAGAATAAGTGTTGAGTTTAAGTGGAAGAAAATGTATCGGTTTTTTCTTTTTCTTTTATGATTTTTTTTTTAGGGGAAGGAGGAGGAAATGCTATATGTCCAAGGTTTGACAGGGGTGTTTTTCAATCAGAGAGAAGCATACATTTATTTTGCTACTAGAATACAACTGCATTCCAGTAAACACTGAGGTGACAAAACCCCAGGGTACTTTCCTACAGCCATAGGGTTTATAGGTTAAACAGTCTCACATTACATTAAACTCGAAGCTGGTGCAATTTATTCAGTGGGAAGGTTGAACAAAAGTCCTCAAAGTTATAAGCATTGATACTGGTTAGTGATATAATGATTAATTAGATGTCACTCAAATAGTGATGTATTAATAACAGTTTGCTGGGCCCCAGTAACAAGTATCATTAAGTAAAATTTAGTGTGAGCTCTAAACCCTCCTACTGTTACTATTTTTCTTAGTAAAGCTTAGAAGCCCTTAACAATAGGAGAGCCACTTGGTTTTTGTTCAAATTCACACACATAACAAGATCATTCATTGTCACCAGTTCAAAGCCATCTAGAAGACGCAGAAAAAGACAGAGAAGTGATGCAGCTAAGGTAATAAATGAGGCTGTCCAGGGAAGTTTGGGAATAGGCTAGCCTGAATGTTTCCTTATGGTTTCTCTGGAGGTCCAGGGAACTTCACCTGCTGCAGCTCTCTCTTGCCTCCTTTATGTTGCCAAAATCTTAAGAAGCAGGAGCAATGTCCTAACAATGGAGGCAAGGTGTTGTAGGGGTGTACAATTTTTCTTTGATTCTAGCCTGGAGTGACTTTAAATTGCTTTCAAAATTCAGTAAGATAAATGATGGACATGGGAAAGTTTCTGTGATTTCCAGTAAGTACTTCAGCCATATAGTGGTGGTGGCGTCAGTGGATTGATGCTGCTTTTTTTTTCCACAGGGTCCCTCCTGGAGACGCTTAGGCAGCACTCTGCCAGCGCCCACGCGTGCACACGATCTCACCCTCGCAGGCAGTCGCGAGCAGGCTCTCACACACACAGGCTATGCGCGAACCGGAGACGAAAAGGCGAGAGGGGTTCTCTGTGTGCAGTTCCGAGGCGTTTAATGGAACCAACGCACTCGAAGGGAACAGAAGCAAAGAACGAACAACAAAAGTCCGTGTGAGATTTTATCCCAGAGGGTCCCAGGGGCGGGCAGAGCATCAGAAGCCAATAGTCTGAGGGCTAGGGGGTAGAGGCAAGCTTGAGTGACATAAAAGGGGCCAATGGGAGAAGGGAGGGAAGGGGGAAAGGACCAGAGGCCAGTGGGGTCTTGGTAAAAGGAGAACTTTCTGGCACAGTGGTGTGGTGGGAGACCANGCACAGTGGTGTGGGGAGAGACCACTTCGTATTAACACGGGGGGTGTAAAGTGGGCTGAGCCACCGCAACACAGCCATGCTAATATACCTTAAGTAATCTAGTTTTATTTACCACTCCTTATTAAATATATATTTGTGTCCCGCCAGAAGAAGGAAAGGTAAAGGCACAATTAAATTGTAACTGGATTTCTTAATTTCTGTTTGATTTTGGGGCTAGCATTGAGTAGCCTAAGCCACCTTAATTTCAGTGAGGTTTTGGCTCCTAACTGTGTCTGTGAAGTGGGGTCTTGGTATGTTTTCGCTTTAAATATCTCATGGAAAAAATAAGTTTCACTCTGGGATGAGAAGCGGGTTATGTCTTGACAAAGCCAGTTACCAGTTTAGAAATCCTGTACAGGTGGAGGCAGTTAAAACACAGACTATAAATTCCTGAAATTTCCTTGGAAACCTAAGGCTGCAAGATCCAAAATACCCTTTCTATTAACCCGTTTGTCATGGTTTTACTGGATGTAATTGTCAAAACTTGCTGAATGCAAAATGACTTTTTCTCACTGGGAGCTTAGCTTGTTTTTGTTTAGTAATTCCTACTTATGTGTTTTGAATAAGAAATCTCAATCAAATCTAAAATTTGAATAGGAACATTTACAGATTTAAACCTCTCTGTTTAACAATATCTTTAAAGGTAGACACAAAAATGACTACATATATTCCTGCCTTTAAATGCATTTATCTGTTATTGCAAAATTATTCCAATAATTGTTAAATGAATTCAAGATCTCCATTAATTGTCTGTCTTGTCACACAATGTTTTTAATCATAATTTGTTATGCCTTTGTAGCTCAAGCAGACATATTTTCTTCTACTTGTTCTTTACTGCAAATCCAGAAATATTACTCCAAAAGGACGGGTTTTTAGGAGCTAAAAGAACCAACGGTATGATTAAAATTTGGCCTTAGTTGTTATCTGTGGTATATGCTTACCTAGAAGCTGTCTCTCACTGCTGTAACACTTGGAGAAAATGATTTTCTGAATAAGCCTGAAACAAAATGGCTATTCAGGAAGTATAATGAAGCAGAGCAATAGCTAGTATTCTTTTGTTATGACACTATGGTAGTTTTTGTTCTGTCTCCCAGTGTTCTAATGAAAGAATTTAAAAAATCAACAAAACAATATGTTTCTGTGAGACTTCTTTATTTCTCTTCCCCATGAGATCCTGGAGTACAATGACACTGGTGATCTAAAGTAAAATGTCTGACATGGAGGGTGATACTACAATTTAAAAGACATTACAAGTCAAATATACTCCTACTTTTTTTCAGTGTTGATCTCATTTAATCAGTTTTTCTGCCAAATAATATGCCTTCATATAATAGTACTAGAAATCATATCAATATGTCCAGAAACAAAAATCACAATATTTAAGATTGTTCTGTAGAAGTTAAATAATGCCAAAAGATAATTAAGCAACTAAACACACTGCTCTATAGAATTATGTTCCTAGGAAAACTACCCAAGAAAAAGACAAACCTTTTTTCTTCTGTTTTTGATAAAATTTCTGAAAAAATAGGAAACTCTGCTGAATCTGCAGTCTTTTACTCTGGCAATTTATAAATAGCAATCCTATGTTCATACCTAAATAAGCATATACGGGATTTGGCTAACAGTTCTGGCCTACATGAACTATACAATTTAGACGAATTTTGATTTCAACAGTATTGTGATACTCTCAAATAGTAAAAAAAGAAAAAAACTCCCACAAAAATGGTGAAAAGATCCTGAATAGTAAGAGTAAAAGTATTAGAGAGTGATAGGAAGAATATCAAAGAGTTTTGGTTTGTTTCTTCTCTCTTCTTAAATTTTCTTTAAAGTTGCTAAGTATTTTTTCCTGCATATTACACCATCATCTTGAGTGATTATTAGCTGTTAAGTTTCGTGGTGGGAAAATATTGGATATTAAAGGCTCCTTCATCTATCGGAGAAAATCACAACAAGAACTAATGTCTGAATGTTAAAATAAATGCATTCAGGTTAGAAATAAAGCGTCTTTACTGTTGCTAGTGTTTAACAATTGAAATTATTTTTAGAGAGAAGTGGTGCTTTCTCCACCTCTTGGTATTTCCAGATCAGTCCTGTATGTTTATTTCTGAAAGGTATGATTCAGTCAAACCCATTTATTACTGATGTGACTACAGGAATAATTTGGTATATTGTTTAGCTTGAGATATGTGCAAAGGCAGACTAAATGCCTCAGTGATTCATCTTGATCTTGAAGTATTTTATTAGACAAGTCTTTTCAAGTGGAATATAAATATTTTAGGAGTTGAGGTTTTATAGAAAACCATTTTATTTTTATTTTTGAAAGTATCAGCTTCTTCCCTGAGGCAACGTTTTACCATAAACACATTGTACTGTATGTTGATAATGGTCTCTGGTTTTAGTTTTTCCTTTTAAAATTGGCTTCTACTAACCCTGTGATAAAACAGGCGGTTTGATTAAATTCTATCTACTTATAATGATCTTGCTTTAGATGTTTATATTATATTTTTCAGGATCTTTTCACCTTTTGGATTACATGAATCTGAAAAAGCTCTGAGCCCCAAGCTGGCAGTGGTATGGAAGGAAACAAATCTAACATGAATTGTTGGGATCATTGCTTTAATGCAATTACAGAGGCACATGGTTCACAAAAGAGATAGAGAAAGCTTGAGTCTGCGTGTCGAGGCCATATAGACCATAAAGCTTCTTGAAAGGTGCCTTCTGTTCCCTAAGAGCTTTTGCTTAAGTTTTTTTGCTTGTATTTCTACTGCATAATTTTTAGAGCATTTGGAAAAGAGGGGCAGAATTTTTTGTCAGAGAATCACAGGGTGGCTGAGGTCAGAAGGGACCTCTAGAGACCACCTGGTCCAAAACCCTGATTAAAGAGATGTCACCTACAGCAGGTTGCTCAGAGCATGTCTAGCTGGGTTTTCAATATCTCCAGGGATGAAGAATCTTTGAATTCACAACTCTATTTGCTAAGCTCAAAAGATAATTTGGAGACTGACTAAAATATCTTGCTGAAAAATAATAGTAGTAACATGGGTCATTTCCAGTTTCCCAAATTCTTCTGCAGAAATTGCTAGAGGCAGCCAAATCTGGTGAACTGGAATGCCTGGGGGAGTCTCCCCAGCCATGCTTGTGAAGCCACTGTGGCTCCCTGTCCCCAGATACAAGTTACTCCTTCTCTGTGCACACAAGTCTAACATGACTGTGGCCACACAGACCTCCATGAAGACTGATGCCTGTACTGGCACCTATAAATGCTCATAACCATGAGTCTCACAATCAGCCTGAACCGGTTCTTCCCCTCTGTGATCAGGACACACAAACCTGCTCACTAGCTGTCTGTTCACATGAAACTGGTTTTGTCATGTTTCCTCTCTATTTTCCCATGTTTTTTCCTCCCAGTTCACCTTGGTCACCCTCTTTCCCTGTCTTTGGTCCTTACCTTAAGCATACCTGTTGTGGTTTGATGCTGGTTTAAACGCCAAACACACAAAATCCAATTATATGCATAAGGGGAATATGGATTTATTGAGGAAAATGTAAAGGAACTTCGGAGCAAAACAAGGTCCACACTTAAACAGTTGCAATATAAAGAAAAGTTTATTACTGACAGAATGAAAAGTGAAAAAATAAGAAATGATAAGAAATCAAAGCAAACCTTTAAACACCTTTCTTTCCCAGTGCCTCCTTCTTTACTACAAACCGTTCACAAGTGAAAAAACAAAAACATGGGATTTTGGTCAGAGTTGCACTTTTTTAAGAGTCTTTTTATGCTTAAGGAAAAGAGGTTCTTCTACCGTGCCATAGAATTTTCACAAGCCAACAGTCTGCCTGGAGAAACAATCTGTTGAAGTGAAAAAGGTATCTCTCCCATGAATCTTTCAGTCTTCCCACACNCACGTGGTCTCGCCCCTTCCCTTCTGTTTCTGACCTTGGGGTCATCATGTTCAGCTTCGTCCCATGTGACTTTACTTTTCTCTTCTTTCCCTGCTGACTTGAAAGAAAAGGTGTCCTTGTCAGCTGCAGTGTGTGGTGTTTCTTCAGTTTGGCGCGAGCTGTGCTGGATGCAGGGATGCCCCGCCGGCCCCGCCGGCTCCGTGCGGGGTCTCGGTGGCTTCACATCATCTTGGCCACGTGGTCTCAGTTACACACTGCCTGCGGTGCTGGGACAGCTCTCCCCTGGGGGGGGAGGGCCGGCCCCACACCACCGTCACGCTGAGGGGTCGAGGGGAGGCTTGGCCCAGGCCCAGGTGGCCCAGGCCCTTTGCCTCCGGCCACGCCTCGGCCCTTGAGGCAAGAACCAAAGAGAAACTCCCCCGCTTGCTTCCCTATAAAGATGTGATTGCAGAGGCATTACCAGCCCTCTCACTGGGTTAGCAACTTATCCATCAACTAAGTTTCAACCTACCACAATACCACAAAAATTTTTGAACATCGTCTCAGAGTTAATTTGACACATCCTTTAATAATTTTTACACAATTCACAAATCCTCTTCCCCACTCCATTCTGTGATAAATCCTTTACCCTTGTAGGCAATAATCTCCTTTTAGTCTGAAGGCCTCTGAGAGAGAGTTTCTGCTGCTAACTCATCCCAGTGTGATTCACACCAGGGACAATAATTTTCTCTTGATAGTTTTAGAGGCAGTTGATTCAGTGGGCTCTAATGTTCTCTGATTAGGTTTTCACTGATTGTGTTACTATGGGTCTTCCACTCATGAATGATCCTCAGAGCCTTGCTGGGTCTTTCTGTTGAATTTGCTTATCCTTTCATCAGACACTCTACAGACAGCTTGCTTTTAAATGAAGCAAATGTGGAACTTTTAAAGAACTGAAAGAAAATTTCAGGTTTTTCTTCCACCAGTTTGCTTTACCTATTTAAGGAAGAAGTTATTCAGTATGGAAACTGAAATAATAATGTATCCCCAGCTTTTCATGTAAACCATAGGAAGGATAGTGTGGGGAGTTTAGCTTCTTTCAGGTTTTTCTAATCTGTACCGGAGAAGCAACGTCTGATATTAAATTCATGTCTCTATGTTCAGTATTGCTGGATTTGTGCACTCAATTCCCTGATGGTCTCAAGTTGATCAGATATAGCACAGTTGCATTTCTGTTCAAAAAGACCACCTCATAGAGCTCTATACTGGCTTTCTGCAGCAGTGGAACAGCTGATATGTGATCTGGAATAATGTCTATAAGGAAAAAAGTTAGCTTTTCAAAATTTTTTAATCCTTTTGAACAGACAAAGTGAATTTTTCAAAGCTTTGTCTCATACAACTGACTTATTTTACTTCCATCTTCGGTAACTTTCTACTTAATATCAGATTGACTGTTTCATGGAACCATAGTGTAAGCTGTAGCTCTAGAGAGTGAAAGTGTGTGGGTATAAGAAGTAACTGCTCTTAGGGAGTGTGAGAAACTATAATAAAGGAACATTAAAAGTAAGAAATTTGAATTTAAAGAGCAAAAAGATGTACTTCACCCTCTTTCCATTAATTCTCAGAAAACATCTTCCTCGATGTCTCACTCAATATTTAGTGCCACACAGGTTGCAGATAAATTAATTCCTCCACTTCAAAGTAATAGGATGCTAAGCAGGACTTAAAAAGGTGGTTTATGTTCTAGTTTAACCTTTGAGTTGCTGCCTACTCTTTTTGGTTAAACACATGTCAATAAATTTATTAAAGATCATTCACTGACTAATGTCCTTAATCATTAATTTGTAATGCTCTTCAGGATTGTGGCTCCTGAAATTGGGTGGGTTTATTCGTTATGGATTGTGGCTTCTGAAATGCCCCCTATTTCAACTTTATATTTGACACTGGTGAAAAATGACACAAGATTGCTACTTATCTTATACCTCTTACTTGGAAAATAAAGTAACCTGAGGTCATTAATTTTAGTTGCTGTCTGTTAGTAATGAATATGTTCATAAGTAAGTTTCAGTGGGTGAATGGCTGAAATTAGCGTATTTTTTTAAGTTAGAAGATGCTGATCAAGGCATTACAGGATGACTTTCATTCCTTGCTCTTCTGAAATTAATGTAATTTCACTGACTTCAGCCCCTTTGTAATTGCACGTGGATAGTTTGATGTTTCATGAAGCTAGTGGTTAGATCACAGGACTGAAACACATATAGGGAACTTCAGCATCTGTGAAACTTTGTGTCATCATTGTTGTGTTACACAGGCAGGAACATATTACTGTGATGGTAATATATTTTCCTCACCAGTTTAACAGAGTTTAAGGTATTGAAAAATGACTTAATTTCACTTCTATTCTATATTATAAACTGTATACTATGCTTCAAATATGGTGAAGTTTAAAGGATCCGTTTAGTTCTTCAAATAATTCTCTTTAAGATAAATAGACAATGGCAAGAAAGTACCTTTCAGATGCTCTATGTAAAGCCATATTCATTAAAAAAGATAAGCTTTCATACCATATATGCTCACAGTTAAAAGAAAAAAATACTTCTTCTTTGGTATAGCACTATGCATTAAAAAGTCTATACAAGTTAAAAGAAAGTGATTATGGTTTTAAAGCCTAGACAACTTTAATTTGCTTATTATCACCATTAATAGTGTGCTAGTATTACTGTTTTTACGGGAAGAGACAGAGCTCTGTTTTTTGTAAAGCCTTTCCCTGGCCTGCTATATGTAGCAGAATACTGTGTATATTCCTAATATTAGAAAAAACTGCAGGAAAAAAGAGGCCACTTTCCCACTTATGCCTTTTAGAAGTGAATTCTATCCTTCCATTTGCTTCAGAACTCCTATATGATCCTCTAAAAAATATCTGCAAAGACTTATAACTTAGTCATGTGAATGAGGTTCACTGGGGATTCAAAAGCCGCATCCCTGGCATGAAGACTTTCGGTTACCCGTTATCGGCATCACCAGCACTTTGGTGTGCTAGGTGATCACGTGGTTTCACTTTATCTACTGTGTGTGCATCCTCTGTGTTTCTGTTCTGCAACTAGAAGCTTTGCAATTCAAAGAAGTCTTCTGAATTTTATTCAACCGATTTTATCACTGTTGCTCCTCTTGAACAGCATGGAACACCCTTAAAGGGAATTTACAAAACATCTTTATTGGAGACCTGTTGCAGATGGGAAACTGAAGGTCATGTGTCCTTTGTACTTAACCTTTTGTGACTTCTGGCAAATTAATACTTGAAGGAGAGCACTATTTTAACTGACTGATTCTTCCTTTTCTTGTGTTTTCTTCGTGTGGCTTTGAGACTTCTTTTCATGTTTGGGTGGAAAACCTTCACTTTGATGATAGTCAGAAATTGTCTGTTTACTGGGTGATGCTTACATGCAGTATAGACCAGGAAATATTATAAAGTTAAAACAAGGAAACTTTAGAACAGCCTTAAGAAAATTAGGAAAACTTGAAAAAGTCTTGCATTTTGAATCAGAAGGCCTATTAGTTGCCCAGTGTGGGAACATACTGTTTAGCAGATCTGAATGTCTAGCGAGGCTACATTAGAACATAGTTCTGAAATGACTGACACCTGATTTGCATGTATTATGAAGATGCCTTCTACTAGTTCATGGTAAAAATTAATTGAGTCTTTCCAAGGCTTCAAATTTTCTGCTATTTCATGAAAGAATCCAGGTTAAGACAACCCTTCTTAAGGAAGTGGAAACTGAAGAGTCATAAACAGCAAATGTTTTGGAAATTTTCATTTTGATGAGTTAGAATGTGAAAAGGTTGTTAGAGCTATCACATAGAAACTCCAGGCACTACAGAGACAGTTTTTCAAAAAAGTCAAACTGAAATTTATGATAGGACTTTGTACCAAAAGAATGACGAAATTTCTAAGTTATAGGATCACTTTTCCACTATTATATAGATTTTAAAAAAAATAGCCTCATATTAAAGGAATGAGTATTTCTGAATTTAATTATCCGTATTAAAATAAAAGAGAAGCATACAATTCCTTTTGAGTGCATTGTATAGCTGTTAGTAAGCCATTATTTTAAAAGAATTATTACGTACCTTTTCTGTTGTGCTCATTTCTCTGATGGAACTGTAGCTGATGACTGGAATGTTAAATTTGTCACTGAGGAAAAACAATTTTCAAAGAAAGTTTAATTTTCTTCTGTAGGAAGCATGAAGAATTCTGTCTTTGTTACCATAACATAACTTTATTAATTTCTTTGTATGGAACTAATAAATAGACTTTTCATTTAAAGTACATCTCTACAGAAACAATGGACTACCAAAGAAGAGTTTAACAGTTAAACAATTATTATTTTAATAAAATTATTTATAATTATGCTATCCTCATACTTTTAAAGAAACTTGTTCTTATTTACTATTGTTTATTTTCAAAATTACCATTATAATTTTTTAAAAATAACCTTCTTAAAGATTTTTATTACCATTTTAGCAAAGAAACAGAGCTAAACTGTTCACATTTGAATGGCTAGAAACTAAATTCTCCACTGGTACATAAATATCTATATCTTCCTCCCTAAAATGAAATTTGAGCATATAAATACCAGAAATGAGTGACTGCAAATATTCAAGCTTATAGTACTTGTGCACAAGGCAAGTACTAATAAACAGCCACTAAGGGCTGTTTATTGGAATCCTCCACTGATAATGGACTAATATATCTCATGTCATGCTACACGGTTAAGTTGTATTACTTTTTTATGATTGGTCTCTTTTCAATATGTATATTGCTAAAATTGCAAATCCAAGTTATTCTGGTAGGTTGACGGTCACTCCTGTCTGCCTTGGATACCAGAGCTGATAACGTTCTGCTTTTGACACCTGCATGTATCAGGGCTGCATGGAACACTGCTGTTGCATGCTGGCATACCAACAGAAGGAACACAGTAGTAAGTAGTGCCTTTACACTATTGTATGCAGTGCTGTAAATCTTTCAGTGAGCTGTTTTAAGTCAGTGCAAAAGGCAGCTACTGAAATTAGGACAGGATATCATCTTGTCTGTGCATTGCACCTTTTTTGTTCCTTCTCTAGTCTATTTAAGAACAGCAGGGATTTTGGGTTGTAGCTCTGGGTTCTCAGCTGGCTCCTCTTGGAGCAGGTATTTCTCTGATGTACTTAGTGGCTTCCTTTCTAATTTTTGTATGTGCAGCTCTATACACATAAAGATTGTACATAAATGTTCTCAGGGTTCTGCTGGGGCTGCCTGGTCCTGTTTCAGGCTTTCAAATCTTTTGCAATGGTGAGATTGCAAAAGATTTGAAATCTTATCCTGAAGGACGGCAGCATAAGAAGCATGTAGATATGTGAATCAGACTCCCTCTCTGAAATGATGGGTTATGACAATTACTGTAGGAAAGGAGGTTGCCAGAGAAGCCTTGCTGATAAGATCAGTGGTAGTGCTGATACTGGCTATGTCAGCGTGACACACCTTCACAAGCTCTGTTATAGTGACACTGCAATTCACTTTTAGACAGAAAAGCATGAAAAGAAATAAAATAAGCTAATCAGTCTATTTTTATATTTATAATCTTCACTACTTATATTTAATGGTAAGAATATAAAAAACATAAAATGCTTTGTCTAGGAAACAGTTTATACATCTTTGTCAAGTCCTCACATCCAAATTACAACCTAAAGGATCCTTTTAGTTTCTATGTAACACACAAGCTATAGATTTCAAAGCTTACCACTGTTGCAGGGCTGTGAAAGAAGCAAATTTGCACTGGGAGTAAAATATATCATATAGTGGTGGTGGCCATGTCAGGTTTTGATCTCTTTGCATGCCAAGAGCTTTCTCAGTCTGAGACACTTAGACATCTCTTTACCACTAACTCCAAGTGATATTCAGGGCCAATTAGGAGCCCTGACCAAGGTGTGTACAGAGCATGCTGAAATTATGGCATTGAGGTTCACACAGAACATGATGTGATGTCTGCTTTTTAGTGTCAGATATCCTTTTCTAAGCTTTAAGTTAGAAATCAAAATTCCCTAGATGCTCACTGATCTGGGTGTAAATGGATATTGAGTCCTTTAAGTCTGCATACTCAATGTGGCCAGATGAGGTACAAGCTGTGTTACTCTCACAGTTCCAAAAATTAAAGGAAATGGTATCTTGCAGCTGCATACCTGAAGAGTCCCTGTTCTCAGTGAAGCCTTTACCTTGTCCTATACATCCAGCAAAATAATCTATGAGCTTCACATACAATTAACTTATTGTGTTGTCAGATTCATACTTTTTGAAGTAAGATTACTGTCTCAGTTTCCAGCACTGTTCAGTAGAAGTGACTTTGCATAAATAAGATTAGAACAAAAATCGACTTGCATTGTCTTAGTAGAAACAACCCAAAAATCCCCAAATTGTGGTGAAGCACTTTTGTCAAAAGACTAGCAATAGCATTCATATTGATGTTATGAAAATTTTACTACTTATCACTTTAGTTTAAACCACCAACTCCAGATGAAACAACTGGATTTGATGAGCAGCGAATATTATTGCAAATTGTCATAACAGTTGACTTAAAAATGAATGAAACCCAAGCCAGAGTGGTCTTACCAGACTCAGTAAGCCTGATGCACAAAATCAATTCAAAATGAGTGTTCCACAAGTCAAGACAGATCTAAACACAAGCGAAAACTGACTGGCAAAATAGACTAATTTTTAATCTACATTATTTTGGCAAAATAATTAGCTAGAGAATTTAGTTTTAACCCAAATTCTTACTGCTCATGCTCTGGGGATTAAGTACAGGCAAACTAGCATTACTGGAATCTTCACATCTTATAAGTAATAAAATAGCACAAACAGCATTCTGGGAAGGAAAGACCACGTTTGGTATGAAGCTTTTCTTTGTGTTGTCCTAATTCACATACCATGCTACTTACTGTTTACTGTTGCTTAATTTTGAGAAACTTCAGTCTGAAAAAAAAAAGAGTTAATTTTGAAATCCTTTGTGTCTATACACATGTTAACTGATAGTACAGATGCCAGGTTGTGTTTTTTTTTCTTTTCTTTGATACAGTAGTGCTGAAATTGTCTTCCTTTCTGGAATGAAAGTTAATCCTTTGTGTGAAATAACAATAGAAAATAGAAAGACAGGTAATTATCTCCAAAAACATGAACTGATTTGTTTGCAACTGAACATCTATGGACTAAGCTATATCAAATTTAGACAGTGCTTCTGAAAATTGTGGGTGTATAGTAAATCATAAACCTGAGGGCACGCAAAGCCTGAAAGACCAAAAGCAATGTCCCATTTTACCTCTAACAATCTGCTATAAATGATTTTGTAAGTTGCAGGAGTATTTTGGATTGTAGGAAGAATAAGTAGTGCTTGGCATACCTTATGTGCAGTGCAGAATTCTTTATCAGTTGCTTTAATAGGAAAGAAGGTAATCCTTAGTGAAAAGACTCTCATTTGTAAAAGTGAAATGGTTAAAATGTTACAAAGTGTATGATTATTCTTAATTTTTGGATTACTGTCACATGGCAGCTCTGTTATCTAGCAAATCCATATGCAAAAGACAACTGACCAGAATATTAAATGTAACCTCTAACTAGATAAGAGAAGCCCTCAACTCCATAGATGTTTTTTTACAACTACTAGAGCTAAAATAGATCTCAATTAGTGAACAAAAAGCTTTCTCAGGGTTTCCAGGAGAATTTTAATAGAATATGAATTCAATGAGGATTAAGAGCAAATTCTGCAAATGGCTTTAGGAATAAGAACAACATACCCTGAAATCTCACCTTCTCCTAGATTTAGCTTTCTGTGTGAAGTTGGAATTCACAGCTTCAAATTGGACTTAGGCACATTATCTTCTGGGTGCCAAGAAACTATTGGCATTTTTCCTCTAATGCATGGTGCAAAGCAGCAGGCTGAGGTCTGTGCTATGAACAGAGCAGCCGATGAGGGCAGAGGGCACAAGTAGTGTGCACCCAGAACCTCCACAAATAGAGGAACCCACACTCTGCCTGCTGTCTCCCTGCAAAGGGCTGAGCTATCAGGCATAAAGCTGTGGTGATACCATATGGGGGCCAGACTCTCCACCTTGGAGTGGTTTTGGGCATTAGTCACTAGACTCGGCAGAGAAACAGGATCTGATGCAAAACTTGGAATGCAGTTCCCTTGTATTCTGATCTGAAGGTTTTCTTCTTTGTGTTTGCAGAAATTTTGAATTCTCTTCTGCATCAAGTCACAGCTTTAACACAAGGACTGCAAAAGGTATCCACTGACTGGAGCCAACAGGCTGATGGGCTGAAACACTTTTGGCTACAGAGAGGGGATTTAACTTAGACCCCATTAAGTGACTGTAATTGGAAGGTATGACTTTGGGCTGAATGGCTTTAAGTAGTTTACAGGAGACCTTGTGGTAGTGATAAAACTGGTGTAGTCATTTCTATTCAAAGCTTTAAAACTGGAGGCATGTTAAACAGATATTGTATCAAGAAGAAGAGAAAATTAATCTGTAGCTATTGATTAAAATTTCTGCAGACACAAAGAGAACTATAAAAGTAAATAAATGTTTTTTATTAAACCTTTGTCCTGTGAAATGACAGGAATCTACATTCAACTAGCATAGTATGATTTACTCTTATGGTAACAAGAAAACTTGAGGCAGAAACTAATTTTCTGCATCCACTGAACTTGCATTCATGTGAAAAAATCTAATGATTGTAATAGAACTACCTGTGGGAGTAAAATTTACTGCAGAGTACGAAATATCCAAGAAAGTTTAACATATGCAATGTAATATTATACAGGTGTTATGCAATAGCAGCTCATCCTATGAGGCGTTGTCTGCTTTCTCGGTAGTTCTACTGAAGCTTGCAATGAATTCAAGTTTTTGTATAGTTTTCAATCTCCGTGTGCTCAGTTCAGGAAAGAGCTAAAGGCTACAACTCTTTTCTTCTGTAGTTGTTAAAGTAGTGCTGAGTACATTCAGATGTGCATTAAGGAAATTTAAATACAGTTTTAAAAATATTTGCTTTACTATCTGGTTAAAAAGAAGTGAGCTTGAATTCCTTTTTTTTCCTCCTAGGATTTTAGGTCTAGCTATGTAGAGCTATCTGTTATACTTTGCGTGAAGTTACTTAGTGCTTACATGATCACTTCCTATAGTTCTGCTGTGATGGCAGTAATCTTCAGTATGGAGGAGGTCTTTATTGCTGTTTTCCATGCATTTACATCTTAAGGCAGCAGTTTTATTGATTTCATCAGCCTTGAATATTAATGCTGACTGTAAGCCAAATCCTGCTTGTCTGACATGCATACTGTTCTACAGACCTTTATGGAAGTAACAAGATTTGGCCCTCTTAGTTTTAAAACCTTTGAGCTTTTCAATGCTATACATCTATTTATCTATCCTTGATGTATTTCAAATATGCATGATATTGATTCTGTTGACTATACCAGCTACCAGATCATTGTTGTACAAATTAAATGGGGATAACTCTATGAGTAGACTTCTCTTTTGAAAGCCAGTCATTTTTGCCTTGGATTTATATGCACTTCCAATATGATGCACTCAAAGTGCCACAGAACAGAATTTGTAACTGGTGTAATATTTAAGGATTATTTGTGTAACCAGTTATTTATATATCTTTTACACTTATTTTTTATATTGTTTATAAGAGGAGTTTGTATGCAGAAAGCATTTTTGCTAACCATATTCTGTGTCCACGTACTGAAGTCAGGTATTGTTAGTGTTGCTGAATCTCCTAGGCTGTTAGAGGTGAGCACGCATTCCTAGTGGGCACACGTATTCACAAATCATATTTTTGTATTTAGACATGTCCAGCTACACAGATCAAAATGAACAGAAATATTCAGCACCCAAAAAATCCCAGCACATGTGGCCTCATCCCTGTGCCTGATAAGGGTGAAGATGCATTAATGGGAATAAATATACACATGCAAGGTTGGTCCCTCCAACAGCGAGGCTCAGACACTCGGTGTGTGCAATAGCTTCCTCTGGATCCCAGGCTCTCTAGTTTCTGGCATCTGGGCACACAACCTCCAAGGCTGGTACAGGTCCCCAGGTCCTCCCTCTGCACACACAGATGCAGAGACACACAACGTCACTGTGTTGTGGTGCGTTATGGCAGGTTCCACGGCCAGCAATATCATATTGGCCACTGCCATCTCCACCTTTCCCCCCTGTGTTTGGTTCTTCCCGCAGAGGGTCCTAGTTTCCCTGATCCCCCACTGGCCCACAGTATTTCTCCACTCCCATGTTATCCTCTATTGGTCTGTACCCTTTGCCCACCAGGATTTAAACCCTATGTCCTTGTATTATTGGTTGTTTCATGTTTTCCCCACCCATTTGGTAAGGGCATAACAAGCCCTGGTAACGGCTTTTCGGGGCTTCTTCTCGTGACCTCCAAGTTGAATAAATCTTCTCCTGCTTTTCCATGAAGAGGTCCCTCCCCCTCATTCCTACCTCCTCGGCGCGCTCTCAACATCGGTGGGTGTCTTGGGGTGACTTAGGCGAAACCATGTGGGAACTTCGCCAACCCTCCTGCTCCCTTGCGAGCTGCCTCCATCATCCCCTCCCCTGCGGGCGGGTGCCTGATGCTTGGTCACCCCGCTAGCTGCACAGATAGTGTCGCAGCACACCTGCACTGTGGATCCCTTCAGTAACCGGTCTTAGACACTCAGTCTCCCCTGTGACTGGCTTGTGCATCTGGTCTCGGATTGTTACACACACACACATGCACACACACAAACTCTCTCTCAGCTGGTCTCTGGACCCCGTGGTCTCTAGTAATCAGCCTTGACCTCTGGGTCCCCCCAGTAGCTGTCTCCCTCCCAGAGGTGTACACTCAGATCCACCCCAAAGTTGAGTCTACTTGCATACCTGGCTGCCAAGCCTGTAGGCCGAGCCTGTTCCCTGACTTTTTCAGTCTGATATTTGCTGGGGATTGCATGGTGACACACAATCACTCACAGTGTGTGCACAGTCTGGTGTCTACAATTGCTGGTATCACAGATACATATTTCGTGTGACCCATGGTCTGACTCCAGCTGCTGGAACTCACATTCTTCCCACCCCAAGCACACACAAGTCCCTCACTAAGGTAAAGAGGTAGAAATGGGATTTAATGAGAAGACAAGACAGACTGTGGTGATAGGCACAGGGCATGGCCAGGCAGGCAAACAGAGCAACTGAAGTATGTATATATAAATATGACTATTTACATGTGATCATCCTCTTTTATCACCTTATTCATCTATTTTCCCATGTTTATTCCATCAAACACTTTGATTCTTTCCTTTCCCCTCCTTTGGCTCCTCACTTAAATTTTTTCTAGTAAGTCTTATGCAATGCCAAGAAATTCCTCCTCTTCATCCCATCACAAATCCTGCACCTCCCTCAGTCTGAGGGTTTTGTCTCCAGCTTCACTGGTGTGATTCTCCCCTGAAACACTTCAAGTTGAGGTGGGGACAGCTGTAGGTGATGAGGTTACTGAGTTTCCCCTGCCTGACCCTGTGCCTCACACATCTGTGTGTGGGCAGAGAAGCCTTTTTCAGACGTAACCTAACAGATATGTACAAGTGAACTTGCATCCTTATCACATTGCTTTTGAATGTGACAACAGCTTATTTCAAACAGCAGAACAGGAGAGAGATGAATAAAAAACCCAGAGACTGTATACAAAATTTTCCAGCAACAAATACATGTCAATGGTTGATCTGCAACACCCCCACCCCCCTATACCTCTTAGCAACAACAGATCACTTGGCACAGCTGACAGACCTGTGACCACAGCAGTGCTAATGGATACCACTATAATTCACAGGTAGTGTTCATGGGATATAATTTGCTCTAACACTATACTGTGTAGTGCAAATTCCCTGTTCAGGAAAATGCCAGTTGCATTCCCTTCTATATAAAAATTTCAGTATCTCTATTTCTCCGTGTAGGAAGGTGAAAGTCAGTTTGCAGCTCAAAGGTATGAATGCATTACTTAAAATTACAGATCTCTAGTCGCAGTCCTTGCTTAAAATTATCTGTGGTGAAACGGAATGAGATATTTGAGAACAAGTAAACATTTTATGTTATCTGCTCAGCTTTACACATTGAACCCCTTGGTGCCTACAATTAGATAAACTTGGAACATTGTTATCTACATAATTTAAAAAAATTCAAGATTATAAAATTATCAGCTAAGAGAATAAAAAACATTGTATAGGTTGCATCTTTTATGCAGTCCCTTTGTAAAAGTTTTCAAATTGCTTTTGGTATAAATCTGGCTAGAGAATTTATGGGGAAGAACAAACAGGAATGAATATTGTTCAGACCTTCAAACTTGGTGATATTTTTCTGAAGAGTGGCAATAAAAGCATGATGACATATCATAAAAGGAATAAAAGGAAGCAGAAATACCCAGTGCTTTTAAAACTAGGTCTTTTGTCTCCAAAGGATTGTTTTGTATGAGGCAAAGACAATGGTGATTCACAAGAACCAACTATGGATTATTTGGGGTGAAATTTGGATCTTCCAGTGAGCATGACCACAGTCCTGTCACCAAACTTTAAGGCCACCTTACATGTTTTTAAATACTCCTGAGTTTTTAGGCAAAAATAGTTATTTATGATACTTTCATATTGTTACTGCAAATAGCTAACAAAAGGGCAATGACTTAAACACTACCAAATCATCTTGTTTAAGGCTTCATGATATGCTGTATCCAGGGTTACTAGAATATTTAGGTGTTTTGTTGAGTGTAGAATGCACTTGACTGCTGGTTTAATCAAGAGGTCTGATACTAGAGCATCTCATACAAGTTTAAGGGACCAGTTTAAATCTGAATTTCAGATCTGGCTCCTTAAATGACAACTGCTGAATTCAGGCTGAGAAATTAATATATATTCATATACATAATTCCAGATTCTTCCTGGTCTTCTGTGGTCTGTCAGTGCCTGAGCAGACAGTTTTAGAGGCAAGAATAAGCATCACATTTTTGAACAGATCTTTTTCTTTATATAAATGGGACACGTGGAATTATATCGTATTTCAGTGAGTGGGATAATAAAGATGGGAGTAGTTTCCTCTTTGTCACTGTTTTTCTAAGTCACATACTTCCCTGTTCTAAAAGCACTTAGTCCTTGACCAGTTATTTAAACAGGTGTTATTCCAGGGGTGTACCCTCAACATTTTCACTTGAAGCAGTAGCCCAGATCTGAGGTTAATCCTGCAATCAATTGCACTTGTTAGACATTGTTTTGGTCCAAAAGGAAGTTTTGTTACACACAAACCAGATGTCCAATAGAGGATATTAAACTGGGGGCTCTAGTTGTGCACTTTATCACAGTACTTTATTAGTTCGAACTAATGGTTGATCCTTCATAACATACATGTAGTGATGGTATTTTGTCCAGGGACCAGATGAAAGCTAGTCTGAAGTGAAATCACAGACCATGCAGGGTGTTGATACTGGGCCGCATCACCACCTGGTTTTGATTTACTGATCTTCCTCTGTTGTGTTAAATTACTTATTAGTATAAACTAGGCCAATAAATAGAGATATAGAAGGGAATATGCATAAACATTGTATATGTCTAAAAACCAATACTTGTCTTAAAATATCACTTTTTTACTGTCATTTTTCTTCATAAAAACTGTGCAAAAAAGCTGTTTTTCTCCCAGCGTATGAGCACGGATGTGAAGATACTGAAAGCAAAGCACTGTGTCTTTGATCTTTCCTGACCTAATCTGTAGCTACTTTGACAGTTACAGAGATAATGGACAATCTTTGATGAATTTGTTCCTGTCTCACTCAGATAGAAAGTCAATCCAATTCTCCATTTCTCAACTCTGTGTGATAACAATTAGTGCCAAAGTCTTGTCAACTGTGTGCTCATGCAGGCCTTTCTTATGGCAGTCAGTATACATTGAATGAAAACTATTCAACAAGAAGGTAGATAACAACTGGGTCAATATTTTGGGGTCAAGTACTTCAGGATTCAGTGTCAAACAAAGTCCAGAAGTGAATATTAAGTTATTGTTTCCCTTAAGAATGTAGAAGTGCTCTATTTGAATGTTATATGAAGGTCATGCTGATCTAGCAACATTTAAAATGATCATCATAAAATTATTCCTGGATATTAAAATGTAGGGCAGAGTACATATTTTGAAGCCATATTGCTGGATACATGTGACATACAGTTAACCTATTGAACACTATCTATAAGCACATTCACAAAGAAGATGCATACTGCAGAATGCAGCTCTTTAATTTTGCTGCAAAGGTATAATGAGATCCAGGGATCTTATTTCAAGCTAAAGTGAGATAAATTCAAGGTTGAAAAGGAAAGTACATATTTCTAAAAGAAAAAGTAATTAATCTTTACAAAATCTTATCTAGGGAAGTTGTGGGTTTTCACTGCCTAAAAACTTTAAATAAATCCAGTGTCTTACAAAAGAGATGTTCTAGCTATAAAGGGAGATGCAGGCTTATATGGATTATAATGGAGAAATTTCTATGGTGTGTGAATGTCAGAGGCTAGACTGGAAGATTGTCACAGTTCCTAGGACTCAAAGACTATCAGCTTGCCTGCTATTAATTTAATCAAGGTTTGTGTTCTAAAAATAAGAGGAGAAAAAAGAATTTATCACTTTTTGTCGTAGTAGACAAGGATTTAAAGTGATAGATGCTCACTTTCAAGCTAGAGTTCTTTTGTAGGCAAATTTCCCGTACTAATAAAGTTAGGCGGTGACAGGTCGCTATTCTGAGTTCATGAACTAAATGTCACCAAATAATTGATGGGTTCTTCTGATGTGCATAAGAGTTTCATGTTTCTATAATACTTTGAATTAATGAACAAACTATAACTGATTATTTGGTTTGTTCTTCTGAGGTGGGTGAGTAACAATGTTAACAACTGTCAGAAGTCTTGCTATAATGCAGGAGCTAATAAGTGATTTTTGCAATAAAATAATTACTATTATTATGTGTTTAAATTACAATGTTATCATTTATGCATTCATTCTGCAATAGTACCCAAGTTAATCAGGTTAAAATGGGTTAATTAGATTAGGTTCTTATTGTGATAAAAAGCCAAAAATATTTCTGAGCTATTTATTTCTGAGCTACTGGACAATTCTGATTTTAAAATCAGACCACATACAAAAACTGCATAAGGATGTAGAAGGGAAAACGTAAGGAAATACCTTCCTCATACAAATGGTGTGTATGCATATAAAATATAACATATGTATACAGGTCATACACACGTAATATACTATTTGGAAACTTTCTACTTATGTTTTTTTTAAAGAAGCATAGAAAAGTCCTTAACGTTACATTGAAAATTTCCAAAAAATTCAAAACAAATGAGAAGAACTGACTCATGAATTTCTTTGAATACAGTAGAAGAAACCTCTCACAACTCCCAGGAGATTTCTTAGCAAAGGACAGTTTAGAGAATTGTCAACAGATTTGAACACTTCAAAATATTGTGGAATAATTGAAAGACAGAAAGAGGAGAAGAACAGAGACAGAAATCTTACCTTAGATTTGTGAGAAACGAAACCAAAATATTCAGATTATGTAAACTATGAAAAAAATTTTTGAATGTTACTTATTTTGAAATTTGTTAACATGAAAATTGAGACATTCTGCAACAAGTGCACATGTATTTACTGTTTGACTAGTAGATATATATTGCTAGTGGCTTTAGGCAGAGGCTAAGACTGGAAAAAATCAAATTTTAAACTGTAGGAGTGTCTTCAACACAGACAGCGTGAGATACTGTCATATGTAGTTTATCAGAGCACCAGATATTATAACCAGTAGAGGTCAATACTATACATTTGTATTGAGTATTGTATTGCAAGCATAGTTAAGCAGTATAAAACATCAAATATAATTCCCATTGAGTTTTAGAATAGTAATGCATAAATTATTCTGGGATTTATAATTTTTTTCACAGCTACTTGGTTACTTCAAAAAGGTGTAATTGCTGGGTAGACTCAAAGCAAATTTTGACAGTTGCCAAAGGCAGGATCTCAGAAAGAATTTAAGTACTTGAAGTGGAAGAGCAGCATATTTTGAAGTCTTAGTCTAAACCTGTGAGGTCCAGAGCTCCCACAGAGCTTTTTCTTATATTTGACAGGTCTGTAATCTGTAAGCACTTCAGTTCTTGACCTTAAAGTTGTCCAGATGCTTAAATCACTGTTACTGCAGTTGTCAGAAGTATCTCAATCCTGGTAGTTCAGCAATTCAGCCCTAACAAGGATCCAGAAACTAGGCACCTACTGCCTTCCTCCTTTGAGGGGTATGATCTGCTAAGCTTCCTCAGACTTACAGGTTACTGAGCATGCAGTGATAGTGGCTGCTTCCTTTTAAAGCATACCTAGAGAATAAATCTCCCTTTTCACTTAGAGATTTGGTTATTTTAATATGACAGTGTGAATCCTGGTTCATTTCCTCCTCTACTGAAAAAAAAAATCTTAATACTACTTATCTCTTTAGACTCACCAACTTGTTTGAGACTTTATGAACTTCAGTGCATATGTTTATGAACAAAAATGCTTTCCACCACAGATACTAGACTTATGTCTCCATGATGAATTCCTAAATGAAAGGAGCTAGGAAAAAAAAAAAGTAAAGCAAGTTGACATGTAATCCATATAGCTTTTTCAAAGGAGAGGTTTTGTATGTTTTATCCAATGATGACATGATGCCAAATAAATGTGGATGAGCCACTAGGACCATACTGCATTCAGCAATGAGTTTGAACTCAGGTGCGGAATTGCTGGATTTGTGGTGAACTTGTGTAAACTATCTACTACAAAGATCCACACCGTCAGAGAACTGCCAGGTTGCTGAGCGTAACTTTTATCTGACAAAAAAAGGACTTAAAAGAAAATCCTGGAACTATGGGGTGAGTCTGACTTCCATTCCTTGCAAAATGATAATCTACAAAATGGAATAACATGATGAAGCACAGGTGCAATCTCATTGTGTTAGGTGCCAGGAAACACGGAGTTCTATGAGAGTATGAGTAAGCAAGTTGGTAAAGGAGAGGCAGAAGGCATAATGTGTATGGATTTGGAAATTAAAATCCTCAAGAAGCTTCTATTTAAAGGCCGTGTAAGAAATTTAGTTACTCTGAGTGTGGAGAAAAAGTAATTGCTTAATAGGATGGCAAGATGAAGGGTAGGCCACAGCTTAATTTTAGTTCTCTTTTCAGGGAGAAGTAGAGTATGGATCCCCATAGGTCAGTGATGTGTCCATTTTTATTCAATATTTTCAGAGATGACCTTGAGACAGGGAATGTGTAATCAAATATTAAAGTTTGCACGTGTTACTGAGGTCTTTCAGGAAGTTGTGTGACACTGATAGTGAGAAACCCCATAAGGAGACCACTAAACTCAAGTATTGAGTAAAGAAATGTGAGATGATAATTTATGTGAGTAAATAGGAGGTAATGGAACCTAAATTATACTTTAAAAATGGTGAACTCAAAAGTAGAAGTTAAAATTCAGGAAGAATATCTTGGGCTCTCTGGCAGTTTTCTGAAATCATCAGCTCAGTGTGCACTTTGTTCTCAAGAACAAACAAAATACTTGGCATCATCGGGAAACATATTGAGACTAAGCCAGAAACAAACATTTTTTTTCTCTGAAAAACATTGATGCACTTGATACAGTGCTTTTCCTTGCATCTGAAAAAGGCTATAATGTAGTCAAAAATGATGCAGAGAAATCAAATTCTCCTGATCATGGGAATGAAAAATTGTCTCATAATAAAAGATTAAAAGCACATGCATGTCATAGAATCATAGAATGATTTGCTTTGGAAAGGACCTTAAATATAATTTTGTTTTAACCCCCCTGGAATGATTAGAGACTCCTTCCACTAGACAGATCCCATCCAGCCTGGCCTTGAACACTTTCAGGGATGGGACATCCACATTTTTCTCTTTCTTTTCAGGGCTGCTCTCAGTCCATTTTCCAGCCTGTATTTCTGCTTTGGATTGCCCCAATGCAAGTGCAGAAATTTGCACTCGGCCTTGTCATGAGGTTTGCACAGACCCACCTCTCAAGCCTGTCAAGGTCCATCTGGGTGGCATCCCTTTCCTCAGGGTGTTGACTGCACCACACAGCCTGGTGTCGTTGGAAAACTGGCTGAGCCTTTCCATTTTGGGAAGAAAACCTGGGCAGATGATAAATATTGGCAAAGTCATTGAAGATAGTAGTTAAGGCTGTTGTTATCCATCAAATCCCCCAGTACTTGTATACACTCACTGAAACTAGCAGGATGAGAGCTTAAGAGAGGTGAAAGAAAGTGCTGCGTTATAGAGGGATTAGTGAGTTAATGGCATGTATTGCCATAGGTGGTCGTGGAGATAAATACCAAGCAGGTTCAAAAGTGAATTAATCAAGTTCCTGGGCAACATGTTGATTATTCAACAATGAAATCAGGGATGTATTCTCTGCAATTCCTTCTGGGAAGGATTTCTTCTGAGAAGATGACGATAGTGGATGGCAGGTAGTGGAAGGGCTTGCTGTGTGATTGGTGTGATTGCTAAGTAGTGCCTCCTGCTTGTGGAGAGAAAATACTGGGCTATGTTACTGTTTAGGAAGCATGATAGTGGTACCAGTGTCTCACCAAGGTTAATGCGGTGATTCCAGGCTAAAGGTAATGGGGGATCACAGGAACCTGCATTACCTTATTCTCCACGACCAATGATGAATAATAGTTGAAGGATAATTTGAGGTAACTATATAAATCTTGAGAGATTTTCAGTAAAAAAAAAAAGCAGGCTAAATTTAAGTCATAAGGAGGTACACATTCAGCTGGTCCACTCTCCAGTGTTCACATATTTGAAGAAAATAATATGAAGCAGATGTTTCAACTGTGATATAATTTTGCTATACATTTAATTGGTGGGGAAAAATAGTTTTAATGAAAATTTTTTGTATTCCTACTTACCTTTTTCCTGGAGGATATATTTCTGTTAATTTTGAGGGAAAAATTCAGATTTATTAGCATAACTCCAGCTGTCTTCTGAAGTCTCACCTATTCTAACATCAATAACTTAGAGATGTCTGTAATGTCTCTACTTTTTCTTCCTAATTATTTCCATATGAAACTCATATCTCTTGTAGATTTCATTCCATCCTCTTATTACCTTCATTTAAAGTTTGGGGTTTTTTTTGACATATCTCTTCTCTTATGACTCATTAATTTTTAAAACATTAAATTCAAACCATATATATATAGATATATTTATATATCTATATATATATCAACACATTTGACTCGGTAATTTCTTCTAACAGACTTCAAAATAAAGGAAATTCACATTTTAGGTGCTAAAAAGAACAACTGAATAGAAGGAATGGAGGCACTTCTTTCATATAACAGTGTGAAACAAATCCGTTTTTATGTCAAAAAATCTAGTGTGCCTATGATTATTTGCTGCCTAACTTCAGCCTATTTTCAAAATGTCTTCACTTTATCTGGACAAATTTAATGAAGAAGGTAGAATTTTGAGTGAAGTCAGCCATGCCGAAAAAGCTGAAGAAATATAATTTAACATAGCATCTTTGTTTCAACAAACTTACTAACATGACTTCATCTCTGGGCCCATGGAATAAATGCAGCCTTGAAGAAATTAAAACAAGCAGCCTTGAAGAGATTTGTTTTGAGAAATCTTTTTAATATCAGTGTAGAATTAGAACTTTATAAAAAATACAAAAATGCTGTAAATGAATCCTGAAAGGGTAGTATACCGGGTTTTTTTCCTATGAGATACTGTGGCCATATTGGAAAAAATCATAGGTTAATCTTTGTTTTCACTGCAAAGGAAATACTCTCAGACTAAACATCACATATAAGAAAAAATTAATCAGGAGAAACACCTAATGAGAAGAAACACACAAACACACACTTCTTTAGGTGACATAAATAGCAAAAGAAAGGCTAGGGTAAAGGTGTGCCTGTTGCTGAGTGGGGCAGGGCATCTGCTGTCACAGGACACAGAACAGCTGTGGTACTGAATACTGCCTGTTCCTCAGCCTTTACAATAGGACCGGTGTTTTCAGAAGGGTGAATCTTGTCATTGCATACGAATATCTGAAGGGAGGGTGTGAAGCAGACAGAGCCAGGCTCTATTCAGTTCTGTCTCACAAAGTTACAAGAGGCAATGGTCACAAACAGAAATACACAAAATCCCACTTAAATATGAAGACCAATTTTTTACTGTGAGAGTGACAGAACTCTTGAACAGTTTGCTAGATTGTGGAATCACCCTTCTTGGCAATACTCAAAATTTGTCTGGGCGTGGCCCTGAATAACTGATATTTGGTGCAGAGGATACTGCATTTGATTTTGGATAAATGTAATAATTGATTACCTCCGTAATTTGTTCCCCAGGTTCTGCTAATGCAATAGGGGTGGTAAAAAAGGATCTCAAATTAATATTAATGATAGCTCAGATATTTACATTCAGCCATTTTGGGGATATGTTGGAGAAAACGTACTGTCATTCATTTTACTTTATGAGTTTTAAAAAGATTAAAGCTCTGGATCTTCTTTCTTTTAGTTTCACTCAAGTTTTCATCAATTTTGCATTCCTACTGTGTACTGCACTAGGATCAATACACAATTTGGAAAGTCTTTTGTAACCTATTCATTATTTCATGCATACTGAAGGCATCTTATATACAGGAAAGGAAAGCCTGTATCAGTATTTTGCAATGATATCCAGCCTGTTAGGAAATCAATAATAGATTTTGTGAAACAGGGTTTATCACAGAGGAAATAGTGCAAAAATTAATTCCTATCAAAGCATAAATCCAAACACGCATGGTGTGAATTATTAAAAAATAGATAAAGCTTTTATATGTGTTATCAGAATTCTAAAATGCATTTTATGTCTCTCCAGCTTAGGAGGAGATTTCCTATTTTGATCGTAGATTAAACAGGTACAAAAGATTTACTTGTATGCCCAGAAAGTTTCCTGGTAGCCTTTATGATTAGGCCCACTATCGAGGGAGTATTTTGTACTTGAAAATGAAGGGACAATAAAAGAATTAAGATTATCAGTCGAATATCTACATTTAATTCTTGTCTCTGTTAAAGACTTTTTGCGTAATGTAGAGGAAATGATTGTTCTGTGATACTATACCTCATCTCTAATCTTCAGAGGAAAGAATGTGTCTGCCTTGTCTGTAACGTCTTTGAAGCAGAGACGTCTCCTTGAATGCACTTTCCAGCGTAAAGTACAATGGAACCTTTGATTTGTGTGAGAGCCTTTCAGTGTTACTGTGATACGAATAAATAATTAGTAACAGATGTTTTGTCTGCTTTCTTAATGAAGTATAAGTCCATGAAAGAAAGCAAATTTTTCCCTGTAAGTTGAAAAGAACTAAGAGGTCAAATTTTAGATATTATTCTAATGAAAAATGAGATTTGCCTAAAGCTGTTGAGAAAGAGTATATTTTCATAAACTTCTATTTCCTGTAAGTTGTATTAGAGTTTGCGTGATTTTTAGAGTTTGAGCACACAAAAATATTACAAGCCTCCCCAGACTGCATTTTTTCCCTTTAGCTGTACTATGAAGATGTTATCAAACCTTTCCAAGAGACTTCATCTACCTTATTGATTTAAAAAGTAAAAAAACAGCAAGATTTATGAGAAATTTCAGTGAGATACTTATGCTGGGAGAAATGTCAACTAGTATCTATCAAGCATCATTGTTGTCAGTAACAATTTTTTGCAGAAAGTCAAATTAAGGTAGATTGCATTTATGTTTATGTTGAGAATACTTTAGTACATAGACCTCACTCATTTTAAGCAAGAAGAAAACTTAATTTAATTCCGACAGTCTCACCTCATTCTTCCTGTCTGCAGACGGAATCCAGAATAGAAAAATCCAAATTATTATCATGATGTTTTATTTACGGTTCAGTGACTTGAAGGAAGGAAACTGCTGTCTCCAGTGATATCACCTGTTACCTTGTTGAGTTTTATGTTCTCTTGAAATTCTCAGCTCCTCAAGAGAAACAAAGTCAAAGGATTAAAATAAATTTATGTTCTGATACTTTCTAAATTGCTTTATTGTATATATATATATATATGTTTCAGAGTTAGAAATAAACTTTAATGTATTTGACAATGAAAAAGGATTGAATCTGAAGAGAAGGATTTTAGAAGAATTTATAAAGTAATTCACTTGTTTGAAGTAAGCAGATGATGGAGAATTGTCAGTGAACCACTTTAACTTCTAAATGATTTTTATCTCCTGATTTGCTGACTGCATAGTGTCTCATATCAATACTAACTTTGGAAATGAATGACAGGAGGGATGTATAATTTTTTTCCATAGGCCAGCAAGAATACAGGAAGGAAGAAATTGTCTCATTTGAATATATACAGCAGCTAAATTTATATTTATTTAGCATTATTCCCTGAATTTCTCCTGCAGTCCTGTGATATCTCAGGATCTTTAACAGGAGAAGCAGAGCATTTGGCTATTTTTCCATGAATGTTAAAGGAACAACAAATTAGAAAAAGAGATTAAAACCAACAACAGTTTAATAGATGAATGGCTCTGACCCCCTCCTATCCTTCTTATCATTAAAGTCTCACTGTCTTTTGGCTTCTTACTTTCAGCATTCTGACTGTTTCTCTGGATGTATTATGCTGTTTTAAAACATTTTGAGTTTCTGCTAAGTTAGGGAGTGTGGGATATCTCTACTTCACATCTTTCCACATGTATGCACTTTCGTGAACACTCCTTTATGTTTTCCAACCATTTCCATTAATTGTAATCACTAGTTCACTTTTCCTTCCTTAAACCCAAATGCTTGATGTGAGAAGCACACTTTAAATGTCAGCAGTCTCTTTGACTCAGTCTCATTTTGTTATGCTGTTTGCCAGTTTTGCTTATATGAGAATTGTTCCATCTAATGCTCTAAAGCTCTCTTAGCCAGATCCTCATCAAATGTAAATTTACTTAACATCATTGGAAGCATTGGAGCTGAAAAACTGTCTTTCTATGCTTCTTACCCTGCAGAGTGTAATAGCTGTATAAAATGCAGAATCAGAGATTTGCTGAGGTTGGAAGGGGCCTCTGGAGATTTTCTTGTGCAATGCACCTACTCCAAGCAGTCAACTAGAGCTGGTTGACCAAGGCCATATCCAGACAGTTTTTTGATATCTCTGGGGATGGGGACTGCACAGCCTTTGTGGGCAATCTGTTCTGATGTTCAATCAGTCTCAGAGTAAAAATATTTTTTCTCATGATGAAACAGAATTTCCTGTTTCATTTGTGGCCATTTACTCTTGACCATTCCCAGGGCAACATGAATGAGAGCTTGGCTCTTTCTGTACTTCCCCCTGTCTGGTATTGGTAGACACTGATTAGATTCCTGAACCTTCTGTTTTCCAGGCTAAGCAGCTACAGTTCTCTCCGCTTTTCCTCACAGGCTGGATAGTCCAGTCCCTTAATCATCTTGGTAGCCTCTCACTGGGCTCTCTCCAGTATTGCCATGTCTCCCTTGTACTGGGGAGCCCAGCACTAAACACAGCACTTTACGCATGTCTTCACCAGTGCTGAATAGAGGGGAAGGATCACATCCTTTGACCTCTTGGCAACACTCGTCCTAATGCAGTGCAGGAAGCTACTGGCCTGCTTTGCTCTAAGGGCATATGGCTGACTCATGTTCAGCTTGCTGACCATCAGCGTCATCCTCAAGTCACCTGGTCCCTGTATTTTCCGCGGTGTTCTTCCCTTCCAGATGTCTTCCCTTTGCTGCATTTAATAAGATTTCTGTCAACCCATTTTTTCAGCTTCTTGAGATTCTTCTGAATGACACCATAACTTTTTAGTGTATCAGGTACCCTTCCCAGTCTTGTGCAATTTGCAGAATTGCTGGGGGTACACTCTGTCCCATCAACTAAATAATTAATAAAGATGATAAACAGTGTTGCCCCAGTACTGACCCACTAGGTTTATCATGAGTGTCTGACCTCCAGCTGGATTTCCTTCTCTGATGAAAAGCCTTCACACCTAGCAGTTCAGCCAATTTTCAACTCACTGTTCATTTATCAAGCACATATTTCACCGGTTAGTCTATGAGAATTTCATAGGAGACTCAAGTCAAGATAAACAATGTCTGCTGCTCTCTCCTTGGCCACTGAACGAGTCATTTCACAGTGGTCAGGAGCGTGGTAAAGCCATGTTGACTGAACCTCAGTCACCTTTCTGTCCTTCATGTCTAAAAGTGGCTTCCACATTTAGTTGTTCCATCATCTTCTAAGGGTTTGAGGTGATCACTTTGAGGTTCTCCAAATCTTCCTCCATTCTGTTCTTCAAAATAGGTGTGACATTTTCCTTCTGCAAGTACTCAGGGATCCCTCCTCTCTTTCCCAGTTGGCATGGCCCTTCAAAGATAACCAGAAGTGGCCTTCCAGTGATGTTGATCAGCTCCCTCAGTGCTTTTCCATGGAGGGTACTTTCCTTGCTCCAGATTTTCCTATTGTTCTCAAGGCCCTGGGATTCTTGTAGGCAAATCTTCCTGTTGATGACTGAGGCAAAGAAGGCATGGAATACCTCAGCTTTTTCCATGTCCTTTCCATGTCACCTTTCCATGCAGAAACGAGCCCATGTTTTCTCTCATCTTCTCTTTGCTGGTGATGTATACGTAGAAGCCTTTTGTTTTTACTCCTCACGCTTGTCTCCAGATTTAGTTCTGGCTGGGCTTTGGATCTCATGACCACATCCCTGCGTGGGCCCTGTGTGACCAAGCAGTCATTGTCTCTTTATTCCTGGGTGATCCAAACTTTCTTCTACCTCTTGTGTGCTTCCTTTTGATATCTGAGCTCAGTCAGAAGCTCCTTGCTAATCTGAGTAGGCCTCCTGCCATCTTTGCTTGATTTTCTGCAATTTTGAATTAAATGCTCTTGATTTTGGATGAGTTGATCCACAAAAATCAAACCACTCTTCTGGACTCCTCTTTTCTCCAGGACCGTTTCCAGTGGTACTCTTTCAAGCAGAATCCCTGAAGTGTGAAACATCATTTTCCCGGCCTGGAGAAGCATGTATTCTGTAGCTACTCCTATAATCTAATATCATCAGCTCTGTTTTATTAAGTCTATATTTAAACTAAAAAATACGAATAAACTAATTATGCCACTAAATATAATAAACTAATTTATACCACTGCTACTAATAATATTTTAACTGACTTTTCATGTTAAAAGATATAAAGCCTAAAAAATCCCAAAATCTCACTATATCAAGTTTCTGCTCTGCAAAATAATTGAAAAGAGTATTCATTATTTCCATGCTACAAAGAGGCGTAGTTTGAGATGAGGTTAAAGCTGTGTTGTTTTAGGCGTGCTATAAGTGCATGTTGTAGTCTAAACCTCATAAAGTTTGCAATATAAGCCAACAAAGCAAGAATAACTAAAATGTCTTGTCTGCACTCTTGCAAGATGACAGCAACTCACATTTAATTTAGAATCCAGCTTTCCAGCTTTCCAGGTTCTCTCTGTCTTCAGTAAATCATGTTTTCCCTAGTATGTATTTCCTGTGCTAATATTTTTTCCGTTCTAAATGCCACAAGTGGCAACATTTATATTGTTTTCTCTTTATTCTATTGTTTGTTAGGACTCACTGACAACAGTCTTTAAAGATTCTTTTTTTTTTTTCTTACTTTCTTAAACTGATTCTAGATGGTTTCATTATATCATCTTCGATCATTCTATATAATTCTTCCCCGTCTTTTGCACCTTCTCATAGTTTGTGCCTCTTTACCCTGCTCCAACAGGTGAAGCATAAATAATGCTTGAAAAATTAATTCTCTATTTGCTATGGTCTACATATTCCAAGAACTGTGGAACATAATTTCTTTTGGGGTAGAAGAACTATTTTAAATTTGGTGTTTATGAAATCATAACAACAGTTGAATTGGTTGTGGTTTTATAAAAGAAATTTATGAAGACCTCCTATCCCGCTAGCTAAACTAATTCTCCTTAGAGTGTCCTCAGGTTTTCCTCCAAATGTTAAGGCTTCTTTCTACTTCCCTCTGACATGACAAAGTGACAGTAAGAAATCCTTTATGCATATTTTATTGGCATATTAAAACCCTGTTGAGCTGTAAAAAAAAATACAAATTTTTTCAAACCCCTCCTTTTTTGTTATTTGTTCTCAAAAGTTGTGGAAGTAGCAGTAAAATCTTCATGTCTCCTTATCACAGTTTCTGTCTTCACACCAAGGAGGTAGTGTAACATTTTGGTATTTTGATCAAGTGGTTGATGGCTTCCTGAGATAACAGGTTCTGTACGTTTCCACTTGTGCATGTGCTTAATTGGTGACTCCATTTCTCTTTGTCCACAGCCATGGATAATCAAGCTGTAACAATCTCCAAGCTATCCCTTCTCATTACAACACTTTTTGAACTGTAGCTATATTTTGAACACATAGAAGTTCTGTGCTATCTGATGACATCTACTTTTAAGGTCCTCAGATTTCAGTTTTGGTTTCTATCAATAATTCCATATTCTGTCATCTTCTTAAGGAAAAAAGGACACATTTCTACTGTAAAAGTTTATAATTCTCCTGGCTCTATACAATGAGGTGGGTATTTTCCCAGTAATCAGATTAGACTGTCTTGATCTTCTGTTTACATGATTTTTTACCTTGCAAAGCAGTTCAATGTTTTCTAGCAAAAGTTAACTAAATCTCGATTTGTGCAAAATTTCTTGATGTGTTTACTAAGCCTGTTTCTGAGCCTTGCTAACACCACAGCATCTTTTTACTGTCACTTCATTATCCTCATCTTTTCTCACAACAGAATTTAAAAACAAGAATATGGCTTCAACTCAGCCCTAAGAACTAGCAATGCTTATCTTCATATGATGACAGCAGCATAATTTAATGGTTATATATCACTACATTTAGTTTGTATTTAGTAATTCACTTTTGTGGATTTGTAATCTCTTGTTATGGAATTGTAAATATATGATGAAAAACTTTTTCTGGTCCAAAGGACCTTTCTTCAGTTACACTGTGCTCTTTCATGTTTTCCCTAATATTTCATAAGAAAAGTTAGTCGTTTTTCTTCATTTTTGATAGAAATCACATCTAAAGATGACCTATTTCACATTGTTAGAAATTCTTTCTCATTTTTTTGTCCAAGGTGGTAGGCATGAACATAAAAAAGGTATATTTAGTATTAGTCTGACATAGTGACTGTGCCATAAAACTAAATCATGCAGTTTGAGGAGATTGTTATATATGAATATAACATAAATCTGTTAATGTATGCATAACTGGGCAAGAGGAAAGGATACTGAAAGTTGTGATGCATCTTTTATTGACTGATTATGAAATAGTGCATTCCAGAATGACTACAGTAGCATTTGCAAAGCTGAAGTAAGACATATCACTGTGTCATTGATTTAGACATTTACATTTTTACTTTTATTAGTAGGACAAGAGTATATTTTTCAAGTTATAATGGGAATTAGCTCTGTAAAATTTTGATTCTAGTTACAATTATTATCATTCCATTGCATTGCTATTGCTCAACTCATAATTTTAACTATTATTTTCCATGGAAATAGATTTAGTTGAAATCTCTGCCTTTGGTAAGAAGGAAAAATACTTTAAAACCATGCAATGTTTTATTTTTAATAATGCTTCATTGTTTTAAAGTAAGAGAGTATTCCATCTTTTGTGGTGGGAATACAGTTAAATTTATACTTGCATTTTCATATAAGGATATGCAAACCATGCTGGGAGCTGAAGGTAAAAGTCGTGGCACACTAGTGAATAGACCATAACAGAGATAAGAATAAACTAAAGAGTGTCTCCTGGCTTTCTTCCCAATCATATCTAAAAGTGAAGCTAAACTTTAGTTATTGTTGCCCTCTAACTATGCTAGAGCTGTTAGAATTTAGTGTGAAAATGTCTTCTGATGAGAGTTTTAGAACTGCCTTTTTTAGAGCAGTGAGGAAAATGTTAAAAAAAAAAAGAGTATTCCACAAACAACATCTGGGTGCTGGACCAAGACCTGACAATCTATGTTCTGTTCCTGCCTCTGAATGTCTGACTGTGCTTAGTAACTCATAGAACCACTTTAATCATCAGCTCTTTTCTATATTATTTACTTTAAGTGAGAAATAATTGTATCAGGGACTGTTTGGTGATGTGTATGCTCAAAGTCTTTAAATAAGATTACATCTTCGTTGAGGCTTCTCTCCTCACTCCAAATAAATAATCACAAGAACTTCCTATTGAGCAGTTTATGTTGTATTTCACAGATGAAAACTAAACTGGTGTTCATACCAACTTTGATTATGTGCTGAAGCAATTAATATATCATTCCAAATCCTGGGGGGAAAAAAAAAGATTTTTAAGTACTTTCGTATAGATTTTTTTAATCTCTTCTCATGGTTGCACAGAACATAACTGAAAGTTTGCTATTGACTGAGGTACCTTGGTGACATGGGTGACCAATAGCTTCATCTAACCCACAATTCCGTCTGGCTGTTTCTGATGAGAGATGAATAAAGAAACCAAACTCAGTCTAGTGAGTCATAGTGAACGTTTAATTTCTGAGGGAAAGAAAAAGTTTTATAATCTTTATTTCCTTATACATGCAGGGGAAATTCTGATCAGTACAATTTTTGGAGATGTGATTGTAAAATGGAAGTGTGTGCACTTTAGATGTTCCCTATATTGGCTGGTTATTCTGCTTTTTTTTGCTGTTTGTACTTGCTGAATTGGTTAAAAAAGAATGATCAGCAAACATAACGAACAAATTGCACTTTCCTCAGCTGAACTGTGTGAAAGACCCCAGAGACAATCCAAACAAGCCTGGCACGGTCCCTCAGGAACCTAGAAATTCCACTGGCCTTTTTAAGACTGTCTTCTCTGGGGAACAAATCCCTGCAGCTGCTTTTAAAAGTTGAGGGTTAAAAGCATTTTTGCTGCTGAGAATGCACATTGGAGCATATGTAATGCTTTAATGTGCATTTTAAAGGGAAAATACAATACAACTTCTCAGGACCCTTGAAAAGAATCACAGATTTGCTTCTGTGGTTGAATGAATTCAAAACGGTACTTTCAGGCAGAGCTGACTGACACTCTGAATATCCCTTCTAGAAGAAATTTTGATATTTCAAGAAAGTTTTCATTTTGAATGAGAATGAATTTAAGAACTGCTTCCATTTCCCTTCACTGGAAAAATAACTGTGAAAAACGGAAATGCGTTGTTTTGGTTTTGAGGGTTATGTTGTGTTTGGGTTTTTTAAAGAAATGTATCAATTTCTACACTTAAAAGACTGTTCCTTTGGTTGCTACCTATTAGAAAAATCCAAAGAATTCCCAGAATCCAAAGTAATCAATTGTCATAGAGAAAATACTCTGAAAATGAAGACTTATAAATGGATTATAAAGCTTAGATTTTGTATGGTGTTACTGTGAAAAGGAAAAAAAGTCATGTTATCAGCACATTTCATTATATTAAATATTTTCCAAAAACGGCGATGGAGTTCTGAGAAACTATGTAGAACAGCTAAGCTATCTCTCTTCAGTTATGCTTTCCCCCACTTTACAATTGATCTTGCCTCACTGAATGCTTAAAGGCAACTTTTGATTGATTTCATTTCACAGGGAAGATTTTAGTAGAATGTGTTGCTGGAAGCTGTAGGACTGATTTTTTATCACCTGCTCTGAAATTCACATGCATGAATATTCTATACCAACCAACTTGCCTCCCTCAACCAGTCCTTCTTGAAGTCCACTGCTTACCTGGTAAAGCTGCACGTACGCAACTCTTTTTAACTTTGATATTTTGCTGTAGATATCAAGGAGATCTGCTGACTGAGATGGCAGTGAAGGCAAAAGCTTTTTTCCTGCCTACTCCATAATACTCCTGCAAAACAGCTCCAGAATGCTATAGGCCTGGAATAGAGAAATGGGGAGGGTGGTGGCAGAGTCTCAGGATGTTTGGGCCACTAGGGTAGGAGTTAATAGATAAAAGACTGCAAATACAGTGATATCGGAAGAGAATTAGTACAGAAGTACATTAATATCTATTACCCTTAAAACTGTGACACTACGGTGATGCTGACACATTGCCCATGACTATTTAAGATCAGTGAAGATATTTTCCATTCCTTCTTGTACCATGGCTTATGGTACAAGTGAGCGACACTTGAGATGAACAGTGCTAAGGAGCAACTTGATCCTGAAATGACTCCTTTGTGAAATTGGACCTGCACTCAGAAAATGCCAGACATCCTATTTCGTGGTGGGTGCTTTAATGAGTGAGCAGTGGTGAAAAATAGGGTTTGTTTGTTCTCCTTTACTTTACGTGTATCCTGAAAAAGATGCCAATAACTCAACTATGTGTCCTGAGCTAAGTGCCCATACAGACATTTGAACCTTATGTATATTTTTTTTCTTTGTCTAGACAGCATTTCACTAATCATGGGGGTTCTGGTTTCAGCTGGAACAGAGTTAATTTTCTTCACAGTAGCTGGTACAATGATCTGTGGTTTGGATTTACTAGGAGAATAATGTTGATAACACATCAGTGTGTTAACTGTTGCTAAGTAACTTGCTCTAAATCAAGGACTTCTTGTGTCTCATGTTCTGCTGATGAGCAGGGGCACAAGAATATGGGATGTAGTCAGAATAAACCCTCAGAACACTCCTCTCCCTAAGTGGACTGAAGAAAGACTAGTATAGAGGTGGTAAACTGACTGGAAAAATACCAAGTTTTGTCTCTATGTTGTCAGTGGAAGAAGAAAGGAGAGGTGGGGGGAGGAGAAGTGTTCTGAAGGTTTATTCTGACTCTTATTATTTTTTCTTTTAGTTCTGTTAATAAAGCTTTCTTTATATTCTTCAAAGTTTTGAGCCTGCTTTGCTTTCTCCTAATCCTTATNGCCTGCTTTGCTTTCTCTTAATCCTTATCTCACAGAAGGAAAATAAACAAGCAATGGATTGCGAACAAAACCACTACACATGGCTAGGATAGCTGATCCAAGCTGGCCAAAGGGATATTCCATACCATAGAATGTCATGCCCAGTATATAAACTACTGAGAGCCACCAATCACTGCTCAGGAACAGGCTGGGCATCAGTCAGTGGGTTGTGAGCAACTGTATGGTGCATCACTTGCTCTTCCTGTGTTTTATTTCTCCGTCTCTTTTTGTTGTCTTCCTTTTCATTACTACATTATTATCATTATTATTATTATTATTATATTTCAGCTATTAAACTGTTGTTGTCCCAAAACATGGGTTTTAACCTTTTTTTTCCTTCCTATCCCATGGAGGGGCAGGGTGGAGTGTGAGCAAGTGTCTGCATGGTACTTTGTTGCCAACTGAGGTTAAACCGTGACAATGGGAAAGTGATGAATTATCCCAAAGAGGTACTTATACCCCTTTTGCGAGGTTACTGAAGAGACCTTCATTTAGGTTCTCTTATATATCCCTCTTGACTAGTACCTATCTTTGCACAGTGTATTTTTATTGTGCAGGTGCTCTGAAACACTTTGCCTATTTTGTATTCCTATGACAGCTGGCTTAAACATAGATCAACAACCTGAAATACCCCATTCAATTCTGTAAAGTAGTAGTATTCTAAGAAAAACTTAAAATAATCTATTTTGTAGCACCTAGCTTTGAATTCTCTTCTAACAGAAAATGGGGAATATGACCATTATAGGTCTATTTTTGAAGCTGTAATCACAGTTAATGATGCAAATGATAACTCATTTTCACTAAATGGTGGGTGTAAGACCAGCAGATATAATGTATCAGTACTTAGAGACTGAAGTAATACTGAGTACAGTGATCTATTCATTTAGCCATATTCTTTGTATTGTAGGCATATCAAATTTTAAATATATTTCAGATGGGACTTTGATGGTCATTGTCCACAATAACCTGCTAAATTTAGCTGTCAAAAAAAACTAAAAAAGGCATCAGGCCTAGCCAAATCATTATGGTCCCTGCATAGTCAATGAAAGCCAAACCACAGACTCTTCCCCCAGGCCTTTAGAGTGACTGTGGGGAGCTTATACAGTGATTGTAGGTATCTGTCTGACTTATTGTAGTGGGTTCAGTTCGAAACCAGGCAGAAACACCAATTAAATGTAGTGGTTTTGTTCGCATTTCTTACCTTCTGTGAGATAAGGGATTTGGAGAAATGTAAAGCAGGCTTAAAACTTTAAAGAATATGAAGAAGTTTATTACTAAGAGACTTAAAAGTAAAAAGAAGTAATAAGAAATTAAAGCAAAACCCCCTTTTCCTCCAGCACCTCCCTCTTTTACCTAACTTGCACAAAGGATAACAAACTATGATTTTGGTCAGTATTACAGTTCTTAAAAGTCTCTCCACTATTTAAGGAAAAAAGGTTTCTTTTGCTTCACATGGTTTCCGAACTGCCAAAAAGCAACAAACCCGCCCAGAATTCTGCTGCCGTGAAAAATATCTCTCCCATGAATCTTGCAGTCTTCCCACAACTGCCATCATGGGCCACACATGGGGTATTTCTTTTTTTTAAGGATAAGCAAATTCCAGCCTGTAAAGCAACAGCTCTCTTTTTCACAAAATCTCTAAAACCCTCTTACAGCCTCTAGCTGACCTGGCGTGGCCACTTTCCTTTTTCCACAGGCTGCACACAGAATTCTCATTCCCTCATGTCTTTTAAAATGCATTAAAGAGGAAAGAACAGCTTGTGATATTACAGTTTTTACCATGGCCTGCAAGAAGTATTTTTAAGCTTCGCACTGGGCACGCCTCCGCCCTCTTTTCCCATCACCATTTTCAGCTTTGTCTCACATGACTTACTTTCTCTCTGACCTTGAAGCCTCCATGTTGAAGAATTCATTTGCTTTGGCTTTATGTTGGAGAAAAAAGCCTCTTTCCCTTTATGCTGCTAGCTGCTTGGTGGTTTTTTTTTAGTTCGATATAGGCTGCGTTGGTTGCAGAAAGCTCTATCGGCTCCTGCCAAGTCTGCCCGGGGCCGCATGGAGGGGGAGGGGAGCCCGCCAGTCTTTAGAAGCTGTGCCGGGTCGTCTCGGCTGCACGGCAGCTTATGGTTGCTTCTTAGCTGCCCGCGGCTCTGAGGGGGTTCTCCGGCAGCCACCCGGGGCTCATGCCCCGGCACCGGGGGAGGGGAGGCGAGGCCCCGGGCCACGCCAAGAGATGGAGCCCAGGGCCCATTTTCCCCCCACCTCCCCGTGGGAGGGCTCAAACAAAAAAGGGAAGTTCTCACATCGCCACTTGGTTTATATAGGTAAAATTCAAGAAACGTTACTGGTCTAAATGACCGTCCATCAACTCAGGTTCAACCCACCACACTTATACATGTTAAATATTCAGTGAAACCATGTCAGCTTTATGTTATGATGATACAGACTTGTTTCTTTTTCTGTTTCATGTGTGTCTTATATACCAAAATTCCTGGGACTCAGAGAAGGATTTACTACCATTTAGTAATGAATATATTGGCCCTAAATTGTAATTTATTGTAATAGTGGCTCCAGTATGAGCTCATCACCTGGCCACAGAGCCTCATGAGAAGCACCTGCTCTGAAGCAGGACTTCTGTGGGTTGTCATCACTGCAAGGTGCTCTAGCATTGGTCCTTCATGAGCCTCAGTCCTTTGTGAGAGAGGTGCATGTGTTTGCTTCACCATGGAGTACCTCCTCCTCCTTTGAATTTGGTGTTTCTTCTTGTTTCTCTTTCTTTGTTCGCTTCTCTTCCATTTTCTGACCTTATGAAAGCATATTTTCACAGAGCCGTGATTAGCTTGGCTTGATGGGCTCAGCTGTGGCCTGTGGTGGATCTGCTGTGGAACGGGCCTGACCTGGCCGTGTCTGGCACAGGGCAGGCTCTCATCTTGCAGAAGCCACACTCACAGCCCTCCTTGTACCAAAACCTTGCTGCTTACACCCACTACATTAAAAAAGGGCCCAAATCAGTTGCCCGAGCAGCTGCCATCTGTCATATCTTAAGGTAACCTCTATGTCCATATGGAGATGCAACATACAGCACAGGTGAGGGTTAGGGCACTAGATGCCCATATGTAGACAATGGAGTTATGCTCCTGAAGTCTGTACTAGTTTGAAAACAAACCAGTGGGAGATTCCAAGTCAGAAGTGAAATTTAATAGGAACATTAAAATAAAGGCAGAAAACACTGGCTTAAACTGACAGAGCCAGGATACAACCTGACAACCTGTTGGTCAGGGTGGTGGTAGCAGTCTGATTAAATGGTGGCTGCAGTCCTCTTGAAGTGATAGATATGGTTCTGTTGAAGTGATGATCCTGTAGAAGGGTCTGGTCTTCCTCTGGAGGTCCAGTGATGGTTATGTAGCTCTCGTCCTCTGGGAATCCAGTATGTAAGGCCAGCTGTGCTGTTCCAAACCTCAGATTATATCCAGGTAGGAATGCTTGGTTCCTACCCCTGGGTGGAGCATCTCACAATGGGATGATGTAATTTATGAGTCATGCAGTAAGGCCTTGATGGCCCATTAGCAGAAGATAGCCTCCTGCGGGGAGTTATCAGGGATGAGTCATGAAGGAGATAAGGAACACTGCCCCACCTGCTTTAACAGCTTGTGAAGGTGGTGATAGAATACATACTTTTGGTTACATCTTGCATTATAACCTAAGTCCTTGAACAGATGGTTTGAATAACCTTTTACTAATTTTCAGAAATCACGTGTTCCAACATTTAATTCTGAATGTTTATACATTTTTGATATTTCTAGCCTAGAAAGATGCAAAGTAATGCAAGTTTTTACACTATATAAGAGCTTGGCTAAAGAGAATAGAAGAATATGCTGTATCTATGCTGAAAAGCAAAGTGTTGTGCTGAAAGTAGGTTACCAGTGGACTTTCTCAAAGCTTGGCTCAGAATTGATGTCATTTAATATATTCATTTACGACCCTGGCACAAAAAGCAGAAATGTTTTAATGAAATTTGCAGATGGCATAAGGGTGAGAGGAACTATAAATACAAAGCAACACTTGAATATTGTGTAGAGTTAAGAGACCTTGAGGACCAGGGTAATAGAATTATAATAAGATTTAATAGTACAAAATAGAAGGTCACAGAATTCAGCCTTCTCATCTTACCCATCCTTACCTGTCTAAAACTTAGAGGCCTACTTTAAGTTGTTCACCTGGGCTCCTTTAAATAATCGTAGAGAAATGCCTCTACAAGGACACTTCTGTGCTAAAGTAGTTATTTAAGACAGGAAGGTTGTACTGGCTTTTAGAGATGCCTTTTTCACTACATTGGTTTTGGAGGAAAACTAGGTGTCTGCTTAGCCTAGATACTCATGAATCCCAGGTTCAGACTTAATGTGAATGCTTGCTATATGCTTATTGTCTTTCAGTTGGAAAGAGAAAAATTCATTAACACCAGCTTCGAGGAATGCAAATATGGTCCTTCAATACATCAAGCTTAATATTTCTGTGAAACAAAAGGAAAAGAGGAAAATCCCTGTACAAATTCATTGTGGAATATCTTCTAGGACCTTCACCATGAAAGTTCAAGAAATAGAAATTGGAAAGATGCAAACAGTAATGAGGGAAAATAATTTTACAAGATGAACCTACATGAATATTTTTCATGTAGCAGATTGGAGATGAGAGACACGTGAATTTTTGCTGAACCAATATATGCACCAAACATGCCTGTTCTGTGTGAAAAAACACCAGTAACAAGTAAGTTTATAAATGTGGTGGTTTGAACCTGAACGTGATGGACAGTCATTTAGACCAATGGTGTTTTCCGAAATTTACATATATAAACCCCGTGGAGACACGGGAACCTTCTCTTGCTTCTGGTCCTGGGACAGGTCACAGGGCTGCCCGCTCGGCCCGGCGGGGCGGGCTAGGCCTGCCCGGGCCTGACCGCGCCTGACC